>JARGSG010000114.1:0-156078 GCA_030374805.1 Gracilaria gracilis | reverse complement strand
CAATTCAAGGTTCAATGCCGTCTCACGACACGATTGATAATGCCGTAGACGTTTGGAGGCGAGCACAATTCGTCGCAGAGCCGCAGACTCTAAACGACAAAGTGCACGCATCATCGGCACCCGATATGTTCCAAACCGAGATGCCATTTTTCCAAGAATCAGTTTGAAGAACGTTGCTTCAAGCTTCACTATCGCCATTTCCAAATGAGGCGTGAGCGGTACAAGATGCAACGCATACTCGTAAATCGACCTCACGAATGCGCGGTACAAACTCACACAGCTGCGCGTATCAAATCCATTCCGGTGCAGACCAGCACCGGCTAGGCTTCCCAATCGACGTTGAGCATTTTGTACGCGTTCCATGTGCTTGTCGGTTGTTACTCCATTGGTGTTTAGAGACACCCCCAGATATACTGCACTACGTACCACGCTCAGCTTATCACCAGCAAGTGTGAATATTGCAGACTGATTTTGGTCTGCAGGCAGTTGCAGTACTATCGACTTGCCGTTTGCAGTGTTCCACGGCATTTGGATTTCTTTGCCCCAACTACTGCATATGTCTAGCAGTAGTTGCAGCCCGCTATCAGTCTTCGCCATCAGAATCACATCGTCGGCAAATGCACTTGCACCTCGATCCGACACATGATATGGCACCTCCTGCACTCGATATAGCATGGAATCAATATACATGTTGAACAATGTACAGCTGAATGGGTCACCTTGAGGCACTCCAAGAGTCATTTGTACTCGTTCATCTTTCCAATTTCCATTTATGAAAGCGTTGACTGGTTGCAGCAGCAAAGTAGTCATTGCCGCATGCTTCGGTTGTAGCCTGGATGCGCACACTTGCGACAATAGTTTTCGGTTAACTTTGTCGTACGCCTTCGTTAGATCCAGTACTGCCACACGCGAGTGGCCGTTTGTGATGATGTTCTGTTCCATTGTACTTTGAGAACCCATACTGGTACTCATGAAACTCGATATAGTTCATCACGATCGAGTTTAATGCAGCCGAAATTGCTTTGCGCAAGTGCGACAGAATAGAGATCGGTCGGTAGTTGGATGGTACCGAGATGTCGCCTTTCTTGTATATGGGCGATATACGTGTCTGCCGCAACGTTGATGGTAGATATGCCAACTTCCCACACGCTCGCCACAGCTTGAGAAGCGTGGAAGCGCACAAAGTTGGACTCACCTGTAGCATTTCCGATGCCACGTTATCGCGCCCAATCGATCTTCCCTTCTTTGCATCCTTGATCGATTTTTCCAATGCAATCCGGAACGAGCTCGGAACATCAAAAGTGACTGCTTTCACCCCACATTCGGGTGGCTGGTACTCGGCAATAAACTCAGCGTAGTCCTGTGGGTCTAATGGATTTCCACGTTCCAGTGCCCGTGCGCTATGCTGAGATTCGTAATTTCATCACCGAGTTGATTCCGATTCACTGTTTTGAGATGCTGTTTCGTCCTCGGCGGTATCAAGAAATTCGTCCAACAGTTGTCTCTTCTTTGCTCGACAACGACGTTTAATGAATCGGTCAATCACCTTGTACACATTCCACATTTGAATGTTGCTACTTCGTTTCCACCGTTTGTAATATGTAGATCGCGCACGACTCAACTGGTCAAGACTAGAATCTCAGAAGAAGCGATAGCGGTCAGGACGCATTGATACGGAAGTCATCCAGGGGCTACTGATTGTGTCCACGAGTTGGCAACATGCATCCTCCAGATCCCATTCTGAGGTTGCGTGGTCAAAACGAGAAGCCACATTAGGCAAATTGGCTTTGTAATATGTCTGAGCGTCTTCGATTCTGTCCACGCATTTGAGTTGCAGCCCTCGAAATCTTCGGTTTTCGAGGTGAGAATTGAGTTGTCATCCAGTCAATGTCGGCAACAACCATGTTGTCATCCGAGACTGCATCCCACGATCCACTGGTTGTTGCCACATTTCGAACAGACACTCGCTTCGAGATGAAGAAATCCACTACACTCGAACAATTTGGGGTGCGAAACGTTGGCGTCAACTCGGATGGAGCCCTCAGCAAAGAGGTCCCATTTGCGGATCCACGCTCGGAGGCGACGACCATGCCTGTTGGTTCGTTGATCCCAGTCGTCATGGCGGGCATTCCAATCCCCAGCCAGTAACGTCGGACCCCGGATCAAAGACTTCAATCGCTCCAGGAATCCCTTTATGTCCTCATCTGAAGCGCTCCGGACTAAGATATACTCCTATCACATTGAGATCTGGGCGAACTCTCAGTGCCAGGATTTGGTATGCTGCGGTGCCGTACTTGCCCACGACCTTCGTACAGAAGCGCTGATGATGGAAAATCGTGATCCCACCTCTCGGCGCACGACTCCTATACTCCGCTTCCAGCGCCACACTCACATGTGGCAATGCCAACGACACCCTCATCGGAGGGACGTTGCCATGTTTCCACAACGCACAGAAAGTCTAAACCTAGTACTTTCCATGCACGGTGGACTTCGGCCTCGCTATGTGCCGAGACCTCTCATGTTGAAAGTACCAACCCGGATCACAACGCCTCACCATTCTGGTGACCGTTATGTGGAATTGGACCGGTTTGCGTCGTAGTCGACGGCACATTAATGCTCACAGAGAACACATTTCGTACCAATCTGTTCGGACGACGCATTTCGTGGTCATAAGTGGGAGCACCATCGTGGTCCCAATCCGATGACCAGACTCTCATTTGGAGTCTGAAGCGGTTCCAAATGGGCTCGTTTGGGCCGCTTCCATAGTTATATCTTTCGGATCGGCGGTCACTGCTCCTGTACTTGCAGTGATTGCAGTGGTGTGGTGTGCCAATTCTGGGAGTTGTGGCACGTTATTTTCCGTGTTATGAGCATTATTGTTTTGCCCCCAGGACACCGAAACGACACTTTGTCGAGTGTCGGTGGACAACTCCGACGACTGCGATTGTTGTTCAGTTTCGATGATGTGGGATATCTGCTCAGTGTTCTGCTCGTCTTCTGGTGCATTGGGCTCTTCAGAGTCAGTTGAAATGCTCATAGGCTGTGGACATTCTGTTGCCTCACCTGCTTCCTCTGAAAAAAAGTGGACATTCGTCCGAGGCCCAGTATTGCCGTCTATCGTCCGATTAGTGCGCTGAACCATCGCTGGAACCCTTCTTTCAACGATGGATGCGGTTGACTCTTCGGCGAAACGTACATGAGTTCTCATTTTCGTATGGGCATCGATCGCCGCTACTGTTGTTTGGGAGTCCTCTGCGAACCTAATATGTGTACGCAATGGTGCAAGGCGGCCGATCGGATGGGCAGCTCTGGTATGAGTCCCCTTAGGTACCATCGGACTTGCCTTGGAAGAATCACGGTCGACTTTCCCAGGCTGTTTTGCAGTCGGGCTCACACTTTGGTTCGGTGTACTTGGCTGCTTATTGTGCATCAACTCCTGTGTTACCTTCACTTGGGGACGTATAGCAATGCTTGGCCCACGCTGACGTTGTGCGAGTTGCTGCAGTCTGCAAGCGATATAGCGCCTGCTCCAGGTTTTTTCTGTCGTCGTTCGGCCTTACTCATCATCTTTCGCGATGACATGGCCATTCGAGGTGGCGGCGAAGTTAGGCAATGTGCGTGTACCCGGCCTGCACGCAATTCCTGCAACCAGTTTGTGAGCAACGTCAGTCGCAGTCACGATTTCCAATATCGAACGTCCTATGAAGGACAGAGCGATAACGCAACGGCTCGGAAGTCCACTGCGAAGGTGTCTCATGAGAGGGCGGTAAGGGCCGCGCGGTATGCCACGGAAGTACTTGCGCTTCCATTTTCGGGGGCCGAGATTGAGAATATCGGCAGTGGTGCATATCCTCCAGACTTGAGGTTGTGAGCCATTTTAGCCATTCGAGTAAGAAACTGAGGTGGTAACTTGTTCAATGACCGAGGCTGGCCCTCTCTAGCAATCTGCGCCCAAGTCTTTACACCAGTATTTGTCCCAGTCCTTGCTTCAGGGACAGTGTTTATCTGCGGTTGTGCTCGTCCAGTGTTGGGCGGAGCCGTGTTAGGTGGCTGTCTGTTAACGGCCGTCTCGACAGATCGTGCTTCAATTTCTAGAGCACGTTGGTTTTGTCTCTGTTGTGGTACCGTGGGTACCGTGACGAAGGCGATGGCGCCAAAGGGTATAATCTTCCCCACGCTTACCATGAAAGCGTGGGATCTTGACACCAGAGTTGGTTTCAGACTCAACTTCCGAGTCCGACATGTTCCAAAACAGAGTTATCAACCTCCAGTGCAAGGGATTTCACAAGTAGAAGAGAAATGAAGGAATGAGAGAAGCCGCGTGAGGGAAACAATTCTTCCGTCACAAAAAAGGGTAGGGCTGGAGTGGAGTAAGGACTCAACACTAAACAGCGAGGACGCCAGCGGAGAATCTGTAACGAGGTCTGCAACGCTCGTCTGGACGCGTCCAGTACGCGATCACAAGCGGAGTGGAACTCGACGCTTGGAGTATACTCACGGGTGAGAGACAACCAACCCGGAACAGAAAGGGCAGAGTGAAGGATACAATGCCACTTCCCCACAAGCAAATAAAGGAGGGGCTGGAGTGGAGTCAAGCTCAACAATCAACAGCGAGGACGCCAGCGGAGACTGTGAGGGTAGTCTGCAACGCTCGTCGGGACGCGTCCCGTACGCGATCACAGGCGGAGTTCGGAGACTCGACGCCTGGAGCAAGCTCACGGGTGAGGTACTCGAACCCGGAATGATGATGATACTTCTAAAGCGGGCGCACTGACAGGAGAAACTACCTCCGCTACTCTGTGGGTCCGAACCCCTGGTCCCCGGTTACTCTCCCCGGGTGAGGCACGATTTGATCACCTACCAAGCTCTGCGTACTTCAGAGCGAGGCGCTGTTAGTCCTACGAGACGTCCCAAGGAGGGTACTAGTCGAGATACACGTTCCCCAGTTAAACCCTTGCTGGTCTCTTACAAGAAAGTAGCTCGGTCTTTCGGCGCAGTACGGTCGCTCCTACACTTCCAAGCCCGTTTCATCGACCTCCGTACTCCACGGACGCAGAGCAGGATTTGCTGTCTCCCTTGTCTCGAGCCGGCGGGTTACTATACTAACAAACGCGATATGTGTTCACCATGCGCCAGAGAGAAAGCAGCGGGGTGCTCTAACGCAGATAGGAAAACTTCTTGAATCCAAAGAAACGTAGTAAGTAAGAAATGAGCGCGACGTCTGCAAGTTGTCGACGCTCTGGGCCCATAACCTAACGTTACGCACGCAGGTAGGGTAGAAAGGGAAGTAAGTAGAGATGGATATTGAAGAAAGAGAAAGTAAAACAAGTGAAGGTTGACGGCCTTGGGTCGACCCGTTTACTCGAGGGTCGTCGATCGCAACCTACAAATACCCTAGCGCGCGCTTCACCGTCGTCGCAGCAAGCGACGACGGCGGTCGTTACAAGTTGCACGTGTGTGCAGTTGTACACGGAAAGTGCGCGCAAACTGGAGTACAACAATTTCAAATAACTAAATCAATCAACACTACAAATCCATTGCCAGTCCTTTGATTCAGAACCAGATCTAAAAAATCATCAATTTGCATGGTGGCACTCCAACCCGCCTTGCGCATCCCAGAATCGCATATTGCATGCAAAACCGCCCATTCCAGCCTAGAAAGCACATCCTCGCTATCTGCATAGTCAGTCTACTACTCTAAGCCTCGTCCAATCACAGAGCTCCACTTGGCCCATACCACCATAACTCTCCATACAATCCATGGCACTTGTAGACACCACGTTGCACAAGGACATTTGCAGTATCCAATCATATTGCCGTTTCACGTTGGGGTTGAGCAGAGGCGCATATGCGCTTTTGCGAAGAGGGTGCCCAAAAGTGCCCATCGTCCCCTGCAGCTTTGCTTCCAAGTAGTCCGAGACCAACCTGAGGGACTGACAGGCACTCGACCACGTCCCAACATCAACAGAAGCATTACCTGCACCAAGTAATGAAATCAGTGATGATGGTGTGGACAATGCTGAAGGTGATGGCTCTGCTGATGAAAGTGACCACCACCCTGCGAACGACACAGCGCACGAGCCCACTGGTGACACGGACGACTCTACCGAACCACCACGATACCCGCAACGCACCCGTCGTGCACCCCGGAGGTGGTACATGGCTGCGTCTGCAACCACATCTGCAGTTCAGGTTACCACAAGTGATGAACCTACGCTGAAGGAAGCAATGTCCGCGACGCCCATCGAGCAGAGCTTATGGCGAGCAGCCATTGAAGATGAACTCGCATCACTTGATTCGAAGAATACTTGGAAAGAGGACAAGTCTCCATCGCAACAACCACTCGCCCACGCACATTGTGCTCAAGGTCAAGCGTAATGCAGATGGGTTCGGTGGAACGCTTCAAGGCTCGAGTCGTGGCCCGGTGGTAATCACCAAACCTTTGGTGAGAACTACATGGAAACGTATGCTCCAGTGGTTTCGTTTGGCATAGTACGATTCTTCCTCTACTTGACTCTATGCTTGCAGATGTATATTGCTCAGGTGGATGTGAAGACTGCATTCCTCAACGGCGATCTCGACGAGAATGTTTCGGTAATGTCACCACGCGGTGTTTCTGGAATTGGCTCACGATGCTATAAGCTTCAAAAGGCAATGTACGGGCTAAGGCAAGCACATCTAGCCTGGCACACCAAGTTGACGGGCGATCTGCGAGCCATTGGATTTGAAGAGTTGCCGAGTGCTCATTGTGTGTTTCGGCGAGCCAGTAAAACACAAAGGCTACGCGTACATCCTTGTGTATGTGGACGATCTGCTAATCTTTACTCCATCTGCAGAAGAACGGTCTGGGATCCTGGAGGAGCTTCGGAGCCTGTACGAGATCCGTGTTGAGAACAAAGTAACTCTCTACCTGGGTGTGGAACTCACTTGGAGCATAGACGACGATGGTCGTTTAACTGGGATGCAACTTGCACAGCCGTTGTATATCGAAGGAATGCTTCGACGCTTTGGTTTTGACAGGAGCAAACCAGCTCGCAGCCCCATGGTAGAATCTTTCTTCACAAGGACTTGCGGAGGAGGAAGACAAATCCCCTCAGGATGTGCAGCTATACCAGCAGATGATCGGGTCTCTGCTTGTACTTGGCACTTCGCACACGCGTGGACATTCTCGCACCAGTACTCATTCTTGCACGTTATCAAAGCAACCCAACACCATACTGTCACAGGGCAAGCGAAACGGGTTCTGCGCTACTTACAAGGAACTTGCAAACATGGGTTGAATTATCACGCTGGTTCCCTGAACATGGAAGCGTAAGTCGATTCGGACTATGCCGGCGACAAGTCCGATCGGAAGTCCATGTCGGGATACATGATCAAGTTTGGGTCCGCCGTGGTATTCTTTGGTGCAAAGAAACAAGCTTCAGTTGCATTGTCTACTGCAGAGGCTGAGTACTACGCTTTGACCATGGCAGCGCAGGAGGTTGTGTGGATGAAGCGTCTACTATCTGAACTTTACTTGGACGTCGATGGTGCAGTTTTTCTACACTCGGACAACCAGGTTGCGATCGACTGAAGTGCAGGAGAAAGATGCCCATCGGGTCGCGCCAAGCACATCGATGTGAAGCTGCACTTTATTCGGGAACTGGTAAAGAAGTTTGTGATTGATGTCAAGTACATTCCAACTGAGTTGAATGATGCGGGCATTCTCACGAAGCCCTTAGGTCCATTGAGTATTCAGGCCATCATGAAAAGGATTGGACCTGGTCAGGAACTCGAGGAGGAGTGTTGATGTATGGATGTGGTCGAGTGCCTGTCAGTCCCTCAAGGGTGCTCCAAGTACTTGGAATACAAAGTTGCAGGGGAGCATGGGCACTTTTGGGCACCCTCATGAGAAAAGCGCATATGCGTGTCTCCGCGAACCGAACGTGATACTGCAATATGATTGGCCACTGCAAATGGCTACATGCAACGTGGTTTGCACAAGTGGAACGTGTTGTATGGAGCGAGAAGGGAAGATGGAACAAGTGGTACGCTGTGATTGGCTGCAGCCTGTAGGTGGTGGCCAGTTATGCGTTAGTGGAGTATCTGTTATTATAGGCCATTGTGATGGGTTGTGCAATGTATGCGATTCTGGGCTACTATGAAGGGTTTTGGAGCGAATGTGCGATTCTGAGCTGCGCGAGGGTGTTGGCTGTGCCAGACCGAAATTTTCAATTTTTTAGAGCAAGATATGGATCATGGAGTTGGCATTGGATTTGGCACGATTTGATTTAGTTGTTTGAATTCGTATTGTGTTTTGCACGCGCTTTGGCTGTCAAAGTGTACACTTTGACAACGTGTGCAGTTATGTCGCTGGCTGCGACGGCGGCGGCGCGCGCTAGAGTATTTGTAGGTTGCGATCGCTGCCCGATCACTAAACTCGGGAAGAAGGTGGCCTACCCCCTTTGTTTGTCTTACTCATCTTCTTCACCACTTTCCCCTTTTCTTCTCTAACCTGCGTTCGTTGCGGCGTCCTGAAGAGAAACAAAAGTTAAAGAATCCCCGGAGGCAGCAAGGGTTCGTTGACTAAAAGTTCGAACACGTATGACATGGTATGTGAAAGAAACCAGGAGTCCCACAGGGCGCTGAGGAAGGAAACAGAGGGCTGGTTTACAGGTCTATGCTTTCTCTATACGCATTTCTGGACTTGAGGTAAGAGGCTCCTTAGATGTGTCGAGCTTCGAGGCAGTTTGATGCTCAGCCTTCTTTTCCATCTCAGCTCTTCTGACAAGCGTGTATCCTAGAGAAGCCTAAAAAACGATAAGTACGGCAAGGAAACCAAGAGATGGGATGGGATTTCGATATATAAGAAGGGCAACGATAGTCTGCGCAGCTGCCTTTGCAGTAGCGAGACATTGTGTGTAAGCGGGGAGGTATACTTGATCTGAGCGGCCGTGACAAAAGAAATACTGACACCCAGCTATCTAAATCCAAACAAGAGTACCCTGTAGTTGAGTGTACGGAATTCTGGAGAGGTGAGAACATACGAAATGTCACCGAAACCGAGAATGAGCGGGAGGAAGAGGAAAAAGGCGTTGAGGTTGTTATACAGGGTGATTTTCCAGGGCTTGTTGTCGACAAGGACAAACTTCTTCTTGACAAAGATGGAGTTCATGGCGACGAAAGAGAAAGAGGTGAGACCAAGAAGAACTCCAAGAAGAAACCAGCGCATCTCCTCCACGTTTCAAAGAGCAAAACTGGACACGACGAAAGCACAGGACACCATGGCCTTGAAGGAAGTGACCTGGTCCAGAACGACGCAGTCAAAAACAACGTTGAAGACAATGGTGAGCGTTCGCGCAACCTGGTGGAAAGACACCTCGACATACTTGAGACACAAGTTGTTGAAGACAATTCTGTACGTGAAAACAAGGGAAAAGGAAAGCATCTGCTTGAGAACGTCGGGGCGCACCTCGAAAGGCGGCACATTGGCGAGGGGCAGCTTGCCAGCAATATAACAAAACAGCACAGTGACAACACACTGCAACCAAGTGATGAAGAAAGGCGCCGACTAATCCTTCAAAACTTTCCACGTCTTGGTGCTACTTCGCGGAGCAGCCTCTGCCTCAAATATCGAATCATTGTGATTCTATCCAGAGTCTGATTCCCCTAACTGGACCAACCGAAGATGTCAGAAGACTCTGCGTCGGATGAAGAGAAAGGGCAGTACAGAGGAGAAGGAGAAAACAGTTGGAACGGGGACAATGCATCTTTACGAAAGAAAACGTAAAACCACAAAAGAACAAGCACGTGTAGCAGTAGAAATTTTAAACGCTAAAGCAGGCAATATAATCGGTAGTCCCACCACGAAAGGGCGACGAAGCCCGGCAATCAAAGAAGTACAAGGAAAAGAACCATGAAAGTGTTATGATGAATCTTTGCTTTCCTCTTCTGTCATACACTTGAACTTCTTCAACAACCTTGTATGGGTCTGTTCCAAGGATGCGACGATTTCCATGTCATGTAGATCACGAGCTCTCTTTAGTGTGTCAGAGCTCTGCACAAGCATGGAAGAAAGCTTAACAACTTTCTCCAACTCCTCCATATCCTGCTCTTCAAACGACTTCTTTGGCCCCTATATTTTCTTTCGCTCTAGCGCCAAATGCTCTTTCATTAATTCTTGATTCGCTTCGGAGATATTGTTGGATCGATTCATCTCCTTCGATATATCGCAAATTTCTTCTTGCTCCCACTCGTTCTTGCACTCGAACTCCTACGGCCAAACGCTGCATTTCCCTCTATGCCTCCGAGTTGAGCTTCCTCAACTCCACCATCGTGCTCCTCAATCAGCTTTGAAGCCGTAACAAGTAGGTGGTCGGCCTCGTTTTCAGTTTCCAATCCTGACACAATACAAAACACATAAGCACGCTTTGATTCAGCGGTTAGGTCTCCCCCAGCAGTTCTATCCATAAAGGAGGTGATATTGGTTGGGCCATTTCGGCCAGATTTTGACCAATTTGCCCTTACAATAGTAGTAAACTGGAGAATACCGTCGAATTGCTTTTTAAGTACTGTTGCACTTCGGTAGCAAAGAGGTCTTCTATTCGAATCAACGCCATCCAATTTTCCTTGCGAAGCTGTGACTGGAGTTAACATGCCTATCGTTGAACCTGTTAGCGACGACTAACCAGTGTGATTGGCGATTTACCTTGTAGTCCAGCTCCGATTTCGGAAGCGTTTTACCGTACGCGTTGGCCAGGGCGTTTTTGGCCTGTTCACCATCCCGCAGAATGACCATGAGCCTAGCAAATTCATTTAGGCTCAACGGCGGGTCCTTGTGACCCGATGGCTCCTCCTGGGTAAGAGGAAATCCAGATTCTTCCTGACCTGCTCGCTGATAATTTTGTAGTTGTTTCTAGATCCATTTGCGGTCATTATTGTGAAGCATGTTCACGAAATCTCCAACTTCAGGCAACTTGGTTAACGCAGCACGCATTGCGATGCATTTCTCCTCCCATTTAAAAAATGGCCCAAGTTCGTCATTCAAGGAGATGCAGTCCCTAATGCTGACGCTATCCAAACTCTTAAGGTGGAAAAAGAGTATAATTCCGGGCAGGAGCTGTCCGTGTTGGCGATTATGCACAACGACTTTGAACGGCTTACAGATTTTCTTCAAGACCTCTACCCTTCTTTTCAAGAGAAAAGAATATATATATCGAACGCGAGTCTCTTTGAACTTTTGGTCGTTGTAGGGCGAGACAGTTACGGCCGAAGAAGAACCAAGAGCATCACAACTGCGCGTGTTGGCGGCATCCGTCGCAACTGGTAGTAAACCCTGATCGGAAGACAAACCATGAAGAGAGGGGCTTCCTGTCGACGTTGAGTGCTTTCGGGGACTGCGGCGAACGGGAACAGTGGAAACAGAAGCGCCTTTGGTAGCGTGTTTGATTGGTGATGAAGCACTCTTGCTGTTTCGGCGAGGACTAGCGCGGGAAGAACGCGGTGAGACACGACATGATTTTGGGTGAACGGTAGATGCACGTGGGTCAGATGAAGGTAAGGAGGTGTTGGTTTTCTTTCTAGAACAATCCCGGGAACATTGAACGTTGGGAGTACCGTAAGATGCGAGAGCCATTGGAAAGGCACTGCCACATCGTTTTTCCATTGTAACGAAGTGAATGGAAGAAGTAACTTCAACCACAAAGAGGATGCCAAGGCAAATATACACGAGGGTAGAGTTGCAGAATTTAAGGTTGAGTACAAGAAGGAGCGCAATTCGGAGCGTTAGGGGAGCGCAAGAACGTGAAAGGAGAGTATACTGCCGTCGAAATGTAGCGTGCAGTTGTCTTTAATGCTCGAGCTACAGCGTAAAGCGCATCAGGGTCCGTGGGGCCAACCGCTCTCTTTGAATTTAAACGATTGGTGGGAAAATCACCAAGTGCAACAATCCGGTTGGGGTAGGGGTTCTGCTTATAGCTCCGGGGCCTTTAAGAAAATGCGTCGGGGCGTTGACGGGCGTTGATGCCCCAAGCCGTCTAAGCCAATCAATGGCCGTAGATAGGCGTTCACGCGATCATTCACGCTTATTTAGACCGCGCCTTATTGGAGGACTGCATGATTGCGTGCTTGAGGGCTGGGACAGCTTCTTTTCCGAGGTAGGAAGCCATGGGGTGAGCGAAAACGGGAGAGCCGGGGGAGGTTGTGTGGGGGACGTGGTGGAAGAAGGTTTTGTCGGAGTGTGCGAGTGCGAGTTGTCGTTTAAGGACTTGGAGTTCATCCTTTCGGAAGACGGAGGCGTGAAGAGGTGCTGTGGGTCGGGGAGGGTGGTGGGGGTGAAACCGATGTTGGTGACGTGGTGTTGGAAGAGGTCTGTTTGAAGTTTGAAACACTGGTAGGCGGAAGAGACGGCGTTGTGGAAGGCTGACTTGGAGAAGGAGGGGTCGTAGAGGAGAGAGATGAGTTCGTCTGCCTTGCGGTGGCCGAGGGTGGAAATGATGGAAGAGATGTAGAGGACCATTCGTTCGAGGTGGGGGTTGTTGAGGAGAGAGAAGGAGGGGGCCGGTGGAGGAGGTGGGGAGGAGGAGAGGGAGCAGACGGGGGTGCCTACGGTATTGTAGGCGTCTTGGGTGCGGACGGAGAGGGAGAGCTGTTGCTGGCGGTAGGAGTCGTCGTCGGCGATCGGGACGTTATCAGAAGAGCGATTGGAGAGAGGAGGGCGGGAGGGGGGGTGGTGGTGGGAGTAGGGTGTGGACTTGTGACGCTTTGTGCGCGGGGGAAGTGAGGGACGTTGCCGCTGGGAGAGAGGAAACGCTTGTTGGCGGTGAGACGGTTGGGGCATCTTCTGTGGTGCTTTTGAATGGAGGGAGTGGTGCGAGCGAAGAAGGAGCAGCCTTCAAAGCAGCAATAAGGCATTATGGGGAGCGGTGTGGATGTGTTGGGGGAGAGGGGGGTACGTAGTGGTGGGGAGCGTAATATGGCGCACGTAGGGTGAGACGGAGTGATGAGAGAGGTGGCACGTGATGCGAAGGCATTTCAAAAGTGAGATAATAAACGGCCGATATCTGATATGAGAGTTGTTGAATAGATGTGCTGTATCTCTATAGATAGTGTGTATTCGAAGTGTTTGCATTCTTCTAATCGTATTTCATAAGCCGCTATCTATGTATATGTATCCCTATTTGGGGATATATATCCCTATTTGGCACCGTAAAGCTCTTACTATATGCCACTTACACACTTACATTGGGTGCGGAAACTGGCATGAACGGAAGTAACATGCTAGTTTGTCTTTCATCCAAAATGGCAATGATGGAAATAATCGTGAATGATTCTTTCCGCACAAACTAGCACAAGTGGAAATGTGGAAATATTTCGAGAATTAAGAACATCCAAATTTGGATAAATTCACCGGTTTTTCGATCACTTTAATTCGGTCATTTTTGACACAAAAACTAGCATTCCGATAGCACCGACTCATCAGCGGCACCCGATATGTTTTTTTTCAAACAATTGCTGTTGTATTTATAGTGTTCCCAATATCTCATGAAGAGCAGCAGGGTAACACTGTCAAGGTGTAAACTAACTTGGTCTATTACGAACCAACGCATTCATTCTTACTACTTAAAGCACAGATTTACAACTGTGCTTCTTCCAGTACATCTAGTATTTGGATCGCCTCCTGCCTCTCTCCAAGTGACCAATCTTCCATTCCAAGTAGTACTTCAAGTCTTCCGTACTTCCAGTACTCGTGTCCAAGTACATCACGTGCCCCCAATGGGTTCGCTGAGAACTCATTGAAGTACCATCTGATACCCATCATTCGGTGCGAAACTTTGCGCAACCGAAGAACGGGTGGGTATTTTGCATATGCCGCACACGGGATTTTATGAACCCGTCTCGCAGACGCAAGTTTCCACTCCGCATCCCGTGTTCTACCTATCCCCGTTGTACACATATTATCCATTTCAGCTCGCAGCGCCGAAAGTGAAGGATACGCATTATACAGCGACAGCTGCCGACAAGCTCGGTTCACCTTCAACTGTCGCGAGCTGTGTTCCAATTCAAGATGCAATGCTTTTTCACGACACGATTGATAGTGCCGTAGACGTTTGGAGGCCAGCACAATTCGTCGCAGAGCCGCAGACTCTAACCGACAAAGTCCACGCATCATCGGCACCCGATATGTTTTAAACCGAGATGCCTTTTTTCCAAGAATCAGTTTGAAGAACGTTGCTTCAAGCTTCACTATCGCCATTTCCAAATGTGATGTGAGCAGTACAAGATGCAACGCATATTCGTAAATCGACCTCAGAAATGCGCGGTACAAACTCACACAGCTGCGCGTATCGAATCCATTCCGGTGCAGACCAGCGCCGGCTAGGCTCCCCAATCGACGTTGAGCATTTTATACCCGTTCCATGTGCTTGTCGGCTGAAATTCCATTGGTGTTTAGAGAGATCCCCAGATATACTGCACTACGTACCACGCTCAGCTCATCACCAGCAAGTGTGAATATTTTAGAATGATTTCGATTTGCAGGCAGGTGCAGTACCATCGACTTGCCATTTGCAGTGTTCCACGGCATTTGCATTTCTTTCCCCCAACTACTGCATATGTTTAGTAGTTGTTGCCGCCCGCTATCGGTCTTCGTCATCAGAATCACATCGTCGGCAAAGGCACTGCACCTCGATCCGACATATGATATGGCACCTCCTGCACTCGATACAGCATGGAATCAATATACATGTTGAATAATGTACAGCTGAGTGGGTCACCTTGGAGAACTCCAAGAGTCATTTGTACATGCTCATCTTTCCAATTCCCATTTATGAAAGCGTGTACTGGTTGCAGCAGCAATGTAGTCATTGCCACATGCCGCCACAGCTTCAGAAGCGTGGACGCGCACAAAGTTGGACTGACCTGTAGCATTTCCGACGCCACGTTATCACGTCCAATCGATCTTCCCTTCTTCGCATCCTTGATCGAATTTTCCAATGGAATCCGGAACGAGTCCGGAACGTCAAATGGGGACTGCTCTCACCCCCACACTCGGGTGGCTGATACTCTGCAATAAACTCAGCGTAGTCCTGTGGGTCTAATGGATTTCCACGTTCCAGTGCCCGTGCGCTATGTTGAGATCATAATTTCATCACCGAGTTGATTCGATTCACTGTTTGAGATGCAGTTTCGTCCTCGGCGGTGTCAAGAAATTCGTCCAACAGTTGTCTCTTCTTTGCCCGACAACGACGTTTAATGAATCGGTCAATCACCTTGTATACATTCCACATTTGAATGTTGCCACTTCGTTTCCACCGTTTGTAATAGGTAGATCACACACGACTCAACTGGTCCAGACTAGAATCCCAGAAGAAGCGATATCGGTCAGGAGGCATTGATACGGAAGTGATCCAGGGGCAACTGATTGTGTCCAAAAGTTGGCTACAAGCATTCCCCAGATCCTCTCTTGAGTTTGCGTGGTCAGAACGTGAAGCCACATTAGGCAAATTGGCTTTGTAATACGTCTGAGCGTCTTCTATTTTGTCCACGCATTTGAGTTGCGCCCTCGAAATCTTCGGTTTTCGCGGTGAGAATTGAGTTGTCATCCAGTCAATGTCTGCAACAACCATGTTGTGATCCGAAACCGCATCCCACGATCCACTTGCTGTTGCTGCATTTCGAACAGACACTCGCTTCGAGATGAAGAAATCCACTACACTCGAACCATTTTGGGTGCGAAACGTTGGCGACAACTCGGATGGAGCCCTCAGCAAAAGGTCCCATTTGCGGATCCACGCTCGGAGGCGACGACCATGCCTGTTTGTTCGTTGATCCCAGTCGTCATGGCGGGCATTCCGGTCGCCAGCCAGTGACCTCGGGCCACGGATCAAAGATTTCAATCGCTCCAGGAATCTCTTTATGTCTTTATCTGAAGCGCTCGGACTAAGATATACTCCTATCACATTGAGATCTGGGCGAACTCTCAGTGCCAGAATTTTGTATGCCGCGGTACCGTACTTGCCCACGACCTTCGTACAAAAGCGCTGATGATGGAAAATCGTGATTCCACCTCTCGGCGCACGACTCCTATACTCCGCTTCCAGCGCCTCACTCACATGTGGCAATGCCAACGACACTTCATCGGAGGGACGTTGCCATGTTTCCACAACGCACAGAAAGTCTGATCCTAAAACTTTCCATGCACGGTGGACTTCGGCCTCGCTATGTGCGAGACTTCTCACGTTGAAAATACCAACCCGGATCACAACACCTCACCATTTTGGTGACCATCATGTGGAATTGGACCGGTTTGCGTCGTAGTCGACGGCACATTAATGCTCACGGAGAACACATTTGGTACCAATCTGTTCGGACGACGCATTTCGTGGTCATAAGTGGGAGCACCATCGTGGTCCCAATCCGACGACAGACTCTGATTAGAAGTCTGAAGCGGTTCCAATGGGCTCGTTTGGGCGCCTTCCATAGTGATATCTTTCGGATTGGCGGTCACTGGTCCTGTACTCGCAGTGATTGCAGTGGTGTGCTGTGCGAATTCTGGGAGTTCGTTAATTTCCGTGTTATGAGCTTCATGGTTTGCCCCAGATATCGAAACGACACTTTGTCGAGTGTCGGTGGACAAGTCCGACGACTGCGATTGTTGTTCAATTTCGACGATGTGGGATGTCTGTTGAGTGTTCGGCTCGTCTTCTGGTGCAATGGGCTGTTCAGAGTCAGTTGAAATTGCTCATAGGCTGTGGAGATTCTGTTGCTCCTGCTTCCTCTGGCACAAAGTGGACATTCGTTCCAGGCCCAGTATTGCCGTCTATTGTCCGATCAGTGCGCTGAACCATCGTTGGAACCCTTCTTTCAACGATGGACGTGGTTGACTCTTCGGCGAAACGTACATGAGTTCTCATTTTCGTATGGGCATCGATGGCCGCTACAGTTGATTGGGATGCCTCTGCAAATCTAATATGTGTACGCAATGGTGCAAAGCGGTCGATCGTATGGGCAGTTCTCGTACGAGTCCCCTTAAGTACCATCGGACTTGCATTGGAAGAATCACGGCCAACTTTTCCAGGTTGTTGTGCAGTCAGGTTCACATTCTGATTCGGTGTAGTTGGGTGCTAATTGTGCATCAACCACTGGGTTACCTTCACTTGGGACGTATACCAATGCTTGGCCCACGCTGATGTTGTGCGAGTTGCTGCAGTCTACAGGCGATATAGCGCCCGCTCCAGGTTTTTCTGTCGTCGTTCGGCCTTACTCATCATCTTTCGCGATGACATGGCATTCGAGGTGGCGGCGAAGTTAGGCATGTGCGTGTACCCGGCTGCACGCATTCCTGCCACCAGTTTGTGAGCAACGTCAGACGCAGTCACGATTTCCAATATCGAACGTCCTATGAAGGACAGAGCGATGACGCAACGGCTTGGAAGACCACTGCGAAGGTGTCTCATGAGAGGGCGGTAAGGGCCGCGCGGTATGCCACGGAAATACTGAGCTTCCATTTTCGGGGGCAGAGATTGAGATGTCGGCAGTGGAGCATATCCTCCAGACTTGAGGTTTTGAGCCATCTTAGCCATTCGAGTAAGAAACTCAGGTGGTAAGTTGTTCAATGACCGAGGCTGGCCTTCTCTTGCAATCTGCGCCCAAGTCTTTACATCAGTAGTTGTTCCAGTCTTCGCTTCACGGACAGAGTTTCTCTGCGGTTGTGCTCGTCCAGTGTTGGGCGGGGCCGTGTTAGGTGGCTGTCTGTTAACGGCCGTCCCCGCAGGCAGTGCTTCAATTTCTGGAGCACGTTGCTTTGGCTTCTGTTGTAGTACCGTGGCATCGTTGCGAGAGGATTGGAGCTGCTGGGTGAGCCGAGCAACTTGATCCTCTAGTGTCTGGCATCTCCTCAAGATCGACTCCCATTGCTGCTTTGGTATCTGTACGACTGCAACAGGTGCGCTAGAGGGTGTGCTGGTGTGGCTGATGGGGTGCTCGGCAACCGGTGATTGCGTAGGAGCGGATTCGACTGACGGCTGAGAGCCATTCCTGGGGCTGCTCGGTGCCAGAAATGGTCGGATTATTTCATGAAACCGCAAACCGCCGAAAGAGCGATAGCAGCCTTTGACGGAGCAGCGCACAGTGGGTCCAAACTTAGAGTTACCATTCAGAGTGAATGAATTCTTAGAATGGCAGTTTGAGCATTTGGTGAGCGTTCGACACGCTCCAAAGGTGATCCTCGCCTCGTCTGGGGTGCACACAGGCTGAGGGTCGTTACGGTCAGGGATCGGCGATACTTTCTTCCCAATGGTCTTTGATAGGCCTGGTTTCCAAGATTCGGATTCAGGTTCGCTACTACTATCAAGTGGGAAGCGAATGCCTTCCATGGTCTCCCCGGGGTCAGCCAAAGGGCTGAAACAGTTCTCTATGTTAGAGGACGTGGTTTGGCGGGAAGTCATTTTTCAACTTTTTTAAAAAAATTTCTAAAATTTTTCGTCTTTTTCTTTTGTTTTGATGGCTCTTATGGCTTCTTGATGCACTTTTCACGTGTTGTGCGATTTTTTTGTGTTTTCAATTTTTTGATTTTTTTGCGCTTTTTTTGGGCTTTCTCTCACGAAACCTGCTCAACTCTACTTAAACTACTTTGCACTCGTTTTGCACTTGTCCAGGTGCAATGCGAGGCATTTCGAATAGCTCAGCGTCGATATAGTTACTTTCCAGCTTTGATCCAATTTGGTCTCAAATGATTGGATTTATGTGCCCATCACCGGCGGCTTTGGCACGTTGCAAGATACTTGTAACTTTTGGACGTTTTGCGAGATCGTCGTTTTTGGGGTCGTTTGAGCGTCAAAAACGGCGATTTCTCGATGAGCTCCGGAGGCTTGTAACCTCCCATCCAGTTCCTTGCCGGAAGCGATCTGTAGCTCGTTTGAAAGATAAAATGCTTCTCTACAGATTCGAGGCGCTTCCGACAAAAATTTGACAGGGTCCACCCGGATCGGCGTTGAAAATTTTCAGATGCCTGAAATGAGGTTTTTTTGGGGGTAGCCCTACAGCAGTCAACTCTGGACCACTGCCTTCGTTTCTATGGAGCGGGTACTACACCCAGAGGGTTTCACAAACCTAAGACTGGGCGGTGGCAGCCGAGCCGCCTGTGAAAGTCGTAACACAGGGCTTTGGACGCTCCGACACAAGTGCTCTCACTTGGCCCTCACTGCGTAGCGAACGCAGCCACTCCAGTGCAGTCTTGAGTGCCTCTGTGGACACAGAGGTTTTCGCACCAAAGCTCCGCTTCAACTTGTACGGTTCTGACTTCCCCCAATGGGTGCTGGCGTTCGCCAAGTTTCCCCGAGTACTCCTTCGGCTCTCCGTTTGCAATAACGTAAAGATTCATGATTGAACAGGGCCTCAGTCCGCCGTCTTTTGCAGGAGGGCGCGGCAGGATACTAGTCTCGTACGACTGCGTCCCTGGACCCGCTTTCAATCACGAACTCCCAGAAGAAAAACAAGGGTCGATAGACACTTTCAACGTGAGAGGTCCCGCACATAGCGAGGCCGAAGTCCACCGAGCATGGAAAGTTTTAGGATTAGACTTTCTGAGCGTTGTGGAAACATGGCAACGTCCCTCCGATGAGGTGTTGTTGGCATTGCCACATGTGAGTGAGGCGCTGGAACCGGAGTATAGGAGTCGTGCGCCGAGAGGTGGGATCACGATTTTCCATCATCAGCGCTTCTCTACGAAGGTCGTGCATACCAAATTCTGGCACTGAGAGTTCGCCCAGATCTCAATGTGATAGGAGTATTACTTTGTCCGAGCGCTTCAGATGAGGACATGAAAAGATTCCTGGAGCGATTGAAGTCTTTGATCCGTAGTCCGATGTTACTGGCTGGCGACCGGAATGCCCGCCATGACGACTGAGATCAACGAACCAACAGGCATCGTCGTCGCCTCCGAGCGTGGATCCGCAAATGGGACCTTTTGCTGAGGGCTCCATCTGAGTTGACGACAACGTTTCGCACCCCAAATGGTTCGAGTGTAGTGGTTTTCTTCATCTCGAAGCGAGTATCTGTTCGAAATGTAGCAACAGCAAGTGGATCGTGGGATGCAGTCTCGGATCACAACATGGTTGTTGCAGATATTGACTGGATGATGACTCAATTCTCACCTCGGAAACCGAACATTTGGAGGCCGCAACTCAAATGCATGGACAAAGTCGAAGACGTTCAGACATATTACAAAGCCAATTTGCCTAATGTGGCTTCACGTTTTGACCACGCAAACTCAAGAGAGGATCTGGGGGATGCTTGTAGCCAACTTTTGGACACAATCAGTTGCCCCTGGATCACTTCCGTATCAATGCCTCCTGACCGGTATCGCTTCTTCTGGGATTCTAGTCTGGACCAGTTGAGTCGTGTGCGATCTACCTATTACAAACGGTGGAAACGAAGTGGCAACATTCAAATGTGGAATGTATACAAGGTGATTGACCGATTCATTAAACGTCGTTGTCGGGCAAAGAAGAGACAACTGTTGGACGAATTTCTGGACACCGCCGAGGACGAAACTGCATCTCAAACAGTGAATCGAATCAACTCGGTGATGAAATTACGATCTCAACATAGCGCACGGGCACTGGAACGTGGAAATCCATTAGACCCACAGGACTATGCTGAGTTTATTGCAGAGTATCAGCCACCCGAGTGTGGGGTGAGAGCAGTCCCATTTGACGTTCCGGACTCGTTCCGGATTCCATTGGAAAATTCGATCAAGGATGCGAAGAAGGGAAGATCGATTGGACGTGATAACGTGGCGTCGGAAATGCTACAGGTCAGTCCAACTTTGTGCGCGTCCACGCTTCTGAAGCTGTGGCGGGCATGTGGCAATGACTACATTGCTGCTGCAACCAGTACACGCTTTCATAAATGGGAATTGGAAAGATGAGCATGTACAAATGACTCTTGGAGTTCTCCAAGGTGACCCACTCAGCTGTACATTATTCAACATGTATATTGATTCCATGCTGTATCGAGTGCAGGAGGTGCCATATCATATGTCGGATCGAGGTGCCAGTGCCTTTGCCGACGATGTGATTCTGATGACGAAGACCGATAGCGGGCGGCAACAACTACTAAACATATGCAGTAGTTGGGGGAAAGAAATGCAAATGCCGTGGAACACTGCAAATGGCAAGTCGATGGTACTGCACCTGCCTGCAAACCGAAATCATTCTAAAATATTCACACTTGCTGGTGATGAGCTGAGCGTGGTACGTAGTGCAGTATATCTGGGGATCTCTCTAAACACCAATGGAATTTCAGCCGACAAGCACATGGAACGGGTATAAAATGCTCAACGTCGATTGGGAAGCCTAGCCGGTGCTGGTCTGCACCGGAATGGATTCGATACGCGCAGCTGTGTGAGTTTGTACCGCGCATTTGTGAGGTCGATTTACGAATATGCGTTGCATCTTGTACCGCTCACACCACATTTGGAAATGACGATAGTGAAGCTTGAAGCAACGTTCTTCACACTGACTGTCTTGGAAAAAAAGGCATCTCGGTTTAAAACATATCGGGTGCCGATGATGCGTGGACTTTGTCGGTTAGAGTCTGCGGCTCTGCGACGAATTGTGCTGGCCTCCAAACGTCTACGGAACTATCAATCGTGTCGTGAAAAAGCATTGCATCTTGAATTGGAACACAGCTCGCGACAGTTGAAGGTGAACCGAGCTTGTCGGCAGCTGTCGCTGTATAATGCGTATCCTTCACTTTCGGCGCTGCGAGCTGAAATGGATAATATGGGTACAACGGGGATAGGTAGAACACGGGATGCGGAGTGGAAACTTGCGTCTGCGAGACGGGTTCATAAAATCCCGTGTGCGGCATATGCAAAATACCCACCCGTTCTTCGGTTGCGCAAAGTTTCGCACAGAATGATGGGTATCAGATGGTACTTCAATGAGTTCCCAGCGAACCCATTGGGGGCACGTGATGTACTTGGACACGAGTACTGGAAGTACAGAAGACTTGAAGTACTACTTGGAATGGAAGATTGGTCACTTGGAGAGAGGCAGGAGGCGACCCAAATACTAGAGGTACTGGAAGAAGCACAGTTGTAAATCTGTGCTATAAGTAGTAAGAATGAATGCGTTGGTTCGTGATTGACCAAGTTAGTGTACACCTTGACAGTGTTACTCTGCTACTCTTCATCGGACATTGGGAACACTTTAAATAAAATTTCAATTGATTGAAAAAAAGAAAAAAACTATTCCGTGTATACGTGTATCTACCAACGCTACGGTACACTGCCGTACCGTATCTACCCACCTTGTATCATCAATTTTTGTTCTCAGGAGGCGTGAAGCCAAACCAAACCCATTCGTTTGTAGCGACAGACAGTTCGAAATGCTGCGCAGTGTTTATTACCTCTCAGCAGGCCTTCGTAGATTCAGACTCCCTCTCAAGTCTGCAAGTCTTTCGCATTGGGAAACATGTAAAACGAAGAGCTCATGTTCGAGGCTACGGAACATCCCGAGGTGTCTCATGTCCGTTGCATTTATTCACATTGTAGTGGAGCCACTCGATATCAGGGCTTCTGGGAGTTCCGCAGATGTCGCAATAATTGAAACTAGAGAAGCGGCAACGTCAGACACGGCTTTAGATATGCAACGCATCAATTCTGAGTATGGACGGCAGTGTAACGCGGTGGATGAGTCTACAGCCACTGCTGAAACAAAAGCAGCCACAAGGAGCTTATTACGCAGTTTTCTGAGAGAATTCGGGTCCTGGGAGACACAAGCATTGGGTTTGGGGATATTGAGAGCGAACTTGACTGTCTTTATATCAATACGCGCAAGTATTTGTGCTTACGGAATGACGAAACGGAGCTCTTTCGTAAAATTCATGGTGAGAAACTTCATTCTCAAGCGCATGGACGTCAAAGTCGAAGAAGAAGACATTGCAATGGCCATCTTATGTGGACTTCCGGAACGTTTCGAGCACCTCATTGTCGCTATCGACACCACGGTTGGAGATCGCGAACTCAGTTTGGAGTGCTGCTCTTCATGGGATAATGGGAACACTATAAATAAAACAGCAATTGATTGAGAGACTGGTCTCCAAGATTCGGATTCAGGTTCGCTATTACCATCAAGTAGGAAGCGAATGCCTTCCATGGGCTCACCGGGGTCAGCCAAAGGGCTAAAAACGGTTCTCAATATTAGAGGACGTGGTTTGGTGGAAAGTCATTTCTCAATTTTTTTGAAATTTTTTCTAATATATTTTGTCTTTTTCTTTGGTTTTGATGGCTCTTATGGCTTCTTGATGCACTTTTCACGTGTTCTGTGACTTTTTTGTTTTTTCAGGTTTTTCATTTTTTTTTCGATTTTTTTGGACTTTCTCTCACAAAACCTGCTGAACTCTACTTAAACTTCTTTATACTCGTTTCGCACTTCTCCAGGTGGAATGCGAGGCACCCTGGATATCTCAGCGTCGATATAGTTACTTTGCAATTTTGATCCAATTTGGTCTCAAATGATTGGATTTATGTCCCCACCGCCGGCGGCTTTGACACGTTGCAAGATACTTGTAACTTTTGGACGTTTTGCCAAATCTTCGTTTTTGGGGTCGTTTGAGGGGGGTGCCCCGGAATGGTCAAAAACGCTGATTTGTCGATGAGTGTCAATGGTACAACTGCTCCTTCGACCCACCGCCCCACCGCTCCACCGCACCGTGCTTGCGCCCCACCGCTCCACCGCAACGTGCTTGCGCCCCATCGCTTCATCGCTCCACTGCTCCACCGTGCTTGAAAATTACTCTTCGGAGAGCCATTACAAATTTTTTCTCCAGTGTCTTGGCTTGTGTTTCAGCGGGGGGGTTTGTTAGCGAGTATGATCGTTATCGAGACGGGCAGATTCGGACAAGGGAGAGATCCAGAAGTCAATCCGAAAGTCCACGAAGCCGACGAACGAACGCACGTTAGGCATTTGCATTCTCTACTAGTAGCTCCGGACACGTTCTAGACATCTGAGTAAAGGCCCAAAATATGGGTATTGTTCTCTCTCTCTCTTTTATAGGTAGGCTTAGCTAACTTAAAACTAACCGCCCAAAATGCAAAAAGCGCAGCAGCTTTCGCTTCTGCCCCGCGCACGGGACGTGCGCGTGCGACGTTCGCATCAGCAATCGCACACCCTCCCTCGAATAGCCGTACTGCTCAAAAACGTTCTTCACCTGCTCCTGTCTCGCGACAGGCAATGTTCCAAACTGGCCTTCCTCCAACACCCTCTCCGCAATGGACCATGCATACTCCACAACATCACCCACCGACAGTCCGTCGACCATCTCGCGCCCGCCGGCTCATTGTTTCTGAAATGCATCACGTTTGGCGTGGTATGAAACACTGAGTTGACGCCATTGCCACAGAAATCACGCACGACGCTGAAGTCGTTCTGTCGAGCATGGTCCTCAGTGACGCCGCCAATCTTCTTGACAGGCAAGCCTGGTTCACAAATTTCAATATCCTTCTCCAGACATTCGTGCGTGGCTCGAACTAGCTTGCGCCTACCTTGATCAACGTCACAAACAAGAAAAGTTTCTGAACGATCGCCGTGAAATCCGTCGTAGTACACAGATACATAAATGTTAATATTAACTCCTTCTTACAAAGTGGTGGTGGCCGGAATGCCATAACACACAACCTCGTTGATAGACGTGCAGCACGATTTTGGAAAGTGGTTATAGTTGAGCGCGGACGGATAGAAGGGGGGGGGGGGGGGGGGGTGTTGGAGGCATGGAGCGCGTGACATGATGAAGTATCAGGGAATTGATGTCAACGACATGAAATTGAAGCTTCTATTTGGCTCTTTTCCATCCTATTGTATAACCAGTCCTGCCGAAGATAAGTGGGATCGTATCATTCCTGCTGGTGATGCTGTTGGACTGCAACCCCCCATATCCGCAAACTAAACCTTGAGATTCAGGGAGGCTGGCGTCTGGGCAAGACGCTCAGAGCCATTTCAATTGCACTCTTTGCCGTCTCCAGGCGCTCAATTGCTTGCCCAAACCTATCTTCAAAAGGTATTTCTTTGGAGCTTTCATCATTACTCGCTTCAGAGCGAGTATTTCCAGCATACTGGTGTACCAGCGCCTCAACAGTCCCAGATACATACGCCTCAGTTGTAGTGGCACCTGCAGAGCAGCAATGTGCAGCTCTTTCTCACTCTTCCAGTGTTTGGTTGTTGACCAACGTCGAGCCCAGTTCAGAAGACGGAAGTACCCACTCCAAACGCCTGTGAATTATCACAACGTTATGACGCAGTTCTTTCGGATCGCTTCCACCAAATCTGAGTAAATCAATAAGACTGAGGGCAAGGATTTCGCGGGACTCCCAGATCCACAACATATCTACAACCTCAGCTTGCTCTAGTGCATTCGCTCCTTTGATATACTTCCAATTGCGTTTCATGACGAAATGATCCGCCTCAGAAGCGTACCTCCCGTATCCACAGATTTCTGTATATGCTCGCGGCAAAGTCCATGCAAGAGGCTTGCGTTTACAGTGAACCACTTCCGACGTTTCCTTATGGCGTTGCATCCATATTTCTTTTTGCTCTTTGTCACATTGAGGACTTGAGACACAATTCCCAGCTGACGAGGTGCAACTTCTCACCTCCTGAGCGCGAGGTAGATAAAAACCGCGTGATCCAGCGCTACATCGTATGGGACCTCCAGTGCCTTTGCGAATATTAACTTACAAACCTTGAAAAGCCGGCAACGGGCGTAACGCAGATGGCCAGAAACAACAATGGGAGCTCTAGAAGTGTCCTCCACGATATACACAGGATAAACAGCCTTGAGATGAGCGTCTCCTATTACCATTTCCGTAAACTTTTCTTCCTCAATGTGAATATGGAAGCCTATGTTGGTCGGAGACAGCAAGCAAGTAGAAAACCACTTAAACGAGTTTGACGCGAGCGCCGCTTCCACCGCAGTTTTCAATCCTCTCGATTGGCCAGTCTCCCGCCTCTTCTTTACAACCTCATTTTTGTCACCATCGTATGTATGAGACCTTGTAGAGCTCGAGAAGAGAACCCCGTCTCTTGAACACCCCAAGCTTATATCCACAAGTGGAGAGAGAGGGCGGTTGTGGCCCACACCCGTTGTGTGGGTTTCAGGCGCAGTCTAACCCTGTGACAAGGGTTTGTAGAACGTTAATTTTAAACCAAAACTGCAAAAAGACGTCCCAAAGCCTAAAATACTATTATCATTTAAGAGCATCCCTATCAGTCACATCAAATAGCTAAAAAGCTGTATTTATGGCTTTGGCATGGCATTTTGAATCTCCATCAGACAAGGTAAAGCTAAAAAATTTGGGTTCAAAGGTAAAACAAATGCCAAATCGTCCTGAGATTTGAGCACTAGGTTTAGCTTGAAAGCTAAACGCTGGACAAATCAATAGACGCCACTTCGCACTCAGTAGATTTTGCACCAACTTGCTACGCAAACACGTATCAGGGGGTGGGTAGAAAAGGGACAGCTCAGAACATATTAAAATGAATATATGTTCTCCATTGTTTAACGTCTTTATTGCTTGGCAGCAGCGTCCTATAGCAGTAGGCTACCTCCCAGCAAAACGGGAAGCCATAACAGTCCCAAACGGCGCTTCAAGCGCACGATCTCTACCGAATCTCAGTGGCCCCCAAAGAGACACAATTTGTGGTAAATAAGGGACGTCGGCACACATTTGCGGAGCCCCAAAGGGCTCAAAACCACAGTTGTCCTTACGTAGCCATTGTACTGGCTGACATTCGTAGCCTGACGCGCGCACGTCGATCGGTCCTCGAGCGGTTAAGTTGCAGCCATCTGGATGCACGATTTTGCATCCACACCAAGTGCTGCTCCTTGTCCTTCTGCGCAAGCTTCCGCTGACGCGCCTTCTCAACCGCTTCCCTCTCTTTACCCAGCCTCCACGCCTCCGTCTTCGCAGCCTTAGCCGCTCGTTGCACATTTTGTGCTTCCTTCTCGACGTCCTTCTGACGCAGGGTATCCAGCACGGCCTTGGATGTCAGTAGGCAGCCATTCGTCGTTACCAACGTCCCATACTGGGCAATGTTTGAGTCAGACTTTAACATATTTTGGTTCTTTATGTAGTCTTGAACCAAAGACAGATACGTCCCATGCACTCCGCTCTGCGACTCCGCACCGCCATAGTTCGTCATGTCAGTCACCTTGATGACTCTAGGGTTGGATGTTTTTCTGAACGGGTCTCATAAGCCGCACGCCTCAAAGCCCTTCACAACATTTGTGTATGTTACTGCCTGGGTGTAGGTTTTGTTAAGAAGGTCGCAGAGAGTGAAGACATCATTCCGTTCGTCCGAAGCCGTGACTGTTCGCTGGTTCAGGAGGTTCCGTAAGTAGTTCTTGAATGGAGAGAACACGGTGTAGTCCAAAACTTGGGTTCTGTGGCTCGTGTGTGCCGGAAGTCCTACTGCTACAATCAGGTTTTCTTTCATCACCCTATAAACCTCAAATATGGCCCAAATATGGCCGAGATATGGCCGCAATGTGGCCGTTTAGCTCGAAAATTTCACAGAACGTGTAACTACGGAAAATAAGTACTTTAGCCAAATGACACGTGTACACTTCGGACATATTTAGGCCACATTTTGGCCATAATTGGGCCATATTTGAGGTTTGTAGGGGCAAGTTCGAATCGGTTACGAGTTGCGTATCGCTCTACAAATGGTTCAGCGCTATTGAGTATAGCAGGGAATTTTCTAGAATTGAAGCATTCAATTTATTCAGCTTGATGATGATCCATTTACATCAGCAAGAACAGGGAATCGATAAGGATATTCAACAGCCGGCCTAGGGCACAAACCTTTCATTTAGATCGTGCCATAGTGTTCAACCTAGCATGAAAAGACAGACTCCTATGTGTTCAAAGATTCGCTCCCTCTTTGACATCAGGTGGAGATGTGAATGTAGTGGAGAGAATTCTGGTGATTTTGGCGTGCATGATTTCTCTATGGTTTGGAAAGCTAGCGGAAGCATTCAAGAGGAACCGTCTGTCTTCATGATAAGAACTGAGTAGCGCCACTAGAAACATCTCTCGCTCACGGTGCCTCTGAATCAGATCTCTAATGAAATCTACGAATTTGTTGTTCAGTTCTGAGCTCAAATGCCCTGATGGGGGGTTTGGGCGCCGAAAAGATAGGGAGAGAGAACTTGTGCAAAATAGTTTCCTTCAGGTCGGAACTGCAAAAGGCAAAAACTTCCTCAAAAAATAGGTGTTCCGTGCTCGACCGTAGGGTCTCATACCAATCATGAAACGAGCCCATAGTAGCAATTGCATTCTTCAGTTCCACAATATTGTAGTAGAAAGAAAAAGGTTAGCTTCGTAATAAGGTGAATCTACGCGGAAATTGCGTCTTACCTTGAGAGTGCTTTCAAACTCCTGGGTTGAATCATGTGTTCTGGGTTGTCGAACATTCTCTGTTTCATTTGAAACGAGACCATGGAGCGTGTGCAACGTACTATTAGTACGATAATACGTTGCCCTCTTTTCTAGTATCTTACAAACTTTCTCATCTTGTTCTCGTAAGCGGGCGAGATCAGACATAAAGCCTTTCTCGAATCTCACTGATCATGTGCATATCTGGATGCTCATCTCGATGCACACCACTATTTGGTTGTTGCTCACAAGGCACAACGGGTTTTTCCTTACTCGATTGATGCTCACAGTGTATATCGGCTTCCTCCTCTGCATTTAAACCTGCTCTCTCCGAAACGAATTTCTTCGCACTCGTATATGAGCCGTGTTAGCTAAAGCCTTAACCTGAAAACAAAGCAAAAACGAACGATTTGCACCATTTGTTTCATTACAAATTCTCATGATATAACTCATTCGTTGAGAGATCGAGTGTAGTTGTCCAGATATGCTTTGGCCGTCATGAGAATCTGATGATCGATTTCTTCGCTTCTTGACAATCTTGCATGCAACTTTCCGGCTAGAAGCGTTCATATTCAATTACAAGATCGACGACTCGGTGGCGGAGAGAAGATCAAAATCACCGTTTGGCACGCTTCCTGCTGTAGGAATGAATGAGGCCTACAAGGGTACGACGCGAATTCTTCACCCTACAAGAAATATATTTCATTTTTGGGAGGCTAAATCTGAGCGCAAATAGAAACAAGTGGGGCACTTCGAGTGTAATTGGTGCGCACCATGATGCATGACTGCTCCAGGGACATCTCCAGCTGGGCACTGTGAGATGAAGTGGAGGAAAATTACAGGGGGGTTCCTCAAAATTGAACGCCAAAAGGAACAGCGGGCCGTGCGAGCCATTCGTTCGTTTATTTCTTATTTCGCTTTCGTCGGGGTCGCTGTTGTCGCCTGCACTATTGTTAGCAGCTCTGCAAACAGTGAAAGCCATTGAACATGCGTTTCAATAACAAGAATCATTAATGTTAGAGATAAGTTTCACTTCCCCCTCGAATATATTCCTCATGCGTTGAAGGACATCCACTCCACTTGGGTATCAAATAAGGCCCAAATTCTACGCCCCGTCTTTCTTCTATCCCTGCAACAAAATATCAATTCGAACCACTGCTTGAAAGGCCACCGCCGGCTTTTTTTCTCGCAGTTTGTGCTTTAGCACAAAAACCGCCTAAAAAACGCCGTAAGCCAAACTTGTCACCTAACCGCATAACTTATCGCGAAAAATCAGCAATTTTGCTTTGCTCTCGAACTAACCTTTTCTTTTGATTTCCAACGTCTCCTTGGCGTCTTTTACAGCCTCTTAAGCATAAAAACCTGTTTCGACACATTTTTTTGCTGACTATGTAATCGCAACAACCCAAGCGCAGTCTCCGTAGTGAGCACAGTTCCGTACGTAGTATCTAGAAATCCGCTAGAGTGAACACGAACACCATCTGAAACTTTGCGATACAGACTGGTTAGAGAGTGCGTCTCTCATGCGCATCATTTCATCCAGGGATGCAATTAGGCAGAGCTCAGTGAAACTATGTGGTCGCGCCTGAACGTAGAGGCGACAGTCTTCAAATAGGTAGATACCAGTGCGAACGAAATTAGAACGTATATTCTCGAATAACATGGACTTTTGATACGCCTCAGTGATAATCTTCGTGACCGCAAATTCGTCCAATATCTTTCTCTGCCTTCTTTCTGACCGGTAAACCTTCTCGAGAATTGACTTGAGGTTTTGCTTAAGCCGTTTAAGTACAGACTAGCTAGCAAGCCGCTGTATAGTACCAGTTGTGTGCGCACACGCACGTGCGCAGGTAAGACATATTCCACAATGTTTGCACTGGCCAAGAGTTCGAGAACCGGAATACTGAGGTGACTGCGATACCCAAAGTATAGAGAGGTGCCCTGTACATTGAACAGGTGCCCTCGAATTGAAACAAACGAGAATAATAGATTTGAGCTCATCTTTGAAAAACTTGTGAGTTCTCCGATCGTTTATTGGAAACCTTTTGGGAAAGATGGAACTGTTTCACGTTGAACAAGCAAATTCCAGACTTCTCTATACATCCAATTGAGTTCCCCATCGTCTGAGTTGAGTCCCCATCGATAGCAACCGCCACCACGCGAACCAAAAACACCTTTGCAAGCGCAGTATTTGGTGGCCACACTTCAGTTCTAGTGTCCTTCTTCGTCCAAAACCCCATCGCAGATTGCAATCTCACTCCTTCCTTCCCTCAAAAACATCTCCTTCTGATTGTAGATGGGCCGAACATGTCCTATGCATTTAAGGCCGCAGCCAGGCTCGCTCAAACCCATTTTAGGGCCTCCATTTCACAGTTTCTTTTAGACTACTAAAATCTCCCGACACCAGAACCATATCCATTCGCTTCAAATGAAAGCGCGGCCAAACTCACCACACAAATTCAGACCCCGTAGTAAGGTCCGCAACCCAGCAGCACCCACCAGACCAAGGCCAACTCTTTCAATACGGATACCCCGTGCATAAAAGCGCAAGAGTTCTTGCTGCTCCTCAAACTGCGACTAGAAAAACACCAACACCCAACACAACTTCTATTCACTTTGAACAAGAAACAACATGCCTCGTTTTCCTTCCTCGGCGGGCAATCTCGTTTTGGACCTACAAGCTCGGAAACGCTTCCTCAACCCTGACACACGATACCGCCGAGGCAAGAAACTTATCCGACATGGATTGTATTTTCGAAAAGCCGCCAATCGAGTTGGGGGTACCAGCCAGTACTTTATGGTACCGTTTCAATCACCAAGGCAAAACCAAACCAGAAGTCACATTTGGTAGGTCACTCACTTTGGCAAAAGAGAACCAGATCTGTACCGTCTTGAAACGCTATGCGTTCTGGGGAAACCCACTCAATCGCGACTGAAGGACAACACTCGTAGGAGGAGGTTTTGAAGACTTAGTGAATTTTCCGCATTGATGCGTAGAATCGTTTTCTGAGCTGTATCACCACTGGCGGGGTGTTCCGCTCAAACGGTTTTTGACGTTGTACACGTGGAATGCAAAGCCTGAGCTACCGCCCAGTGGGCGTGACGGGAACACGTGTTGCACGGATACCCAGGAGGCGATGCCACCAGCATTGCTGTAATTACTAGATATATTTGATACTTTATTTGGCCGGCGCGCCCACTGTCAGGGGCCGCGCCGAACCCACTACTTATTAGGTTGAGCGATGCTTCCTCAATAAATCACCGTTGTCAAGCAAGGGCTTCCTGTCTCTAACTATCACGCCTTCGCGGACTGTTCACCTCCAAGTAGAGTGACGACCGCGTTGTTCACATATAGTTACCCGCCCTTGTGGCGCTTAGAGTATTACCGCTGCGTGTGTGTGTCGTTCCGACTACTGTCGTGTACTCGCCCCAGTATTGGGTTTCGTTGGTGTGTTGCGCACCTATCCTTACTCTCGTGGACCACTTTTTGCCCCTTTCTGGGTTTCTTATACTGCCCACTCTCACGTGGCTCGCCGTCCGACATCATGTCGTCGCCGTTCCACTCTTACGAGGCTCCGTCTTGAGACCGCTCTTCGCACGTGTCCCAACAAGGTACCCGGTCCGCACTGTACACTCCGACGCTCGTCGTGACCGTTTGACCTCGGTTTACACTCGGTTTGTTGTGTCATTCCGGGACTCCGTTCGCTGTGCTACCTCCCCGAGAGAAAGATCCCGAACATCGTCGTGGCTGTTTCGCTTTTCCTGCCAATAATGTTGCACTACAAAGTAGTCTCCCGACCTAGAAATCGTGCTTTTGGATTGATCCCGGAGTCCAGTTCATTCTCGAGACTGCTCTCGTATCTTTTGTCTCTTTTAGGAAGTTTATTGGAATCCCCAGCTAATTGGCTGTCGGTTATTCTGTTACACGGTTGTTTTGATTATGTCGTCATCAGATCGCCCGAGGACACGCAGTCAGACTGGACGCACGGATCCGCCGCTTCCGTCGCGGATCCCGACCCGTTCACGGTACCGTACTGAAGAGGTACCGGTTGCCGACGTCGCTCCGACAATCCCTAAACCCCCGCCCACGTAGTTGCTTAACCCTCGTCGAGGTGATGGTCCGGCTCCTGCAGTTGCTGGTCTAGCCCCTATCGTAGGAGGTACGGTCCCTTCCGTAGGTCCCCCTTCGGAGGCACCTCTGAGGGCTACTGTCAATGACATCACCCACTTCACTCAGGAAAAGCAGTTCCGCTCGTTGCGGGCTGCCCACGCTACCCTTGCTAAAGAGCTTTCTTCTCTTCGAAATAAGATGGAGGATTCTGCTTTGCAGACTGTTTCTAAGGATCTCCGCGTATTGCGTGGTGATGTCAACTGTCTTCTTGAGGCTTTTAAAGGACCAACTCTCTTCGTGGAGGACGTGGCTGAGAAGTTCACTCGCCTCCGCATTCGTCTGGAGACGATCGAACAGACTGTCCTTGTAGGAGCTAACCCTCCGGCAGAGACAGCCGCTGTCTCGTATCGTGGTAAGAAGGTCAGAAATTCCAAGGCACGCAAGGAGCGGAAGGACTACGATTCTGACTTTTCAGTTTCTTCACGGTCTTCTCGCCGGTCGTCCGGGACGGACACGTCCGACTCGCCGGTAGAAGACGCCTCTCGTGAGCGTTTATTTCGTTCAAAGCGGTCATCGGCCACCCAAGGTGTGATCCGCGTTTGCACGAAGGGAAGGAAGCACTCTGGATTGAAAGAGTTGAAGCCTACTAACCCTCTTTATAAGAAGCGGTTGTAGAACCGGTATTGCCGTTTGGAGAACTCTTCTTTGGATCGAACCCTCCGGAGGACCGGAAATTCTAAGGACTGCATAAAGCGAATGCGGCTCTCCCTTCGAAACCACCTGTTCTCAGGTGAGGACCCCATTTTGGTGTTGGATTTCCTTGCACGCTTTGTAGCGGAAGCCGACTTCCTGGGGATGAATGAAGGACAGGCGTTTATCACGCTGCCCTATTTCCTGCGTGGACTGGCAGAGGATCAATACAACTCGGTCAGAGGCTCGTCACGTGCCTCCTAAGGAGGGGTTACCTGCTGCCCCAAGCAGTTCAGTACCTTCTGAGGTCCTATGCTACTGGCTCTGTGATTCAGTCGGCTATCTTCGCTCTGCGAGATACGAAACAACGCCCTGGAGAAACGGAAACCGATTACTCGGTGCGCTTGAATAAGGCGTTCCACCGTAGTAGTAATGTTTATTCCGCTCAAGAGCGTTGTACCATGTTTGTAGACGGGCTCGACCCGGCTATAAGGACCTTGATTGCCCGCCGTCAGGAAGAGGTCCGTAAGATTACGTATTTGGAACTTGTGCAATACGCACGCGCCAAAGGCGACGCGTTGCGCGCAGGAGCCCCGGCAAGCCGGCCAAAGTCCGCTAAAGCGCTGATGTTGGAACCGGGCACCCCTTCGTCATCGATGATGGCTGATGCACACTCCAGTCGGGAGATCAGAAACCAAGTGACGAACATGATTGATGAATTGCAACATCTTCTGGTCGTCACGCATCTTGGCGGTGTAAACAGCACGTCTGGCATTTATTTGGTTGAGAAGAGTCTTTCTCTGGAAAACATTGCATATGGCCTTCCACACATCGGCAGCAGCCTCCACATCGCGCACATGATCCAAATGTTCGTCACTGAGCGAAAGTTCAATGATAGCTCTGGCCTTCGAATCGCGAGTTTCCCACTTGGACAATTCTTCTGGATCGGTGGGTGGAGAGCTGGTGAGGTGATTCTTGAGATCCTTGAGCGCAAGCACAAGCTGAACATTCTCCTTCCAGATATGGAAGTTATCCTCCCCCAACGTCTCAATCTTGATCCCATTGAAGGAGTCCATGCCGCAATCTGAGATTAAAAGCGATCCCAGATAAAAGAAATGGCAGACACAAACGGAAAACAGCAAACCGCAACAGCAAACAAACAACAACAACAATAACAAGAACAACAATAAAAACAAATAAAACTTCAATAGTCGGGCCCATTGGCAGGAAATACTATTCCCGGTACCCTAGGGAATCGGACTCCTGACTCCCTGAGACCTTTAGGGTAGGAAACGACTTCTGCAGTCAACCCTCTCCCGCGTTCAAGGAGAAGGCGCGATGCTCTCTACGAGACGTCCAGAGGATGGTTAATGGCCAAAGATATGCCTTCACCAAGTAAAACCCTCTCTGATCTCTTGCAAGAACTTGCGCGACCTTGAAACAGCAGCTACTTTGACACCCAAGGTACGCTTCTAGCAAACAATCAATGAAGATCACAAGTGGCCTGACCCGAATCGGAGGTCAGCCTTCGATACGTTGCCTACCCGTACTAAAAAGCCCACTGGACAACTCAATGAATCAATTGCACGAATCAAAAGCTCCTTATGGATGCCTTCTCCGCCGTCCAAGCACCTAACACACAGTCAGATTCAACAAACAAAAACCAAACACCGCAACCAAAGTGCAGTACGCCACGGCACCCCGTTAGCTTCAGCGCTCGCGGTACAACACCGTTATCCGCCGAAAAGGACCGGTGGAGCACGCTAGGCAGCACGTCCGCCTTGGTTCAAACCGCCTGGATCCCGTCCCCGATTACTCGGATCAACCGTTCGTCGCGCAGGTATTGCAGTGATGACAAAAAATACCGAGCACACACGTAGAGCACGGACTTCAACAACAACTGCTGATCACAAAGCTAGTGCCCAGACTTCGATAAAAAAATGGTCTCAACCTCTCGGATCCGAACCCGCAAACACGAAGCATGGATCTCAACAACAAAGAACAATAGAGGGAGAATAAGCCAAGCAGATAGCAATCGACAATGAGGGCAACAATGAGCACCCAACTACTATTAAACTAGGCGGCTAGATCGACCTTTTTTCTTCTTGGAGTTCGTGAGTGCAAGCAGGTCCAGGGCCGCAGTCATACGAGACTAGTACCCAGCCGCGCCCTCCTGCAAATCACGGTGGACTGAGGCCCTGTTCAATCAGGAATCTCCAGGTTATTGCAACTGGAGAGCCGAAGAAGTACTCGGGGAAACATGGCGAACGCCAGCACCCATTGGGGGAAGCCAGAACCGTACAAGTTGAAGCGGAGCTTCGGTGCGGAAACCTTTGTGTCCATAGAAGCACTCAAGACTGCACCGGAGTGGCCCCGATCGCTACGCAATGACGGTCAAGTGGGAGCACTTGTGTCGGAGCTTCCAAAGCCCTGTGTTACGACTTTCACAGGCGGACCGGCTGCCACCGCCCAGCCTTAGGTTTGTGAAACTCTCTGGGTGTAGTACCCGCTCCACTGACACGAAGGCAGTGGTCCAGAGTTGACTGCTGTGGTTTCTCCCCCCAGAAAACCTCATTTCAGGCATCTGAAAAATTTCAACGCCGATCCGGGTGGACTGTCTCAAATTTTTGTCGGAGGCGCGCCGACGCTGTAGAAAAGCGTTTTATCTTTCAAACGAGCTACAGATCGCTTCCGGAAGGTTAAGGGATCAGAAGTTACAAGCCTCCAGAGTTGTTCGAAACATCGCCGTTTTTGACCATTCTCGGGCACCCCCCTCAAACGACCCCAAAAACGGCGATTTCGCAAAACGTCCAAAAGGTACAAGTATCTTGCAACGTGTCAAAGCCGACGGCGGTCGGCACATAAATCCAATCATTTGAGACCAAATTGGATCAAAATTGGAAAGTAATTATATCGACGCTGAGCTATCTGGAATGCGTCGAATTGCACCTGGACAAGTGCAAACCGAGTTCAAAATAGTTTAAGTAGAGTTAAAAAGGTTTCGTGAGAGAAAGTCCAAGAAAGAGCGCAAAAGTATTGAAAAACTGAAAACACAGAAAGAAATCGCAGAACACGTGTAAAGTGCATCAGGAAGCCATAAGAGCCATCAAAAAAGAAAAAGACAAAAATTTTAGAAAACTTTTCAAAAAAGTTGAAAAATGACTTCCCGCCAAACCACGTCCTCTAACATTGAGAACCGTTTCAGCCCTTTGCCTGACCCTGGGGAGACCATGCAAGGCATTCGCTTCCCACTTGATGGAAATAGCGACCCTGAATCCGAATCTTGAAGGCCAGATCTATCAAAGACCATTCGGAAGAAAGTATCGCCGATCCCAGACCGCAACGGCGCTCAGCCTGTGTGCACCCCGGACGAGGCGAGGGCCACCTTTGGAGCGTGTCGAACGCTCATCAAATGCCCAAACTGCCATTCTAAGAATCCATTCACTCTAAATGGTAACTCTAAATTTGGACCCACTGTGCGCTGCTCCGTCAAAGGCTGCCATCGCTTTTTTGGCGGTTTGCCATTTCATGAAATAATTCGACCATTTCTGGCGCCGAGCAGCCCCAGGAACGGCTCTCAGCCGTCAGTCGCATCCGCTCCTACGCCATCACCGGTTGCCGAGTACTCCATCAGCCACACCAGCACACCCTCTAGCGCACCTGTTGCCGTCATACAGACACCAAAACAGCAAAGAGAATCGATCTTGGGGAGATGCCAGACACTAGAGGATCAAGTTGCCCGGCTCACCCAGCATCTCCAATCCTCTCGCAACGATGCCACGGTACTACAACAGAGGCAAAAGCAACGAGCTCCAGAAATTGAAGCACGGCCTGTGGAGACGGCCGTTAACAGACAGCCACTTAACCCGGCTCCGCCCAACACTGGACGAGCCCAACCGCGAATAAACCCTGTCCCTGAAGCAAGGACTGGAACAAATACTGATATAAAGACTTGGGCGCAGATTGCAAGAGAGGGCCAGCCTCGGTCACTGGACAAGTTATCACCTGAGTTTCTTACTCGAATGGCTAAGATGGCTCAAAACCTCACGTCTGGAAGATATGCTCTACTGCCGACATCTCAATCTCGGCCCCGAAAATAAAAGCGCAGTACTTCCATGGCATACCGCGCGGCCCTTACCGCCCTCTCATGAAACACCTTCGCAGTGGTCTCCCGAGCCGTTGCGTCACCGCTCTGTCCTTCATAGGGCGTTCGATATGGGAAATCGTGACTGCGTCTGACGTTGCTCACAAACTGGTTGCAGGGATGCGTGCAGCCGGGTACACGCACATGCCTAACTTCGCCGCCACCTCGAATGCCATTTCATCACGAAAGATGATGAGTAAGGCTGAAAGACGACAGCAGAACATGAAGCAGGCGCTTTATCGCTAGCAGACTGCAGCAACTCGCAGAACCTCAGCGTGGGCCAAGCATTGGTATACGTCCCAAGTGAAGGTAACCCAGGAGTTGATGCACAATGAGCACCCAACTACACCGAATCAGAATGTGAACCTGACTACAAAGCAGTAGGGGAAAGTCAGCCGAGATTCTTCCAATGGAAGTGCGATGGTACCTAAGGGAGCTCATACCAGAGCTGCCCCTCCAATCGACCGCCTTGCACCATTGCGTACACATATTAGGTTCGCAGAGGACTTCCAAACAACAGTAGCGGCCATCGATGCCCATACGAAAATGAGAACTCATGTACGTTTCCCTGAAGAGTCAACCGCTTCTATCGTTGAAAGAAGGTTTCCAATGATGGTTCAGCGCACTGACCGGACGATAGATGGCAATACTGGGCCTGGAACGAATGTCCACTTTGTTTCAGAGGAAGCAAGAGCAACAGAATCTCCACAGCCTATGAGCATTTCGACTGACTCTGAACAGCCCTTAACACAAGGAGACGAGCCGAACGACACTCAACAGATATCCCAAATCGTCGAAGTTGAACAACAATCGCAGTCGTCGGAGTTGTCCACTGACACTCGACAAAGTGTCGTTTCGATATCTGGGGCAAACAATGAAGCTCATAACACGGAAAGTAACGAACTCCCAGAATTTGCACAGCATACCACTGCAATCACTGCGAGTACAGGAGCAGTGACCGCCAATCCGAAAGATATCACTATGGAAGGGGCCCAAATGAGCCCATTGGAACCGCTTCAGACTTGTAATGAGAGTCTGTCATCGGATTGGGACCACGATGGTGCTCCCACTTATGACCACGAAATGCGTCATCCGAACAGATTGGTACCAAATTTTTTCTTCGTGAGCATTAATGTACAGTCGACTACGACGCAGAGCAGTCAATTTCTACATGATGGCCACCAAAATGGTGAGGTGGTGTGATCCGAGTTGGTACTTTCAACGTGAGAGGTCTCGCACATAGCGAGGCCGAAGTCCACCGTGCATGGAAAGTTTTAGGCTTAGACTTTCCGTGCGTTGTGGAAACATGGCAACGTCCCTTTGATGAGTTGTAGTTGTCATTGCCACATGTGAGTGTGGCGCTGGAAGCGGAGTATAGGAGTCGAGCGCCGAGAGGTGGGATCACGATTTTCCATCATCATCGCTTCTGTACGAAGGTCGTGGGCAAGTACGGTAACGCGGCATAACAAATTCTGGCACTGAGAGTTCGCCCAGATCTCAATGTGATAGGAGTATATCTTAGTCCGAGCGCTCCAGATGAGGACATAAAGGGATTCCTGGAGCGATTGAAGTCTTTGATCCGTAGTCCGACGTGACTGGCTGGCGACTGGAATGCCCGCCATGACGACTGGTATCAACGAACAAACAGGCATGGGCGTCGCCTCCGACCGTAGATCCGCAAATGGGACCTTTTGCTGAGGGCTCCATCTGAGTTGACGACAACGTTTCGCACCCCAAATGGTTCGAGTGTAGTGGATTTCTTCATCTCGAAGCGAGTGTCAGTTCGAAATGTAGCAACAGCAAGTGGCTCGAGGGATGCGGTCTCGGATCACAACATGGTTGTTGCAGACATTGACTGGATGACAACTCAATTTTCACCACGAAAACCGAAGATTTCGAGGGCGCAACTCAAATGCGTGGACAAAATCGAAGACGCTCAGACGTATTACAAAGCCAATTTGCCTAGTGTGGCTTCACGTTTTGACCACGCAACCTCAAAAAAAGATCTGGAGGATGCTTGGAGCCAACTTTTGGACACAATCAGTAGCCCTTGGATCACGTTCGTATCAATGCGTTCTGGCCGATATCGCTTCTTCTGGGATTCCAGTGTTGACCAGTTAAGTCGTGTGCGATCTACATATTCCAAACGGTGGAAGCGAAGTGGCAACATTCAAATGTGGAATGTGTACAAGGAGATTGACCGATTCATTAAACGTCGTTGTCGGGCAAAAAAGAGACAACTGTTGGACGAATTTCTTCACACCGCCTAGGACAAAACAGCATCTCAAACAGTGAATCGAATCAACTCGGTGAGGAAAGTACAATCTCATTTTAGATCACGGGCACTGGAACGTGGAAATCCACTACACCCACAGGACTATGCTGAGTTTGTGGCCGAGTATCAGCCCCCAGAATTTGGGGTGAAAGCAGTCCCATTTCATGTTCCGTACTCGTTCCGGATTGCATTGGAAAAGTCGATCAAGGATGCAAAGAAGGGAAGATCGATTGGACGTGATAACGTGGCGTCGGGAATGCTACAGGTCAGTCCAACTTTGTGCGCGTCCACACTTCTGAAGCTGTGGCGGGCGTGCGGCAAGGTGGCATATCTACCTTTAGCGTTGCGGCAGACACGTATATCGCCGATATACAAGAAAGTCGACATCTTGGTACCATCCAACTACCGTCCGATCTCTATTCTGTCGCACTTGCGTAAAGCAATTTCGGCTGCATTACACTCGATTGTTGTGAACTATATCGATATTCATGAGTATCAGTATGGGTTCTCAAAGTACAATGGAACGGAACAATCGACTGTGGAGGTGAGTAACATCATCACCAACGGCCAATCGCGTGTGGCAGTACTGGATCTAACGAAGGCGTACGACAAAGTCAACCGAAAACTGTTGTCGCAAGTGTGCGCATCGAGGTTACAACCGAAGCATGCGGCAATGACTACTTTGCTGCTGCAACCAGTCAACGCTTTCATAAATGGAAATTGGAAAGATGAGCAAGTGCAAATGACTCTTGGAGTTCTCCAAGGTGACCCATTCAGCTGTACATTGTTCAACATGTATATTGATTCCATGCTGTATCGAGTGCAGGAGGGGCCATATCATGTGTCGGATCGAGGTGCAAGTGCGTTTGCCGACGATGTGATTCTGATTGGGAAGACCGATAGCGGGCTACAACAACTGCTAGACATATGCAGTAGTTGGGGGAAAGAAATGCAAATGCCGTGGAACACTGCAAATGGCAAGTCGATGGTACGGCAACAGCCTGCAAACCAAAACCACTCTACAATATTCACACTTGCTGGTGATGAGCTGAGCGTGGTACATAGTGCAGTATATGTGGGGGTGTCTCTAACCACGGGTAGAGTAACAGCCGACAAACACATGGAACGCGTACAAAATGCTCAACGTCGATTGGGAAGCCTAGCTGGTGCTGGGCTGCACCGGAATGGATTTCATACGCGCAGCTCCCTATGAACATCGAAATTGTCCCAAACATTTCGTAAATGTGGACGAAATTAGTACGCAATTCTGCAAAATCATTCAAAACTGGGTGGAAAATGTTGCTGGCGTTAGTATATGACTGTCACTCAGAACCTTAATGCCCACATTTTTGCCCTTATTTCGGACAAATTTCGGCCATATAATTTTGGCCAATGACCGACGTCTGTTTACCTGAAAAGCTCTTCTAGCAAATTTTGAACCTAAATGTACCACTATGGTCCAACTTTGGGCCATGCTTGGGACAATTTCGAGGTTCATAGGGAGCTGTGTGAGTTTGTACCGCGCATTTGTGAGGTCGATTTACGAATAAGCGTTGCATCTTGTACCGCTCACACCACATTTGGAAATGGCGATAGTGAAGCTTGAAGCAACATTCTTCAAATTGATTCTTGGAAAAATGGTATCTCGGTTTGGAACATATCGGGTGCCGATGATGCGTGCACTTTGTCGTTTAGAGTCTGCGGCCCTGCGGCGAATTGTGCTCGCTTCCGAACGTCTACGGCACTATCAATTCTGTCGTGAAAAGGCATTGAACCTTGACTTGGAACACAGATTACGACAGTTGAAGGTAAACCGAGCATGTCGGCAGCTGTCGCTGTATAATGCGCATCCTTCAATTTCGGCACTGCGAACTGAAGTTGATAGTGTGTGTACAACGGGAATGGGAAGGATACGGAATGTAGAGTAGAAACTTGCCTCGGCCAGACGCGTTCGCAAAATCCCGTGTGCGGCGAATGGAAAATACCCACCCATTCTTCGGTTGCGAAAACTGTCGCCCAGAATGATGGGTATCTGATGGTACTTCAATGAGTTCCCAGCGAACCCTGTGGGGGCACGTGATGTACTTGGACACGATTCCTGGAAGTACGGAAGACTGAAGGTACTACTTGAAATGGAAGATTGGTCACCTGGAGAGAGGCAGGAGGCGACCGAAATACTAGAGGTACTTGAAGAAGCACAGTTATAAATCTGTGCTATAAGTAGTAAAAACGATTGCGTTGGTTCGAAATTGACCAAATTAGTTTACATCTTGAAAGTGTTACCCTGCTACTGTTCATGGGACATTGGGAACACTTTAAATAAAATTGCAATTGATTGAAAAAAAAAGAACGAGCACCCAAACACAATCACGATAGAGAGTCAACGTCGAGCTACTACCAACACAACGCCCTTAGGGAGGAACGCAAACCGTAAAAAGAATACCAATACCAACCAACAAAACGGTGAACACACCCGACGCAACGAGAAGGCAGAGATAGACGAACAGCGAAACCGGTGAACGGCGGTGTGGGAGAGCGGCGAGAGACGAACGATAACGGCAGAGGTCAGCGGGGCTGGGCCGATAACCCGGTGGAGGTTATTGCTGGGAAGGGAAGGTTGATGCAAAGGGAAGGTGGGGATATGCAAAGTAAGTTCGCCAGCTCTGGCTTGGATTTACTTGGAGGTGCTTCTGTCACAACTTATATAGCACTACGTCGTCGAACAACCGCTCACTTCCACCCGAAGTAAAACCTAAGCCACTAAGCAGGGACACTCAATACTACCAATTGTCATCTAACATAACATGGTAACACTGCCACAATTCATGACAGCTTACAACTAACAAGGAACAACAGTGCCCAACAGTGCACAACAAGTTACGTGCCTACACATAACAATGACCATGCACAAATTCACATTGTGCCAATACACTGTAATCCGTACACCACACCAATATGTGTATGCTCCAGCTCACCAAGTACCACGTAACCACAAATTCACTCAATGCCATAAGTTCCACAACATGTTACCACAGTGTTCGTGTAATCCTCATGACTGTACCTGACTCCTCACCATAGCGCACCAAGTTGAATCAATGTGTTCAACATGTCCGTGTACATAACTGTGCATACTGTCCGGCATACCCATCTGTGCTAGCTACACACGTGTAGCCCAGAACAAACCAGTTGTGCAATAACACTTGTACACACTACGTTGCATGTGCGCATTTGCAGTAGCCAATCAGGAGCCAGTTTCACGTTGAGTTTGCACACACGCGCATATGCGCTTTTCCAGCAGCACCCTCCAAAACAGCCCATGCTCTGCTGCACTTTTGGTGTCAGTGACAGCACTAGGTCAACATCCAACACCTTACGGTACCACCTGCTTTCAGTTTCGGCGATCTGTGATCTGGGCTGCAAGGTAGTGTTTGAAGAGAGAAGGAATGTGTTTACAAAGGGTCGAAAGTGGTTGCCTCCGGGGGCCGTTTCAAAGGCCTGTACTACCTCCGCACTGCTGCAGAACATCGTACAGATGTGGATAGCGCCCTTGTGTCAGATCTGTCTCTTTGGCATGCTCGAATGGCTCATGTGAATGTGAAAGCCATGAAGCAGATGGCTCGCAATGAGGTTGTATCAGGGCTGAATGTGGATTTGGCACAGAAGCTGGATGTGTGTGGCTCGTGTGTAGTACGAAAGACCACCCTTGCTCCAACTCCCAACAAAGGGTAGAACGAGCAGAACAAGTACTATACCTTGTCCACTCGGACATTTCAGGTCCAGTAAGTGTGAAATCCTTGGGAGGCTCGCACTACTCTGTCACATTCATCGACGACCACAGCAGGTATTGCTTCTCGTATATGCTCAAAACCAAAGATGAGGTGTTCCAAATGTTCATGAGGTGGCTCAAGTTTGGGGAAAACCAAACTGGGAGAAAGTTGAAAACCATTACCGCACATGAGGGTGTGCTACGTGCATTGCGCATTCACATCGGTGGTGAGTATCTGTCCAATCGTTTACGCAAAGATCCAGAGCGCCAAGGTATTGAACATCAGTAAACAGTGCCGTACTATCCACAGCAGAATGGGCTTGCCGAAAGGTTCAACCGAACACTCATGGACTTGGTCAGATCGATGTTGCACCACAAACAACTGCCAAAGAACTTTTGGGCTGAAGCCTGGAACGTAGCAGTGTATGTTTTCTTCTTTAATCAATTGCATTTTATTTAAAGTGTTCCCAATGTCCCATGAACAGTAGCAGGGTAACACTTTCAAGATGTAAACTAATTTGGTCAATTACGAACCAACGCAATCGTTCTTACTACTTATAGCACAGATTTATAACTGTGCTTCTTTCAATACATCTAGTATTTCGGTCGCCTCCTGCCTCTCTACAGGTGACCAATCTTCCATTCCGAGTAGTACCTTCAGTCTTCCGTACTTCCAGTACTCGTGTCCAAGTACATCACGTGCCCCCACAAGGTTCGCTGGGGACTCCATTGAAGTACCATCAGATACCCTTCATTCTGGGCGACAGTTTTCGCAACCGAAGAATGGGTGGGTATTTTCCATTTGCCGCACACGCGATTTTGCGAACGCGCCTTGCCCGAGGCAAGTTTCCACTCCACATCCCGTATCCTTCTTATTCCTGTTGTACGCACATTATTAATTTCAGATGGCAATGCCGAAATTGAAGGATGCGCATTATACAGCGACAGCTGCCGACATGCTCGGTTCACCTTCAACTGCCGCGATCTGTGTTCCAAATCAAGATTCAATGCCGTTTCACGACATGATTGATAATGCTGTAGATGCTTGGAGGCGAGCACAATTCGTCGCAGAGCCGCAGACTCTAATCGACAAAGTGCACGCATCATCGGCACCTGATATGTTCCAAACCGAGATGCCTTTCTTCCAAGAATCAGCTTGAAGAATGTTGCTTCAAGCTTCACTATCGCCATTTCCAAATGTGGTGTGAGCGGTACAAGATGCAACGCTTACTCGTAAATCGACCTCCCAAATGCGCGGTACAAACTCCCACAGCTGCACGTATCAAATCCATTCCAGTGCAGACAAGCACCGGCTAGGCTTCCCAATCGACGTTGAGCATTTTGTACGCGTTCCATGTGTTTGTCGGCTGTTACTCCACTGGTGTTTAGAGACACCCCCACATATACTGCACTATGTACCACGCTCAGCTCATCACCAGCAAGTGTGAATATTGTAGAGTGATTTTGGTTGGCAGACAGTTGCAGTACCATTGACTTGCCGTTTGCAGTGTTCCACGGCATTTGCATTTCTTTGCCCGAACTACTGCATATGTCTAGCAGTTGTTGCAGCCCGCTATCAGTCTTCCCAATCAGAATCACATCGTCGGCAAACGCACTTGCACCTCGATCCGACACATGATATGGCACCTCCTGCACTCAATACAGCATGGAATCAATATACATATTGAACAATGTACAGCTGAATGGGTCACCTTGGAGAACTCCAAGAGTCATTTGCACTTGCTCATCTTTCCAATTTCAATTTATGAAAGCGTTGACTGGTTGCAGAAGCAAATTAGTCATTTCGACCTGCTTCGGTTGTAACCTCGATGCGCACACTTGCGACAACAGTTTTCGGTTGACTTTGTCGTACGCCTTCGTTAGATCCAGTACTGCCACACGCGAATGGCCGTTTGTGATGAAGTTATTCACCTCCACAATCGACTGTTCCGTTCCATTGTCCTTTGAGAACCCATACTGATACCCATGAAACTCGATATAGTTCACCACAATCGAGTTTAATGCTGCCGAAATTGCTTGACACAAGTGCGACAGAATAGAGATCGGCCGGTAGTTGGATGGTACCGAGATGTCGCCTTTCTTGTATATGGGCGATATACGTGTCTGTCGCAACGCTAAAGGTAGATATGCCAACTTTCCGCACACCCGCCACAGCTTCAGAAGCGTGGACGCGCACAAAGCTGGACTGACCTGTAGCATTTTGGACGCCAATTTACCACGTCCAATCGATCTTCCCTTCTTTGCGTCCTTGATCGACTTTTCCAATGCAATCCGGAACGAGTTCGGAACATCAAATGAGGCTGCCTCCACCCCACATTCTGGTGACTGGTACTCGGCAATAAACTCAGCTTAGTCCTGTGGGTATAGTGGATTTCCACGTTCCAGTGCCCGTGCGCTATAATGAGATCGTAATTTCATCACCGAGTTGATTCGATTCAATGTTTGAGATGCTGTTTCGTCCTCGGCGGTGTCAAGAAATTCGTCCAACAGTTGTCTCTTCTTTGCCCGACAACGACGTTTAATGAATCGGTCAGTCACCTTGTACACATTCCACATTTGAATGTTGCCACTTCTTTTCCACCGTTTGTAATATGTAGATCGCACACGACTCAACTGGTCAAGACTACAATCCCAGAAGAAGCGATATCCGTCAGGACGCATTGATACGGAAGTGATCCAAGGGCTACTGATTGTGTCCACAAGGTGCCTACAAGCATCCTCCATATCCTCTTTTGCGGTTGCGTGGTCAAAACTTGAAGCCACATTAGACAAATTTGCTTTGTAATACGTCTGAGCGTCTTCGAATCTGTCCATGCATTTGAGTTGCGCCCTCGAGATCCTCGGTTTTCGTGGTGAGAATTGAGTTTTCATCCAGTCAATGTCTGCAACAACCATGTTGTGATCCGAGACCGCATCCTTCGATCCACTTGCTGTTGCTACATTTCGAACTGACACTCGCTTCGAGATGAAGAAATCCACTACACTCGAACCATTTTGGGTGCGAAATATTGGCGTCAACTCGGATGGAGCCCTCAGCAAAAGGTCCCATTTGCGGATCCACGCCCGGAGGCGACGACCATGCCTGTTTGTTCGTTGATACCAGTCGTCATGGCGGGCATTCCAGTCGCCAGCCAGTCACGTCGGACTACGGATCAAAGACTCCAATCGCTCCAGGAATCCCTTTATGTCTTCATCTGGAGCGCTCGGACTAAGATATACTCCTATCACATTGATATCTGGGCGAACTCTCAGTGCCAGGATTTGGTATGCCGCGGTACCGTACTTGCCCACGACCTTCGTACAAAAGCGCTGATGATGGAAAATCGTGATTCCACCTCTCGGCGCTCGACTCCTATACTCCGCTTCCAGCGCCACACTCACATGTGGCAATGTCAACGATACCTCATTGGAGGGACATTGCCTTGTTTCCACAACGCACGGAAAGTCTAATCCTAAAACTTTCCATGCACGGTGGACTTTGTCCTCGCTATGTGCGAGACCCCTCACGTTGAAAGGACCAATCCGAATCACAACACCTCACCATTTTGGTGACCATCATGTAGAATTGGACCGGTTTGCGTCGTAGTCGACGGCACATTAATGCCCACGGAGAACATATTTCGTACCAATCTGTCCGGATGACGCATTTCGTGGTCATAAGTGGGAGCACCATCGTGGTCCCAATCCGATAACAGACTCTCATTAGAAGTCTGAAGCGGTTCCAATGGGCTCTTTTGGGCTTCTTCCATAGTGATATCTTTCGGATTGGCGGTCACTGCTCCTGTACTTGCAGTGATTGCAGTGGTATGCTGTGCGAATTCTGGGAATTCGTTAATTTCCGTGTTATGAGCTTCATTGTTTGTCCCAGATATCGAAATGACACTTTGCCGAGTGTCGGTGGACAACTCCAACGACTGCGATTGTTGTTCAACTTCGACGATGGGGGATATCTGTTGAGTCTTGTTCGGCTCGTCTCCTGGTGTAATGGGCCGTTCAGAGTCATTTGAAGTGCTCATAGGCTGTGGAGATTCTGTTGCTCTTGCTTCCTCTGAAACAAAGTGGACATTCGTCCCAGGCCCAGTATTGCCGTCTATCTTCCGATCAGCGCGCTGAGCCATCGTCGGAACCCTTCTTTCAACGATAGATGCGATTGACTCTTGAGCAAAACGTACATGAGTTCTCATTTTCGTATGAATTGGGATATTTATACGGACGCTATTACTTACGCGTACAAGACGCAGGTACACCGTGTCACGGGACTCTCGCCATTCGAGTTGGTACTCTCTAGAAGTCGACCTCCGGTGGATACCGAATCAAAACCCAGGTTGGGTTCGTTTTTTTTTGCACCGGTTATACCGGGATACTTGGAAAGCTTCGTTATCCAAGATGGTGCCGATCGCTCGTAATTCTATGACCAACGTGCAAATAACGAATAAAGAAAATTTCGACAATCGAATCCGTCTACCTTTACCGAAGACTATCACTACAGGTGACTATGTCTTTCTCCGCAAGGAGTGTTACAATTCTAAAAAGGTACCAAAGCAAAAACTTTCACAAGGTGCTGAGGGACCTTTCAAGGCGATTGCTTCGGATATAGACACTGTCGTGTTGGATATCAAGGACCTTCATGAAAGGATCTCATGCGACCGCGTTGTACCAGCACCCGCTCCGAAGTCGTATTTACTGGAATCCCAATCGAGGAGTTCGACAATGGAGGAACCATCACGGCCAAGCGTCCTCGCGCAACCCAATCGTGGGTTAACAGATATACCGCACGAGGCGGTTTCCGCTATTGTACCTTTAATGGAGTTATACGAGAACAATATCCCACGGATCTACGTTTCTCCACCGCCCAAACTCATTCGAGAACCCCCGTCTCCGACTACGTCGGTGTTATCGGAATGCTAGTTTCGGTGTCAGAAATGACTTAATTAGAATGATCGAAAAACCCGGGATTTATCCAAATTTGGAGGTGCCTAATTTCCGAAAGTATTTCCACATTTCCACTTATACTAGTTTGTGTTGAAAGAAATATTCATGATTATTTCCATCATTGCTTGTTTGGATGGAAGACAAACTGGCATGTTTCTTCCGTTCATGCTAGTTTCCCAACATAATGTAAGTGTGTAAGTGGAACATATTTAGAGATATACGGCCTCCAATAGAGATATGCATACATTGATATTTGCGTATAGAATAGGAATAGAAGAATATGAAAACAAGAAATGATTTTATTGTCTTAGTGTTGAAACGCCATCGCGTCACATGCAACCATATCGCTCACTCCATTCCATTGTCCCTACACCATAGTCCGCTCCCCGCTGAGTACCCTCCCTATCCTACAACATTCCGCAACCGTTCCCCGCCATGCGCAATTGCTTCTTTGGAGGCGGATTGTTCTTCGCTTGCACCATCTTCGCCATCCAAAGCCGTAAGAGGAGACGCACCCAGCCGCCTATCCACCCATCTCCATTTCCCCTCACCTAGCGCTGACTTAGCTCACTTCCCTGTAGCGCAAAGTGTAACATCTCCATCTCTCACCTACTAGTTGGAATAGTACTCCCACTACTTTTTCGTCTTTCTACTAATCGCGCTTCCGAAAACGCTCCCATTGCAAAGAATGACTTATAATATCAAAAACATCTTTCCCTCCTTCCACAACCCGGACGCTAGCTGCATCACCTGTAGCGGCCTTTACTCCTCTCCCTCTCCTGATCTCCTCAAGTTCTATCTCCTTCCATTTCCTTGAAAACGCCGACCTCAAACGCATGGTTCCCTTAGAGCTATCCATCGTCCCCACCCCCCGGCCACCGCAAAACAGACGAGCTTCATATATCTCCTCCTTAACCCGAACTTCTCTGAATTCGCCTTCCAGAACGCCACTTTCCACAAAACTTTGTGCCTCTACCTGCAAGTAAACTTCCCCCGGCACCAGGTCAGTACCATCAGTCTCGCCCACACCACTCTCTCTAAGTCACAGAAACCCTTCTCTGACACCATTTATGGGAAAGATGAAACTGATTTTCCCAAACGTCAAGCCACTCTCACACACTCCCAGAACACCCTCTTTCAACCCCTGTCCCATAAAATTACCTCCAGCTCTCCAGCTTTCACCCACCCCATGCGGTCCTCCCTCAGAAGGAAAGCTATCTCCGCCTCGAGGCAGCAATCATAAAGGCCGTCAATGATTTCCTTATCTGATAGACACCAGCCACAGTATTGAATATGTCATGGGCCTCGTCCAAAATAAACTTCGACCCGTCCTCCCTCTTTTTGAAAACGCCTACCATGATCTCTCACCCCCTTCACATTGCACTTCAACCTCTCCGACTCTCTTCGTAGTAATTTTATCAATGAAGACCTCACCCTTCTTGCCTAACTGCCTACGTCCTTCTACCAAAGCACCTGTCCTGCATGAGCTCGATAGCATCTCTCAAACCTCATCCCATATTCCCCGCTTTACAAAAATGAAACTCTTTCTTCTTGTCATATCTAAACTCCTTCAACCTCGTCTCACCTATAATTTCCTCGGCTTATCATTACAAGACCTTCATGGCGTTCTCTCCCAAATTGAACCAATAATTGCTCTCTACTGCATCGAAAGTACCGACAGAAAGCATATTCTCTCTATCTTCAATGATATCCGTCCCTGAAACCCATGCCTCTGATGAACCTTCTCCCACTTTGATTTCCATCTACATGTTTCATCATCTTCCCCTCGAGCCCAAACTAGACGCATGCCGCACGCATGCTATACTCCCCGCTTCTCCAAGAATCCGGACAGCTCCACTTTTTCATTAGCTGAGATTCACCTCCCGCAACACCATTGGACAAAAAATTGAAAACTTTTACTTCTAAAGTATCTAACCGTCCCCAAGTCCGAGCCTACTCCAAACTTCACCTAAATCTTTGGTCTTTACAACATCTTCTCCTTTGACCCACTCCATGATTTCTACCTCAGTCTTGTCAAGCTTTCCAAGCTCGCCTCGATCGAAGGAATCAATACGGAAGCATCTTTCTCAACATTTGGTTGTACTATATCTCTCTAATCCTTCTATTTCGTCGGTTATTTCATTGTGAAACAACGAAGCACCATCCTCGCAACGTCGAAAATCCCAATCGGTACGGCAGTATGTTACCGTGGCTTGTAGTTGTACGATACGATCGAAATAGGAATAAAACTTGTAAGAGAGCGTAAATACCGGAGGTCGTGACGAAATTATGAAGGTGGAGATTTTAAGTGCTATCGAGGTATTGGCAAAGAGTCCTAATGCCCTGAACACAGGTTAGGAAAACTCAACAAACGGTTGAGTTTAGATCTGAATCAGTAAGACTAATTTCGTGGATAGGAGGCTTCTCCATTACACTAGTGGGTTCCAGAGGAGTAGATGTACATAAGTAGGTGCACTTCCACGTTGTAGGAGCACATTACGGTCTACAACCACATCTGTACCACGTGGCAAAATATGAATTGGTGTGGCCTGCAAATTTTCGAAAACTATTGGTCTCTATACTTACTTATCACTATCGCGCTCTGTATCACTTATCGTACAGTGCGTTTAAAATGAATGACATGATTTCTTTGCGGACATATTCCAGCAGAAAGGTTATTCCTGTTTCTCACCAACACCTTTCTCACCTCAGAGACCTCCGGGATCCTTAACCTACCATTTGCAGAGGCGAAAAAAACTCTAATGTATATAGAAAGAGCATTCATATCACCCAATCCCCTGCATCAGTCAGTTTTCAAAATGAATTTACGCATTGCCTTACTGAACCATGTAATTAGGTTGAGTGGTATGAAAATTTTAGCAAAAACGCATATAGCCGCACTCCAATAGTGCCGAACTGTGTTCCCCCTGCGTCAATTCGTTTTGAAATGGATGTAGCATGAATTTAGAAGTAGTAACAGATAGCATCGTTTTCTCGAGGACGGCTGCACATCGGAACAAGCGGTTGTGGAATTTAATCTATATTAGCGATAAAGCACACACTGCCCACCCCGCTGTGTATATCAAAACATTGAACACAATCATGATGGGAAAGCAGCATGAAGCGAAAAGAAAGTAATCGGTGCACAGGTTAGGCGACACTCCGCTTGGGGCCACTGCACATGTCCAGATAAACCCTTAACTTGTTAACGGCCAGCCCTGCTCGGGAGTGAATATCACGTTCGTTCGTTTTGTTCCCCGCCTCCTTTTATGCTTTCGATACGGCATTGAGAGTGCAATTAGTTCATATAATTACAAAAGTTGTTTACGACTGTACGGAAAGCTCCAAAGATCGCTTAGTATGTTGAAATTTTCAATCCCTTTCCTTACCTTGTGTTTTATCATGGATATGTGTTGGCCTAATATTAGTTTAAACTCTATATCGTGCCTATATTAAATTCGAGAGCGTAGTGAAGGGACAATTACAAAGTTTCGACAAGCTTCTACCATGTACAGTACACAAGCATAACATTTTTTCAGCAATAGAGGAAAATAAAATATTTTCCTGCGCAAGAGCGCCCTAGGAAAGCAAACAGAGGTGAAATGGGGCTTCATGAGAGTACTGATGAAGCGCCACGCCACGCTAGACCGCTGTCCCAAGTCGAAATTAATAATTCAAATGTTTTCTGGGACGGTGGACCGGGGTGGTCTGGTGCTTCATCGGTGCACCGATAAAGCGCCACGCCACACTGAAGCGCTGCCTCACGCCGAAAAGAATTTCTAATTTTTTTGGCGGCCGCTCCGGCTGGACAGCGGGACGAGATAGCGTGGCACTTCATCGGTGCACCGATAAAAAGCAACGAAACTCCGGTCCGCTGTCCACGCGCCGTAAATGACGGAGCTGAGGTGCTGGAATACGTAGCACCCCCAACGTGCTATTCACAGCGGACCGGGGTGTCGTGGCGTTTCATCAGTGCACCGGTGAAGCCCCACGACACCCCCGTCCGATGTCCCAGACTGTCTTTTATTATATTGAAAATCAATATTTTTTAAAGACAGCGGACCGGGGGGGCTTAGAGCTTCATTGGTGCACCGACGGAGCTCCATAACGTCCTGGTCTGCTCTCCTACCAGTCATAACTTTTATTTTCGGGTTTATCTCCACATTTACCTAGTTCCGTACCCCCTGGGTCTCCACGCTTTCCGTGATACCTGTTTGCCGCAGCACGAGCCACCGACGAAGTATTACTTCACTTTCTTCCGCTGTTCACGCGCAGTGAAGAATAAAGTTGGAGTTCGCGTGCGTCTGTTTTCTGCGTGTGTCGACCCCAGAAGCCAGTGTGTGACCCGCTTTTCTGCGTTAACGCGGTAGACGCTAGACCGGGGAAAAGTGGCAGTTCATCGATACAACTATGAGCGCCGTGGCAAATCTGACCATCGCCAAGACGTCCTCTGTTCCGAAGAATGTAATATGACTTTTTTCTTAGGGGAATGGAAATCTTAATCTTCCAGCAAGAATTCTATTGTTTTGATTAATCAAGAAACAATATATATACATGTATATTAATACGGTGTCGTCAGTTCTACAATAATTTTACACGGGCGACTTTCTGCCACGGATATCGTCTGGTCGACACCTATCGCTGCACAACCGTAGACAAGACGCGCGCGCCTCTAGAGACTACTGTAGCGAACGAACGCTCGTACGAAAACAACATAGAAGTCATTCGCTTACAGGATGGGTTCACATGAAGTTAAAACCTTCTTCTTGGAAACTGTGAGACTAATATCAAACATATGGGGTCTCATGAATTTGTCGCGTGTGTGTAGTGAGCAATGCAGCGGATACTCTTGAGATACCCTAAATTAGTGTGTTAGGGTGGTTTTGAATCTCTCCAAACGCATCCAGGACCGGCGTTCTACACCACCCACCGGACAGCGGACCCGGGTGTCGCGGCGCTTCATCGGTGCACCGCTGAAGCGCCACTGCACATCGGTCCGCTGTTGAAAAAATTAAACATTGTTTCGGCCCTGCCGCCCCGGTCTGGTCTGGAACTCTGCATATAAGGCCCCCGTGCTACTATTACTTGGTATCGCGTTACCAGCAACATCGCCAACATGTACAACTAACCCCCGTTCGGGTCTGTTTCACAGCCCCCTGTGCTACATGCTTCAGTAGCTTACGCAGGTCTGTGGTGTTTATGCGCCACCCGGGGTTCAAAATGCAAACTGTGCGCAATGTCAATTCACCGGATATGGTGTGTCCAATCGTATTTCACACATCGAGAGCTAATTAAAGATAATCTTGGTTCTCTGTTCGTTCAGCATCGCCATTTGTATCAGTAAAATCGATGCACCAAGCATCAGTGATGCTCCCTACTCAATGCATAAATTGTTTCCCGCGCGATGATTATCTCTTGTGAAGCCACACTCTACGTGCATATAGTTCATACAAAGATGTGGGAGAACGTAAGTACTACATGGGTGCTGAGCTTGACAAGAATACTGATCAAATTATGAATATCTACTGCTAGAGATTCTTAAGTTGTATTACTCAGCTGAGTAATACAAATTAAGCATTCCCAGCCGTAGACCTCCATAGGTTGCAATTAAAATCTCCTACCTATATATTAAATTCTACTAAATGAAACTCGAATTTTCTTAATCGCTACCATTGTATTGACTACTTCACTATTCTCACATATATAGGAAGTACTCCACTGTAACAGATGAAACGCATGCCTATGAATCTCTCAAAAGGAATGGAGCCCGATACCGCAGACTATTTCTGTTCAACGTTTAACGCAAGAAGAGTTTTATCAATGCAAAACTGAAGAAAAGGTCATAAAGGCATCACAGAAGATAATGTTGACGATTTGTTTATGCGGAGAGATGAGGTTAGAAAAAGGATAAAAAAAGTGAATTTGTAGTATTTTTGGAGCAACATGGGCTCTAATCGGATATAGTACTGAACGAAAGAGGAAGAATTTTGAAACTTCTCAGAAAATATGAGTTAGCGGGAGATCGGATTAGTGAAGAATTGGATATAAATGGTCGTGGGCACGCAAGTGGGTGTATGACCGACAGTTTCACGGCTGTGCACACTGTCGATAAGCGAGTAAGGTGTTGCGAACATCTCGTGCTGTTATCTCGCTTATCGCTGGACGCTATCAATATCACCGATTTATAATGGGTACGTGTAGGACGAGAAACTGATTGCTCTGCATCACCAGACGGAGGTATCAGATATGCCGGAGTCGAGAAAGGAAGAGGGTGCATACAAACTTTGTTTCTGGGAGAAGGAAGAAAGTTTGGAGGAGAAGGGGATGGTGGTGATTGCCGAGGAGGGGATGGAGAACCGGAGAGGAGATTTGCGGCGCAGTTGAAGGAGCGCTTGAGGAGCCTGGGAGGTAATCTGAAAGAAAATAGATACGACTGGTTTTCTGAGATCGTGGGTGGCAAGGGAGGGGTGGTGCGGAGTGTGTCGGGGGTAAGGATGCCAATCGATTTCATTTCAAGGATTCCGAAAAAAATGAAGTTGGTTGGAGCGGGTACTGGTGGGGTGTGCGTTGGATGGTGTTGTTCGTTGCGAGTGAGATGGTGAAGCTAGGGAGGGAGAATATGGGCCTGGGGAATCGTGTGGGGGAGCTGCTGGAGCAAATGGAGCACGTGGAGAAAGCGTGTAAGTTGCTTTTCTAGTTGAAAGAGCTGTTGAGAGATGGAGAAGTTGGGAGGGAAAAGGAGAGACGAAAAGGGTCCCCGGGGTCACCGGGGTCTCGGGGTGGACGCTGGTGTGAGGGGACCACGAGGGAAGACAAAGTTTGAAAGGTTGAACAGCGGCGGCTCAAGAAGAGGCGGAAGAGGAAGGTTGCGATGGTGGACGGATATGGAAAGGTTTGTTTTCCAAGGCCGCTTCCGGGTGGAGCACTACTGCTTGGGTTCAGTAATGCGGCAGCGGCTGTGCAAATGGCATAACGCGTACTGTAGGAGCAGGAAAAGAAGTGGCTGGGAGGGGTTGGGAGTCGCTTTGGGGCCAGAAGGGTGCTAGAGAATGAAGAAAGGGTTCCGTTGGATTTTTTAGCTGGAAAGTTAGAAAAACCGAGAGTCAGGATCTGAATGCAGGGTTGGAATGAGGGAGCGCTAGTGGTGGGTTCGTAACTTTTTAGAGTGTTTTTTACGAGTGTGGGGAATGTAAATCTACGAGCGGTGGCAGAGGAATTGCAAACTGCCTTCAACTTTAGTAGGTGAAGTTTGAACTGCACTGCACGGAAACGTAATTTCCAAAAAAATATTTTCTTGCATTGCGAACTAGCGCACACTGCAAAAATGCTAGTTTTTTTCGGGCTTTTATTTTCACAACTAGCAATCTAGCATACTAAACTAGCATTCCGAGAACACCGACGCAAGGGGGGGGGGGTGGGGGGGGGGTGGGGGGGGGGGGGCAGTAGATCGCGCTCGATGAAGCGGCTTTGGCGTCGACGAATGTTCCTGTCTCGGGTTGTGTATCGGAAGTGCCACGCAGTGGAAATGTTGTTAGAGAAGTTAAGCCGTTCCCCTCGTGAATCAATCGCCCTCGTAAGGAGAAGGCCTTGTCGACAGATCCAGGTTTACCCATCATGGGAATGCCGCGCAAGGCGGATTCCTTCAGGCTATCCAAGAAGGATCCGCCCGCAGGCCTCGCTTTAACTACAGCATTCGAACAATCGCGCCAGCGACACATACTTACCTGCCTTGGGCCACGGAAAGAGTGTACACAACACGTGTGGGCGTTCGCAGTTGCGATGATTACAGTTCATAATGGCGTTTCTCTATGGTATATTTTCAGATTACGTCAGTGAAGTGAGCGCTAATTGACTAGATAGGCAGACGCCGATGCAATCCAAGTTTGAAAGTGTAATTTGGCTGAAGATGCTCAGATTGTTGGAATTGAGCCGGATTGGAAAGTGTAGAATAGGTCTAAGCGCATAGTTGACCGTCGGCCGCCCCAGCGCCATGCCAAACGGTCATGTAGGCAAAAATCCTTCTCGAACTCGTCTAATCTTTGGCAACGTCTTTCAGATACCAAAGACGTAGTGCTTACATTTAACATACTGAACATAATCAATAAACATTCATACGTCACACACAGGTACTTCCACTAGACACAAGTAGGAATATCATACTTGTTCACACCGGTACACTTCAAACCCAAGTAACATGCAAAAACCCTGCGGGAATAATACATGTACCTTCGCGGGGAAAAGAAGAAGGATGGTGAACCAAAACAACTTCATCACAGACAAATCAATAATCTAAACAAGATGCAAAGCATCACAGTAAAACATAACAAACGAATTAGTTAGTTTGGTCACTGAGTCCCAATATTTTACACTAGAGCGAGTCAATGTTGATCAAGCTGACTATCTTCCTCACATAATTGAGGGAAGCACTCTTGGTCAGTATGTCAGCAATATGAAGACTCTCTGGGATGTGGTCGAAGCAAAGGATTCCGCTCCTGGGCTTTTCTCTGACAAGATGCATCTTCAAATCAATATGTTTGTTCCACCAGAGGTCTGAGGGTTGGTGTTCAAAGAAAGCGCAGCCGAGCTATCCACCTTGAATTTGGTAGATTTACACTAATAGTCTTCGCTCCAAGGCCGCTGGTGAGCGAATTCATATATTAACTTCCGAATCCATGTAACGTCTTTTGCGCCAGTAGATAATAGTATATACTCCGCCTCTGCAGACGACAAAGCTACAACGATCTGCCTTTTCGCCTCCTACATTATTGGTGTGGCATTGAAGACGATAACGTAGCCTTTCGTTGATTTCCTGGATTCCATACATTCCCCCCAATCGCCGTCAGCGTACGCACGAAGGGGGTGAACGACCTGAAGGACCAATGTAGGCCATAGTCAAGTGTGCAATATAGATATCGGAAAAGACGATTAAGAAATGGTATTTGTCGACCACAGGAATTGTGGAGGTGCTTGGAGAGAGCCGATACCGGAAAGATTAAGTCCGGTCTTCCAGAGATGTTAATGTAAAAAAGTCCTTCAATTCCGGACCTATACTCGGCGTGCTCTTGCGGAGAGAGGGGGAGTTCCGACTCTTTCGTGGGGAGTAGGTCAGCGGAAGTAGGTAGAGGAGATCCAACGGCGTTCGCTCCAAGTATTTTGAACTTCTTGAGTAGTTTCACTGCATATCCGTATTGATTTACCTTGATTCCAGCGGGCGATCGTTCGATACTCCAACATATGAAGGTCTTTAGTATACCATATAGTTTAACATCGAACGTTGCCGAGAGTTTTCGCTTGAAGTCTTGAAGAAGACTTGCGTCGTTGGAGGCGAACGCGCAATCGTCGACTATCACCACAAGTAACAGAAAACCTTCATTTTCGCGGTACATGAATACGCGTACATCCAGTGATAAGGTCAGAAAATTCCACGTGAGAAGTTCTTCGGAGAACAGTGGTCTTCATATAAGCCCTGCTTGCACAGCACCGTATATTGAGTTTAAGAGTTTTCAAACGTAGCTAGGTTTCTGTGGAATTCCGGATGAGAAGGTTGGTTGTTCCATGATGATTGGAACATCGAGTTTCTCGTGAAGGTAGGCGTTTGAAATGTTCGCCCGTTCCAGAAAAAGGTTATTGGCTGCAGAGAATGACAAGAGGATGCGCAGGGCTTCATGAACTGCCATGGGAGCGTAGGTATTGAAACGATCAAAGTCGACTAAGGGCGTCTGCGTGTCTTTCAGTAGACAGCAGCGTGCTTTCTTCAGTAACTTTTTACCGATCCCATCGAGAACCTTCTCCTTGGAAACCCAAGTATATGGTACGGGCTTTATTCCTGCTTTACATGGTACCAGTTATCAAGGTTTCCTGTGCACTAGCGCATTCATTTCACGGTATATTGCTTCGCCCCATTCCCGGTCTTCGCAAGCTTGTTTGAAACTGTTCGGAAAAGCAGGATCATCTAGAGAACTCTTCGATATCCATGTTCGAGGGAATTGTGAGTGATCGCGGTGAAGGCTGGCACTAAGTGTTCCTCCAAGTCCAAAGTATCGCTTTCATTGTGAGTCAGTTCAGTGTCCTCCGTTTGCTTTTGTTTTGATATACCTTCCAGTGAAGTAGATATGTCTGGGAGAGGAGAAAAGTTCACAGCCTTTATATCCAGGATGCGGCAAGTAACGACCGAGTTTTTCTGCGACACAAACACACGAGCGAGTGTGATGTAGCTTTGAATACCTAAGAAGTGTGCGAAGACAGAAAGAAAGAGGGACTTCTTTGATGCCATGGTCTTAGACCGATAAAAGAAGGTATAAACCGGCTGACCGAAGTTCGGAATGCTTGTGAAGTCGATTGTTGTTAATGGGTCTCATTCCAGAATTGGAATCCATTTTTGTATTAGTGAAGTCGTAGCTCGATTGCGCAGCCAGTTAGCGTGGTTCATTGCCTCTGCCCAGAAGGCAGTACGCAATTTGCTTTCGAAAAGAAGCACGCGAGTCCTGGCCCAATGTTCCTGGATAAGTCTTCCCGCGGCGCCATTAGATTCAGAGACGTAAGCAGGCGAGAAGTCCAGAACAATGAATTGATCGAAGCGGAAGGTGTCTAGCTCGGTGCTTTTGTGTTCGCTGGCCCCGTCCAGGCGAACAATTTTCAAGCGAGAGGAGTAATTTAGCTCCAGTTTCGATCGACGTTTGAACCAATCCAGGTGCTTTAAAAAACTTTCACCGGTCTTGTCCTTGAGAAAGAATACGTCCGAAGTGGACTTGCAGCCATCTACAATGGCCGTAGCGTGGATTGCGCCAGAGATAAATTGCCAAATCTTTCCAAATATGTCCACGTGAATGAGTTCCAAGGGACTTGATGTGGAAACGGATCGCGGTCGAGCGACTAATGGATTCCGCTTCTTCTTGCCCGTAAGGCAAGGAACGCTCGTCAAAGAATCAAAGATAAAGCGTTGAGAGTAAGGCACTGAGTCGAACGACTTGGCAAGACTTTGGTATCTACTTGAATGCAAATCACCAGTTCGCCCATGCCAATCCGAAGCCAGCTCTTGTTTGTTGTTGCTCGCGTTGACGGCCATCACTTGCTTGTCGGTATCAGTGATGTCCATGAGGAATAGGCCTTCTTTGATTTCAGTTTCACAAATGATTTCAAAGTTTCGCTTGGGGTCCTTACTGAAACACCCATGAAATGGACGAATGGTTGAGGTCAACGTCATCATGAACTCAATACTGAGAGCACCAACCAAAATGATGTTCGACTGAAATGCAGGTGCGTAGTAAGCCTTGATGACTGTACCACGGTTCAAAGGTATCCAGACGTGACCTTCGCCAACGAGACGAGCTGTTCCTGAAGCAGCCTGAACGGTTTCGATCTCGATTCGCTCGTAGCGGATGAACGAATAACGTGAAAGAAAGAAATGGTGTTTATCCCCGGATTCAAGGGATGCCGAATCCAACTTAGATTGTGAAAAGAGAACGATCTTGCTCTGAAACTTAGCCATATTGCAGTTGAAACCAGGTGAAGAAGGTGTATCATCACGCCTTCACACCACATAAAAACGAGGATTGGGTGTGCGGTTCTCACTTTCTTCCCCCGTTGGTGAAAAGCATGAGTTCTAGCTTGACTGGCACGATCTTTCTTGGTTTTGATGCGAGTTGTAGTGTGACCAGTTCGCACCGCGGCTACTTTGTTGACGACTATTACCGTTGCGAGAGTTGTTGTTAGTGTTCTGGCCCTCTTCCGGTTTAAGTTCGTAACAGTCTCTGGCAAAATGACCGCGGCGTTTACAACAGTAACAGTTATTTTACCCATCTTCACGGTTGGATAAGATGTTGCCTTTCCGTGTCCGACGTTCATGTCCGCATTTCTTGGCTTTGTTAGCCTTAGGTTGTGTAGATGGAAGAAAGTTAGATTCAGACGACGTATGGGGTTTTTGGGTTCTTCCTTCTGGCTACTTCGGGCTCGACGGCCTTGATGATTCAGGAAGCCGGCGTTCGTGGGGTTGGACATCATGGCTCGGGGGTCGGAAAAGCTGCGAAAACTTCGGATTAACTAGCATACCCTTTATTTTTCGGAAAATTCTTCGTCGTAGGTAACCAGTTCTCCAACGATTGCCAGAATGGTAGAAACATGTTCATTCCAATCTACATCGTCTTTGAACATGAGAGTGTCTAGACAATGGTGGATGTTTTGGATGGTCTTTTTGTTAGAAGTTTTGTACGTTGGTTTCAACTATTCTCACAGGTCTCTGGCCGTCTTCTCGTCATCATCGACGAACGTCCGCACGAGGGTTAAGAATAAATCTCCGCGGCAGAAAGATCTCGTGCTCGTAGCTTTTACTGATTTCTCAAACCAAGCCTGGTGCACCCGATTGTTAGGATTGAATCCTTCGGGGGGAGGATGTAGTCCAGATAGGAAAGGGTCGTCCCAGCAAAGATAAGCCATTAGACGACTACGCCAGAGAATGTAGACAGTAGGTACCTTTAACTTCGGTAGGTTTTCAAAGAGATCTTTGGAACCCAACATTCTGGCAGACGGGGAAGAGTAGATGATCAACCTTCGTGAACGAGAAAAGGATATCGCGACCTACAGGGTAGAAACATTTTCAGTGATCAGCCTTCTGGTACAAAAAGAGAATATCGCGACCTAAGATGTAGGAAAGTTTCTTCTCCTTCTTTTTCTTCTTCTTCTTCTTCAACTTCAAGTTGTTATGCTTCAGGTGACCTTATCCCAGCCCGGGGAGCTAGGCGACCGGTAAAGTACGGTTCCCCGCAAGTAAGCAGCTAGCCCCGCAAAACAACGAACCGACCTATGAAAGATATTCCCACAACCGAGGAGGGGTAGGTATTTAACTTCTTGAATGATAGTGGGAAAATGGGACAGAGTAATTAGTGAAAGAGATCGACCAGAATCCGTGTTCGCAAAGAACGGTTCGTCAAAAAAAAAGAGATATTTTCCTATCGTGTTCGTCGAGTTTCGTCGCCAAAATCGCGGTTCCGCCGTGAACGTGTGCGCGAGAAAAGATTTTGTGGCAGTCCGGTTTTGCGTAGAAAATGTGCAGGCTGCTGCGCAACACTCATTTCACATGAGATGTTGAAGAAATGAAGACCATCGGCGGCTGAGGCTAAGAATGAGAAAGATGTATGACGAGCTAAAAATATCAAGCCTCCGATAACGAGGGATGTTCACAATACGGAAATGTGTCGCCAAACCCAGTTGTGAGAATTGTGCTAAGTGCGGCGTGATTTCTGAACGATGAGAGACCGCCAGCATTGATATCCCTAGCAGCTGGCCCAACTGTCCAAATGGAAGCAGTACAGCGGGATAGAAACCAACCACACTTTGAGCGAGAGGTTGTTCGAAGATACGGTGTTCATTACAGCGACGGTAGTGTAGGTACCAACCCACATGTGCGCACTGCGGCCCTTTTACTGGTCGATGGACCCAGACACGCGATACGATTGCGTATGGGTCACCTAGACAATGGCTAAACCAATGCCAGGTCACCACAGCTGGGAGCCGCAACGGTACAGGGAATACTCCGCCGGGGAAACGGACGAGACGCAGAGTAGCGGCGGAGCGGGAGGGAGAGGAGGGCCGGCAGCAGGGCACGGAATTGCGGTGGTAGGTCGATGAGGCACGGTGGCGGAGCGTGAGGCCTAGGTGGCAGACGGGTGGCGTTGAAGCACGGAGGCGAGGCTGTGGCAGAACTGTGACGGCAATAGAGACAGCACGCGTCGGCAGAGGCGTGGCGGCAGAAACGCGGTCATGGTAGAGGCGCAGAGGCGGCCGCGCGGTGGCAAGATAGAGGCGGCGATGGCAGAGACGTTGCGTGGCGGCAGAGCCGGCACACGGAGGTAGAGATGACGCGCGGCGGCCCAGATGTTGCGGCAGAAGCGAGGGATCAAAGGAAAAGGTTACGAGGTGGCCTGGGGCAGCGGCTTCCCTGGCGATTCCACCATGTTGGGAGGGAGCGGGACTGGAAAGTGTAGAATAGGTTCAAGCGAAGAGTTGACCGTCGCTGCAGAGCGCCATGCAAAACAGCCATGCGATTTATTTAGCTCACACAGGGAACCGGCGCAGCGCTGTGCGCCCGGTCCCGCAATGGGCATATATTACGTGTGTGCTGCGCTCTCGTCTTGCGTGAGACCGAAGCATGTCAACAGGGATGGTCGCTCAGGCGAACAGTTTGCACCCCGCTCTCGCCGCGGCATCTGATCTCAAGTAAAGGTGCCACTGCGCGTGCGCAACAGGGCAATTTCGGTTGATTTTTTAGAGTGCCGCCGTGCCACTGCGCGCGGCGCGTCACCGAATTTCGGTTGATTTTTTGTTGACAACGGCGCATAGCGTAGGGTAACTTCTCTAATATTTTGGTGTGCAATGCCGGCCAATCCAGATGAACGGCACTGAGCACAAATGCGGCTTTGGCTACCCAATGAGTAGAATTTGTACAATCACACGTGGAAATAACTCTGGCCAATCAGATTGGATTGCACTCGTGCATTGTTGGGACATGCATACGGATACGGGGAACCCCTCGGGTCATGCGGCACGTGAGATCGTTTACTCGAACCGCCTTTAAGAGGTTCTTCGGGTTGAGCGGCTGCTACCTACAGAGACAATCAACGTTATCTCTCGAAGTGAGCTCGGTCAAACTCGTCATCGAGACAAGAGGCCCAGAACTCAAGCCGGTACCCGGGGCGAGATCTTTGCAACGCTTTGCATCTTCTCCCACTGGGCTTTGGTCAATGTTCACACGTAGGAGATATTAAGATCTTGGTAGGGAGAGGAACACGGCTACCGTTAGGAAATGCTTGCACGTACTGTGTATACCTAGCGCTCAGAAGTGTGAATCACTGCTTTATCCTGTCAAAAAATCATGGTTGCACTCGCTCGTGCGATAGTTATCGTTCGTCACAGGGAGAACAATTCAACAGAATGGCGTCGGATAGCAAAACCGCTCACTTTACGGAGTTCTTGTAGACCATGTGGTATCGCACAGGATATCTCCAACCGTAGTATGGCTCTATTGCATCCATTGGTACGGTTTCCATTTAGCGAGAATATCGAAGAACCGGTCCGTAATCTACCCAGATCGTTTCTGGTTCGCTACTATCGCCGAAACCGAATGCCGTTACCTCCCAATTTGGATGAGTCCCAGGTATGATAGCGCAGCTCCAGACACTTTTAACGGAAAAGACAGATATGATGGCCAAAGACGAAGAAGACTCTTGGGAGGGGAACAGAAGCAGGATGAAGAAGATCATAAATATGAATACCACTATAATGGTGACCTCGAAAGCGGATAAGAACACATAAAAAAGACTATCGGATTGAAATAGGACCAGAAGACTAACCCTGGAACTGAAGAAAGAAAAAAAAGGATCAATATGAGTGAAGAAAAATGACTGTTTATTGTATGGAACCCAGCTACGGCAATCAGGAGAAAAACTCCACTCCACAGCGGAGACATCAATTGAACCTCTCTGAGGCAAGTGCATGGAGCTCATCGATGTCAGTCATTTCCGCAGGGACTGGAACTCCTACGGGGGACAAGAATTGGCGGATAGACGCAACTTGCGGGTCTATCGGCACCGGTTCTTCGTTACCTCGTTCAAAAGCAGGGGCGGTGCCTATTCCCACCGCCTCCCCCCGCACCGCCCTCTTCTTCCCCTTTGGGACCATTTACGTCGTCATTGTTGTTCTACATGAGATCTTCTAGATCCACTGGTGGAAAATATTCGTCGGCAATGTGTACCTCCTGGGGTGTTCATTCGGAATCACGCATGCAGCGTTACGAATTGCTTCGGCTTGCGCCTGCGAGTAGGTAACTCCCTCATAGGGATATAAGTAGATGAAGTTTCCGGCATGCGGGTTACTGCACACCAGTGAACAGTCCCCACACCACTCGGATGTCTTCCAGCACGCTGGGCGTACGGTACTTCATCCCAATTCGTATCTGAGATCAGATTGACAATATCATGAACCTCGTCCTGGTTGTACTCGCCCCTGAGGGGGATTGTTAAATCCAGTTTGAGAATAGGTTGACGCAGCCCCGTGGTAGATACCAAACCAAGCACTGGTCGTGCATCTCCCACAAGAGAAAAGCCGCAATGCGGACAACCCACTTTGTGGCGAAAACGGACCAGTAACCCCTGGGCGGAATGTTAATCATTTCGGATCCTAAATAGGATAAGCATGGAGGAATTTCGACGTAACACCCCCGCGGGATTTCACACATTCTCCATCAGAGTGGAAACTGCGCGTAGCGCCCCACGTGGAATTGTGGATTAATTCTCTCCACTTCCACATTTTGGTACGGAATAAGTAACCCGAATCGGGAGCGTGCTTTCCACTCGAAACGAATCATTTGTTGGAAACTTTGGCGAGGTTGCCGCCACAGGTAGCTGAATTCTGCACGGAGCAGTGGCCTCGTCCAACAGAGGCGCTCTTGTCGGATCACCGGGCGGGATAGCTCTTCAAATTGAGGCAGAATACCCTTCAGGGCGTGCAAATTGTCTCCATGGGATTCCTCACCACGAGTGCGGAAGTACGCCAGGTCAACACCGAACGAAGTTGGAATCGTAACATCTCCGGGTGTCTGGTGAATTCGCTGATACGGCGGATGCAATGAACCGGAATCGCTACGCGATGTTGCCAATCCTAAGTTTGGGTGATGTCAACCGGAAGATTGCCGGGCAACCAGCCATCTTCGGCATAACACTGGACCAAATTGGTATTGTTCACAGCCACTGGATGGAACCGAGTCTGCGTGGAGTACCGGAGAGAACAATCAATCGGATTCCAATCTGCCAACACGTCGCACGAGACCCAGTTGGGTACTGCTGAGATCTGTGTGAACGGCTCAGAAGCGCTCCACGACCCAATATCTATATTGGATGTGCCAGACGACTGCTGTGGCAGTTGCACGGACCGGAACCTGGTGAAGTAAGAAGGACCAGCGTTGGTTGCCGTGGGAATGACGTTGGAGGAACCCGTCGCGGGAGTGTGGTGGGAACCTGGCGGGCCGGAGGTTGACAGAGCGGCAGAACCCCGCGGGTCGTTTGTGTGCTCCGACATTGGAGGTTGAGGCGTTATCGCAGTGCGAGAAGTTGAAGATGACTATATTGCGACGGGAAAACGCTGATTTCGGATAGGTGAGGTGAGGGCGCTGGCAAAATACCAGAAGTTCAGTTAATCGATGGAAAATTTCCGGAACCAGACATGGTTATTTATCTCGCGTACTCGGGATCGGTGCGTTGTCGAAACGATGGGTTCTCCTCTAAAGAAGGGGGATGTGTAGTGCAATGCCCTTCAACTTTTTTTTGTAGGGGATGAAAACTCATAATTGTGCTGTCATATCTGGTGGGAAATTGGCTACTTATGAGCTGCACGCGTGCACTTACTGTGCAGCGTGGCCCTTTTTGATAGGGATTATTTTAGAATTTTGGCACCTAACTTAGGCTGATTTCGGGAAGCCAATTGTGCCACACGTGGCACCCAATTTGGATATAGTAAGATATTCATTTTGGGCCACAGAGGGGCACAGTACTGAGGCGGGGCGAGCTCGAGCTCGAGTCCCTGTCACTAAACTCAAACCCGTGTTCGGACGTGACTTTGAGCGCTTGCGCGAGTACTTTGCCTCCTTCTTTGAGAATTCTCCGTTAGTACGGCTCAGTCATCCGACCAGCTCCACCGAGGACAACCGTTGCGACGCATACCCTATTGGCTTTTTGTTTGGTTTGGTCCACATATTTATGTTTATTGTCTGAAATGCCAGGTACATTTCTCCACCTTAGCATTGGGTGTCATTTTGTTGCTCTTTGTACCACTCGTCTCACGAGTATTGCCCCTTTCGTTGAGTCTCTTTTTTTATCCGTCTCCGGTGACCGCGCGTGGCAGTAGCGTGCCACGTCGGTCGATACAATTGCTTGTCGTTTTTGGTCATTTCGTTACCGGATTCTTCGTTTTACAACTTGTAGGTTTACCTGATTCTCCCTTGGAGTTAAATTTACATTTTGGGAGTCACAAGGGCTCTATCGATGGACTACTTTTTCAGCGAGTGGATTTTGGAGACCCATAGAATTTCCTCGTTTGCGGATTTTGCTCTGCACAGTTCACGTGTACATCTGTTGAAATTGCCACAGCGAGGAGACGAGTAAATGGCAATGTCCATAGTATATATCATCTAGTGCATGATGCGGAAAATAATTTTGTTCTTCAAATTGCCTCCAACCAGTGGGTCTTTTTCCAGTTTGTGATTTAAAATTTCATTTTGTTTTTACAATCCTCGTGATCACTCCACTTATAGCCAATTGTTCCACACGCACACGAAAATGGTTCCATTTTTTCCGTTTCTTAAAGTAAGCCTCCCGATGGCCTTTAGTATGGTTTTTACACATTCCCGACATCATGTTACGGATTTTATTTGTTCCACCGACCATTTGAGACAGTAAGTTTGTTTTTTGTTTTTAAATATACATCTGGATTTCATTAAAACATTTTTAGCGATCTCTTGTATGAAAATGGAGATATTTTCAACGAATTCCGGCTTTAGTTCTAAGTCGGGATCTTTAGTCTTCTTTAAAGCGGTTTCATTTGCACTAACTGCGCCATCATTTAATTTTAGTTAAAAAATCAGCTTGGTAACGCATTAAATCTCCCTGATTTTAACTGGTGTACCAATGAAGTGATAGTGTCAGCAGTCAACTAGGCATTCTAAAAACCTTATTTGGTGAGCTGGCCTCTGCTGAATTTGTTTCGCTGAAATGTTTGATTAGTACAGTTTGGTACCCAGCCATGAAATTGGCTTCCTAAATCGGTAGCAACCTTTTTGGTTTTGTCAGACAGTTGTATTTTTCAGTAGGGCTGCACTTGGAAATTTTTTCGATTAAACATTCTATCAGTTTGCGGCAATTAGTATTTTTTTGGTTGTAACGTATGGAAAGCTTTTTTGCTTGCTCTGCGTTTTGGAATATTTTTTAAGCCGTGATATTGCAGATAATGTAAATCAATTGTTCCGCTCCTTTGCCAAGGGCACCATATTTTTGGTATATGATTCTTCGAATATGTGTTACTTTATCATATTTATTTATTGTTGAATTTAGTTACAATGCTTTGACTTCGAACGTTTTTAGGTAAAAAATTAGGAGCACTGGACGTCACCATTGAATTCTGGTAGAGTAGGGCCCCCTGCTTTTATAATTGTGAAGCCATCGTCTGTCACTGTGTCAATTGGTTAGTCACGGGGATACTGCGCGAGGGTAGGAGAACCCAGAATAGTCAGCAACAAATGCTGAAATGGCTTTCATCATCGAAAGCAAATAGCTTGGTACTCGTCACGGTCCCTCCGAACAGCAAATACCGCCGAATTATGTCCGAAAAATGGGTGAAATGTGGCCACTTAAGCCCAAAATATGTGAGAACGTTTAACTTGCGAAGATAAACAAGTTTCACATTTTTCATATGGCCAAAATGTGGCCGAAATGTAGCCGAAAAATAGGCGAAGTGTACAGGTGTCAGAGACGAAAAGTACGTATTTTCATTAGTTACACGTTCTTCCAACTTTTCGACTTAAGTAGCCATACTTCGGCCATGTTTCGGCCGCATTTCGGCCATAATCGCTGTTCGTAGAGCCGTGTCATCGCTGCGATTTCATAAAACTGTCAAGTTACATTGTAGCACGGTGGGAACCATGGCCCACGGCTCGATGGCGCGTAACATCTTGAACGTGTGGTTGCTAAGCTTCGCTGCCTGTACTCGAAGTCACTGTCATTCCGACGGACTCAGTTCGCACCAACTACGCTTCACTAATGTCGAAATCAATACCACTCGTGCGACGTCATTTCCACAACATAGAGGCCCAATAAAGGGCAGTTTAGTTTCAAAGATCTACACATGTAGAAACCAAGCAAGAAGAGACATTTCAGCTTCACTGAGCACGCTTGTAAAATTCACCGCATTAATGATACACTTTTGATCGTTGTTATTCCTATTTATCGTTTCATTAGAACCCAACTCTTTTTCCATATAATTATCATTTCCATTTTCTATACCATCTAAATGTTCTGCTTCCCGTGTCAGATACTGTTCATGCTCTTTCACCTCTTTTGCCCACAACGGCGCGTGAGATCTGTTCATGCCTCCTGATTTCAAACCGCTTATTCCCTGTATAGATCTTTTTATCTGCACTGCAACATAACTCACTTGTCAGAACAACACTATATTATTGACCACATTATATCAAGAACCTCGTACTTTGATAGAAACAAATCCAAGGATGAATAGATTAATTTGAATAGGAAACAATTAATGAGTTTCCGAAAGCATTGGAACATGCGCCGCAATTTCATCACGCTTAATGCTGCTGTACGCTGACTTCGCCGTAGCATAAGCTTCTTTCGATCCAGATAAACAAACAATTTGCCATTCCGCTTTAAATTCTTCCATCTCCCTATGTTCGTTTGTCCTTAAAAGTGTTAAGGCGAACTTTTGCTTGAATTCACCAGCACATCTTGAACGAGGATCCAAAGAACAGCTGACCAATGTTGCGTTACAAAAATTAGAAAATTAAGAGGCAGTTAGCCGAGGCCCCTATTGAAGTGGTTTGATGCATCTGGAAAACGTGCACAGACGTACAATTAGTTTGCGGATGCTTTTGTGGGCCCTACTCTGACCACGGGCTGCATATGAGTACACTGTCACTTTTACGTCACCCTTTTTCTTCGTAATTGTTATTTCGGAAAGCAGAAAGTTCTTTTCCATGTCCTCTCCAACTAGAATCGTGGCCCCACTCAGAGATAGGTGGTCCTTGAAAGTGCAGTCCTCACTGTCCGCGGACTACTGTAGAGCTTCTCTCCTCTCTTTACGTCCAAGAACTCAACGTATGACATGTATCGCGTGTATTCTTTCATAATGGTCAATCTCTGAAGGCCATGTTCGTCAAATGTTCAAACGTAAACTTACATGCAGCAGTTCGGCATACTTTATGATGCACCAAATGTTTCGCAAGTTAGAACCGTGGTTACATAAGAAACACAATGAAAGAGTGAACTTATTGTACGGGTCTTAGTCAGTTTGCCATGCCCCTCTTCCAGTGCATTACTTTGCTTGCCTCCTTCAAAAGCCTTCTGTAACTGTCGCCCCACTCCCTGCATTTCAGTCAGCATGTGCATGATTCCCATTCTTGCTATCCACTCTGGCTTTCTGAAATTGTTCGCAAATTTGTTTCCCAACCTCTGATATCACCTCCGTCAAAGAGTCGGTCATCTGCTCTAAACCTTGTATTACAGCTGTGGTTTTCTTCTTTGATTCCGCCGTTTCATTTTGAATCATATCAGCGATAAAATTCTTTCACTGAGCTGCTTCGTTTGGTCTCTTTCCAACTATCCAAGGTTGTCCCTCTGCCATCTGCTGAGGTACATGCATTTCAACCCGTTTCTGCTGTGTCTGCGGGCCGGAACGAATGCCTGGAAGAAGAGGAATGTTCTCTTCTATATCAGATACCCGAACTTGGGCTGTTTCATCTCGCTGATTGAGATTGACAGCAGTGATTGCGCTGCATGTAGCAGCAGCGATCCTTCTTCTATTCTTCGCTGGCCTGGCCGCGCGCCCAATCGCACTCGGAAACGAAGGAAGTCGTTTGTTTATTCACATCCAAGTCAGTAAATTTGAAGGAAAATGGGAGCGGAGACAATCTGCGAACGCACTGGTGGTCAAAGTAAGGAATTGTGTTCGATAGAGATGCCAGCCTTGACTCTATCTCGCTTTCTTTTCATCAAAAAACACATGGACGCACAACTGACTTATTAACGAAACGCGAAAAGCACTGCGTGCACTACTTTTGTTTCGTCTATCTGTCCTTATTTTCCCATCGGTACATCTCCTCTTCGTGAACCACTTCCACGTATCAGACCCGGAGACTGCTTCTCTCCTCTGCCGTACTCATTGCCTTTCTGACGGCTGGCTTCCATACTGTTAGTCTGCAACATTTTTCAACGCTTTTTCGAAAAATCCGTGAACCTGTCGCGTCACGGTAAACGATCCCATCTCAAGCACGCAAAGTTGCCACCACTTACAACCACTCAATCTAATAGGGCTACCACGACACCCATAATTGACCATGACTTTGCCGGTGGTTCCGACTGCGTCAGCAATCCCGAAAAAAAATATCGTAGTTTCCGGACTATATGAAGGTACTTTGCGTGCTGATGACGGGTCGCAAAAGCAGCTCAGGTTTCCCGAATGTATATCTGATACAGTACGTAACTTTTGTGAGGCGTATGGAGATACATCCCAGGCAATGTACCGCGTGTCAAAGCCCACTCCACCTGAATGCGATATTCATCCATCATGCGTAACGGTCATGGAGTCTTTCGTAAAGCAGCAGCTTTCCATAGGGGAAACAGTGAATGTCGCCGAGATGGTTCTAAACACAGAAAAGCAGCTCCCAACATGACTACTCCACGTTTCTAATCATTTTAGAACTTCTGAAGAGTTCGGAACTTATGTCAAGATTGCCCAAAAGTGGTCCAAAATAAAGGAAGGGCGGCGAACCGCCGTCATCAGAACCCAAATGACAGAGAACACAACCGGTGTGTTTCGTTCTTCCTTGGAGCTACTTATTGATGAGCTGAAAAGCTGCCTTGGTGTCAATGGCGTAGAACCATTTGCTGAAACCATAAAAGACGGCGCAAGAGTCTATTCAGCCCCTTGAAATGAAGATGTTATGAAGGAATATTCCAAGCTGTCGAATAGTATGGTAATTGCCTTAGTACATGTCTACTACGATGGAACCATATTGGCAAACTCGGGATCTCAAAATGCAAGTCCGCTCAGGGTTCGGTTTACTAACCTGAGAAATAGAGGCAATGTCTGGCACGAAGTTGGTATTGCTCCATGTGTAGATATGGATGGAACTGAAATGTCCAAAGGCGAGCTTCGTCGAGAGAATGCAATTATTCCAACGATTTCTTTTCCTTTCTCTACAAGATCTCATCAAATTTTCACGGGCAGGGTTCGAATATGGAAACTCTCTCTTTCTTCCACAAATTGGAATGATTGTAGCCGACCAAACTCAATAGCCTGCGTTTCTCTGTCTAAAAAGCGCGGATCGCTTCCCAGACTGCTCGTTGTGGACAATAAAGTTCAGGCATAGAGAAGGTGATGAAAGTACAGATGAAATGGATACATCAAGACTGCCCTCGGCACAACGAGAAGTACAGAAAATGGGTTTCTCCCAGTTGCTCGCGGCAAAAGCAAAGGCTGCCAAATGCAGTGCCAACCCGCAGACTCGCTGCAGCCGAGCGACAAAAACTGGACAGTGCTCGTGCGTACTTGATGGAAATGAGTCCCCACGAGTACCCTTCTGCTTTGGCTGTTTTTCGCGGTGTGGGCTCTGACCCCTTCCTCCTTTACAGCATAGTTGGTTTTGATACATTACATATATTAGACCTTAGTGTGTACTGTATCATACCAGATATTGCCTGTGAAATTCATCGCAAAGATATCACTTGCTCGTCCTCAGCAGCCAAAATTGCGTCAATCGCTAACCAAAGACTTCTCGACCTAGCCGCCCATGCAAAAATACCACGTCTATCTCCATTTACCGCAAACGCGAACGGAAAGCAACCTGAAATGCCAGGCTCTGTGAGAAGATAGCAATGTTCTGTTTTGTGGATTGTGTTTATGGGGATCCCGACATCTTCGCCTGATGAAGATCATGTGGTGCAGGAAGCTTTGGAGTTAGCGTCAGTGTATCAAGAATTTCTCGGAGGTAATCGCTCACCTGGGGCATCTAGGAGAACATCAGACAAAATTGAATGCTTCCAAAAGCAGTGCTATGGCCTCGCAGTGACCCTCAATGAGAAGCTGGGGGTAAAAATGAACACGAAAATACATCGCCTTATGCATCACGTTCGAGATCATTGGATATTTTTTGGATGCGTTCGGCGTGGAGCTACCGATCCCAATGAGTCCCTACACAAATTGACGAAGAAGGCATACAATGCCACGAAGAGGCATCGCCTTGAAGTTGCACCGCAACTTATTTGTGGACGTCACACACGTGTACTGCAAGCAGTACCCAAATCGGACAAATGCAAAGAGAATGAATTACTGATAGTTTCAAGGAACCCGAGAAGAGCGTATTCCAAGAGCAAAGCAGCATCTGAAACTGCTGCAAAGACTTTGGATCCAAAGTTTGACACGGCTTTGTTCTGCGAGGAAGTTCAACAACGTTTAAAAAGCGCAAAAACTCTTCAAGATGCCGACATTATTACCTCTTGTACTCCAGTGAGAGTAGGCACCGGATTTCATTACTTGACAAGAAAACACGAGATCCAGATCAAAATTACATACGAATGGTAGGATGCAACAGAAGCAAAAACAGTCAATCAAACTGTGGCGTCGGGAGAAATGGTTGGAGGGTATTGCCGTCGTGATTCGATATTACGCAAACACAAGAAAAACGAGTACATGGGTCTTATACACTCCCTCTACTCCATCCCAAAACAGCCTCATACATCGGTAGCATTGATATGACGACTATGCAGGACGAACGCAGACCCATGAAACCAGCGGGTTTTTAATCACTTTCTAAATACGCGGGTACCAGTATGAAATCAGGGATAATGGCATTGTACGCATTCAGTGCATACCGGTTGCTTCAATCATTAGACCAGTTTTACTGGTTCCAGATCCATGTGATTTACGTCAACGATTGGGCGCAGATGTTCGCTTCAAAACTATTCCTGATACCATGGAGGAACAAAAAAACACGCGAGTCTTTTACGTTTCTGGATACTCATATACAGCATGGAGGGAAGAAAGATGTTAGATTGCCATTGATTAGATTTATTTTGGTAGTAAAATCTTCCTTTTATGTGTGAGTGCTGTTCACAATGACCATACTTTCGTAAGCTTCTTGATTGAATAAACGTGATATTATTTGGAAAATTTTAGTTCATGTAAAACTTCAACGTCCACTTCGATCTCTCTTAGCAACAGCCATTAATATGAAATGAACTTTGCTGAGGACCTTCCAGCAAAGTCAAGTGGTTGCAAAGCAATGGTATTTGTTGTAGTGCGTGTGTCACTGAATATTAAAAAGCCAAGAAAGACTTGAGAAGAACAGAAGAGCCTGTAACACTGTGATGCTGATCTGTTTTCGTTGGTTCGGTTTCTAGATGCCTACGTTTGACAAAAACCAAGAAACGCATGAATCTGCTGTACGGTTGGCTAACAAGCACGAAGACAAAAAAATACAGACGCGACAAAGAAAGAAGCGCAGAGCAGAATAAATAAATCAAGAGAGCATCTTTTGTTTCGAGTACGAGATAGACCATGAGTGGTACATTGAGACGCTTTAGTGATTTATAAGCGTGTGAGTTTGCTCTATGCGATGCTTGGTACTGCACCATAACAAAATGATTTCCAAGTACCCGGGGAAGCATCGAAAGGGAAACGGGAGTGGAACGAAGCTGTTGCGAAGCCAAGATGGAGCAAAATGGTGAGAAAGTCATAGGAGAACGATCGCGGGGGGGTTAATCGGGACAAAACGGCAAAACATTGCGCCAGGGAAGCCAACTATGGCTTGACGATCTGTGCCAATTTACGCTCAGCCAAGAGAAACCGGCACCAAAAGTGGAGGGGAGGCCCCTTCCTCCTCTCTCGACGATCGTCCGTCGTCTTCATGCCTTTTACTAGAGCTGTAATAGAACGTTTGTATCTACCGTTATCTCTACCACCCTAGAACGTTAGCTACAGCTTGCGAACGTTATAGCTATAGATAGTAACGTTAGGCTTACGTAGCACTAGAGACTGCTACATAAACACAGCGAGCGATGAGTCTGGCAGAGCTCGGCCAGACTCTCAGCACGACCTACTTCTACGTCCAGATACGACTCCATCGTATTACATTTGGCAGCATCTTCTCAGTTCCCACGGCCAGGAATTAGTCCATTTTCGCACCCTACTCGATGCCGCTCGCCTCTGAAGCATTGTTGGGAACCAGGTCCCATCAAAAAAAAGAAACAAAGCCACGCTCGCGCTCCCTGAATCGCATCCCAGATTACTGTCATGGCATGAACCCGACAGATGCCACGTCATCTGCTCAACAATCAACCGTCCTTCTCTTGGAGGGAAACTCGCATGTTTCCTCGCCTGCCGCCGCACCGACGCCAGCCGTTCGGAATGATTCTGATGCCCCTGTGGCGACAAACCCCGCAGTTTTGGAACTACTTCGATCACAACAGGAGTCGATCGAGTGTCTGCGGACACAACTTGCTACACTGAGTAGCCTCGTCTCCACCCAAACGCAGCCGATGACATCGTCCGCCGCCGACGGTCTGCCGAATCCAAATGCAACTACTTCATCTCCTGTATTAGAGACCGTCGTCCCGAGCCCACAGAAAGGCTCCCAGATCCTTCTACAAGTTCTGAAGTCCTCTAATTTTTCGCCTTACTTCGGCCGAGAACACGAGCGCACCTCAACCAAGGTTCGATCTTTTATTTCAAGCTTTAGGAAGGTCACGAATCTCTGTCCTGGAGTAACAGCTCAACAGGAGGTCGAGATTGCTGTGTGCCTGCTTCGGGATAACGCCGATCTCTGGTACAATCGCGTCGCGCTTTCTGGTCAGTTCTTCTATTCGCTTGATCAATTGCAGGCAGCAATGCTTTTCGAATTTGTACCTGCAAACGAACAAGCAAATGCACGGGTATCGTTGATCAAATTGCGCATGACCGGCTCCCTGGAAAGCCATATCACAAAATTTCGAGAGCTCACCGACATCTGCGCAACCCCGACCACTGAGGCGTTCACGTTCTTACAGCTGAGTTTACCTACATTGTTTCGAAAGAAACTGTCAGAACGCTTCCCCGCTGGAAAACCCGATTCCATGGCTGACATTTTCAACCTTGTACGCACTGTGAACATCTCAGAGCGCTGGGACGAATCATCAGGGCCAAAACAGCGCCCAAGACGCAGTTCTGCACAATATAGGGACAATAATCGTTCGCATCGGTCAGCACATAGTGGAACAAAACCGCTGAATCCTAGTGCCATCAGCAAGGATCCCGACGCTGCCACATAGGGCCCCGCTGATTATCAGAATCGCTTGGAAATGGATACTTACCGCAGTCACGATCGTTGCATGAAGTGTGGTAAAAGGCCATGGAGCGATCGAAAACATCCGTGCCATGCCACTGTTGATGCAGCCTCCCCACAGCGGCCGTACAAGCAGAACACAAAAAACTAATGGTGCCGCACAACAGTGCGGCCCGTAAGACACGGGTCGAACCGCACCCATGTCTCTCCGCGCTCAACGCAGATCCTACGGATGATATGATCTACCATGCAAGCATCAATGGCAACAAAGTTGCTTTCCACTTGGACCCTGGTGCTTCGCATGCCTTCATGTCGCCCGAAGCCGCCCAGCGTTGCGGCCTATCGCTCCAGCCCTCCAACTGTCCTTCGGCACAGCTGGGTGATCACAGCATGGTTCCTGTCTTGCACGAAGCCACTGCGTCGGTCACCCTGTCTGGCATTTCGGCCAACCTCTCCGTCTTTGTCCTTTCCATGAACGAAGCACACGACGGACTCCCGCTCATCACCATCGGGCGAGAATGGCTCATCATACTGAATCCTTTCATCGATTGAAAGACACATCAGATGTCCATCAAGCGCGCAGATGGCTCTGCTGTCACAGTATTCCCCCGCCAGCGAACTGCAGCCTCGATTCGTTCCAAACCACCGGTAATGAAAACCATCTCCATCAAGAGCCTTCGCAAAGCCGTCAAACACCGCGCATGCGAGGTCTTCGCTGTACACTTACAGCCCTCCACCGCTGTGGAATGCCATCCAGAATTGGCCCCCATCGTCGACGAATTCAACGATGTTTTCAAAGAAGAACTCCCGTACGAGCTCCCGCCGCGACGAGAGCATGATTTCGAAATCAACTTGAAGCAGGATAAACCACCGCCGGTTCGGCCTGTCATTCGTTTATCCAACGAAGAACTGCAATTGCTACGCAACACGCTAGACGAGCTCCTACGCAAAGAGCTCATCCAGCCATCTTGTTCACCATATGGTGCACCTGTTTTCTTTGTGAAGAAGAAGTCCGGTCAGCTACGCATGGTATGCGATTACCGTGCACTGAACAGAATTACCATACCTGACTCCACCCCTCTTCCGCTGATTGATGAAGCATTGGACCAGGTTTCCGGAGCCCAAATATTTTCGCAGATCGATCTTGTCGGTGCGTATCATCAGATGCGCATTCGCGATGAGGATTTCCACAAGACAGCAATGCGAACTCGCTATGGATCTTTAGAATGGAAAGTGCTCTACTTTGGCCTCACGAATGCCCCAGCCGCGTTCTCACGCCTGATCGCATCGGCTTTGAAAGACCTAAACGGTGAGTGCCTCGTCCTCTACATTGACGACATACTGGTATACAGCAGATCAATTGAGGAGCACAATCAGCACCTCCGCCAAGTCCTAGCGGCCCTTCGCAAACAACAACTGTACGCCAAGTTGAGCAAGTGCTCCTTCGGCCTCAAGGAAGTGGACTTTCTAGGGTTTCACGTCTCTGGTCAAGGCGTTTCTACCCAAGAACGTCTCACTTCTGCCGTCACGGACTGGCCAACGCCAAGCACCGTTCGTCACATTCAACAATTTTTGGGCCTCACTAATTTCTACCACAGATTCATCAAGGGTTACGCAAACATCCTGCGTCCATTAACTGACTTGATTCGCACTCGCCAGTTTCAATGGACCGAAGAACAAAGATCGGCCTTTAAGGATATCAAAAAGGCACTGACTTCCGCTCCCGTACTTGCTCACGCAGATCCTTCGCAGCCCCTCATCGTGACAACCGACGCCTCCAAGCATGCAGTTGGCGCCACGTTGTCTCAGAATGGCCATCCAATCGCTTTCCTTTCACATCGTCTATCGGAAAAGGAATGTAGATGGGACACAGGGGATCAGGAGCTTCTGGCTGTCATGATTGCCCTCCGCACATGGGCACCCTACTTGCGTGGAAGACATTTCATCTTGCGCACAGACCACGACCCTATCCCATAGTTGAATACAAAACCTAAACTAACGGGTCGTCAATGCAGATGGCTCGATGAGATTCAAGAGTACACATTCGATATTGAACACATTGCAGGGAAGAAAAACGTCGTCCCTGATGCACTCAGCCGTCGTCCTGACTACATACCTCCGCGTTTACAGTCACTAAGTCTTGTCCTTCCCGGTATTCAACGAGTTATCCGCGACGCATACAGCGCCGATCTCTTCGCTACAGAAGTCTTTCGCGGACTCACAGACAGCTCGTACGATCCTCCCGCACCAATCAAGAGGAAGTTACGGAACTATACTGTCTCTGACGGATTTCTCTACTGGACTGGCACGGGCCCCCTTCGCTTGTATATTCCTTCAGAGGAGAACCGCCGCAAATTGCTCGAGTACTTCCACGGAAAAGGTCATCTTGGAGCAGACAAGTCATACTATTCTGCACATTAGTACGCTTTCTGGCCCCATATGTACAGCGACTTCTTGACCTATGTACGCAACTGTCGTGGCTGTCAGTCCAACAAGGCGTCACGCAAACTCCCCACAGGACTCCTCCAACCCCTTCCGATCCCCAACCGTTGCTGGGAAGTCGTTACTTTCGATTTCTTAACCGAGATACCAACCACCACAACCGGTTTCGACGCAATTTTGGTGATGGTTGACAAGCTTTCAAAGCAAGGAATCTCATCCCAACCACAAAGACTGCCACCGCTCGACAGACACTCCATCTCTTCGAAGGCCACCTCTTCGCCAAGCATGGCGTGCCTCACACCCTCCTCAGCGACCGGGATCCAAAGGTAACTTCAAACTTCTGGAAATCGTTAGTTCAACTTCTCAACATTCGTTCTAATATTTAGACTGCTTCGCACCCTCAGACCGACGGCCAATCCGAGAACATGATCCGTACTGTATCCAACATGCTTCGTACTGTCATTCAGACTGTTCTCACGGAATGGGAGCTCTCTCTTCCGATAATTGAATTCGAATACAACGCATCACGGCATGGAAGTACAGAACTGGCACCCTTCGAAGTCGAACTTGGGTACGTTCCACACACTCTAGTAACAAGTCAACTGGAAGATTGTAAGGTTCAATCAAAAGAGGCGAAAGGCTTAATTGATCGAAGAAACGCTCTACGAGCTCTCGCGAGAGACAATCTTGCTAAAGCCGTCGCCAATCAAGAGCTCTACGCAAATCAACGCCGGGAAGCATTTTCATTTCAGGTCGGTGACCTAGTCCTCCTTCGCGCGGATGCACTGTCTATGGCGCGCTGTGCCACGTTGCCGAAGAAATGACAACCTCGTTTTGTTGGACCTTTTCGTGTGAGGGAATCGCTTGGTCCAGTCACGCACCGAGTCGAACTACCGCCGACCATGAAGAGAGCCCACGATGTGGTACACGTTTCTAAGCTGAAGCCTTATCATCAGGACAAGAAAGGTACGCTTGACGTCGTCATAAATAATGATGGAGACATTGAACAAGAAGTGTCTCATATTCTCGACAAGAAGAGATTCGGCCGTCGTATATTCTACTTGGTTCAGTTTACTGGAGATGACCGTGATGACGCCGTATGGTTACCTACAACTTCTCTGAAGAACTGTCGCTCCGCGGTTAGAAAGTTTAACTCCTCCAGAAAGTCAATGAGGACATTTACCTCTCCAAAACAGGGGTGAGTGTAATAGAACGTTTGTATCTACCGTTATCTCTACCACCCTAGAACGTTAGCTACAGCTTGCGAACGTTATAGCTATAGATAGTAACGTTAGGCTTACGTAGCACTAGAGACTGCTACATAAACACAGCGAGCGATGAGTCTGGCAGAGCTCGGCCAGACTCTCAGCACGACCTACTTCTACATCCATATACGACTCCATCGTATTACAAGAGCTCTCTGCTCATCAAAACACTACCGTCTAGATCTCAAGTTCTATAGTGCTCAATGAGTCATATTACGTATCAAAACCAGGTACCGAAAATGTGAATCATTCTAAAGCGCAAAGACGCAGGGCGCGCTTCCTCAACTCTCTCTTCCCTGAAGAATGTAGAAAATCTTGCACTACACCAGCAACATCTTCAAACAATTGACGGAGTGGCTCCCATGTACAAGCAAACGTCAGGCAATCCGTCCCATTGAACGAACAATGCGATTCCACTTAACCCATCACGAATACCCAATAGGCTCTCAACTCTTTCAATGATCGCCTCATTATGCTTGATGGCTTTCAGTAGTTCATCTTCAACACATTGGCTGTCCAGATCCGTTCTATATGGTAGTAAGCGACGCACATGAACAGATTCTTTCTTCTTCGTGAGAATCTTCTCCACTACAAAAACCCATTCAGATTTAACTTCTGTAATCCGACGAGGTCCCTTCCACTTGAATCGTAATTTGTGCCCACCGTCTACCGCCTGTCTCACCAGGACGAAAGATCCCACGTCTAAGTCTGGTAAATGTACACGCGTTCTCATATTATGTTCTTGAATCCTTCGATTCCGGCTCTCCAAACCTCTAGGGAGACCTTTTCATGCATTTCTTCCACTTCTGTTTGCAAGCGATCTATTTCTACCATCTGTCGTGCTCTGGCTTCTGTAGCAGTCGCTGCTTTCGGATAGTTTTTCGTGACCCATGCGGAAAGCAATGGACGCTTCGACATATGGCCAGTGAATACCTCGAGCGGAGTTCTGTAGAGATTAGGTATATTTTTATCTCTCAATCCAAAACCTTTCAAAGGAGCGTGGTTTAAGACACTCTGCACCACCTCCACAACCTTTGGCCACTCTACTGGTTTCAGTCGCCACTCGGCTAACAAAGCCTAACATGCTCGAAACACTTCACGACAAATTCTTTCGACCGAACCATTCGCCCACGGACAGTACGCTGTTGCGAATTGATGAGCAAAATGAAACTCCTCTGCGAGATTTTTCATTAGTGTGTTTCGAAAATGAGCACCCTGATCGGTTACCATGTGGTCCCATCCACTGAAGTTTGCCGTCCAAGATGACAGTGCTTCGGCTGCTGTGATACTGTCTGCTGCCACACCAGGCCAGAGCCAAGAAAACCAGAAATCTCATCCCTAGTGAGTAAAATATACCTAAACCCGGAAGTACTTCGCCCAATGTACAAGAAATCAACATGGATCACTTCATTTGGACGTGTAGCGTGCAGAGCATGCCCAAAACGTCTTGGAAGGATAGATCCAGCTCTAGATAAGATGCAGTACAGACAATCCTTAACGAAGGCCTGCACATCTTCCTTTAAGGATCTCCAATAAAACGTTTCCCTTATCACACTCTCAGTTCCAGATGCTCCACGGTGGCCACAACTACCACAGTGAGATACAATCATTTTCTTCAGCTTTAGCTCAACATCTTCATCTGGTATCCATATCATGTTTTTGAACCTCAAGATTCCATCTCCGTCTGATGTTCGTGCCTCCTCTCTTCTTGCAGCCTGCTGTACCATACGGATCTCTTCTAACTTTGACCAGACAAAATAGTCAGCGGGGGGTATTATCTGTGTTGCTTTAAGCAGAAGACTTGAAATTGACCGTGCAGCTGGCTTTGATCTGTAACCTTTGATCCAGCTTGTAAGCATATCAGCAAAAACGTTCTTGAATCCCTCAATATGCTCCTAAAGTAGTCAAACCTGGCTAGGAACAAAGCCAATCTTTGGATTTTTGAGATGATATGTCTCCTCGGGGAAGGAATGTATGCCATCGGACAAAACACAAACAGGAGATTATGATCTGTGAACACAATAGTGTCCATTTGGCCTTAAAGCAGGTAATCCCTCTTCTTGAAAACTTGAAAGATTGCGTAACTTTCTTTCTCATACGTTGTCCATCTTGACTGTGTTTCAGTGAACGCACCACCGTGAAATCCAAGAGACTCATGCTCCTGCATTGCGATGGGACGATTCAACTCTTCTTCTTTTATCTGGGTCACTACTCCTGACCAGTAGCGCTCAGAGGCATCGGTAAACACGCGTATGACATAACCCTCTTTCTCAAATGAGAGTCTGACGCTTTCACGTAGGCTTTCTTGAACATCCATGAACGAAGTATCGTGGACTGCTCCCCAAGAAAGGCTACGTAGTGGAACTCTTTTCGACAATGCCTTCTTGCGCTTTCCGACTTTCTTATAAGCCTCTTTCAACAGTTGAGTGAGAGGTTCTAGTCGTGCGGTCAGATTTGGGATAGCATTTCCCATCCATCTGCAACAGTGAACGAACTCGCAGAGCTCATTTGCAGTTTGTGGACATTCTAAGTCCTTGAAGGCTTCAATTCTTGTTGGATTCATTCGGTACCCATGCTCGTCAATGATTCTGCCACACCAACGAATTTCCTTCTTAAAAAACCTTGATTTCTTCGCCGAAACATATAGGCCCTTATCTTGAAACACTTTGAAATAATCGGCTAAGACTTCTAAAAGCCTTTCTTCATCTTGCTCACGCAGCGCAAAGTCGTCAATCCAGAGCTTCAAAGAATCTCGCAAGTGGTCGAAAAGAGGATATATACTTCCTTGAAAATGCGACACCGCTTCGTCATTCCCATCAATACTCTCCTTGAAGAGAACACACCGTCAGAAGTGACAACAGAGCACTTTGAATACGAATCCTCATGCAACGGAAGCTGCCAATAACCAGAAACCAAGTCAATAGCTGCAAACACTGTACTACCAGAGAAGTCCTGCGTTTCTGCTTCGAGATTTGGCAATGGCCACGCTTGCTTCTTGGTGTCTGCATTAAGTGGTCTGAGGTCTATCGTCATTCGAAACTTCACCTTCCCTTTCTTTGTAACGACCAGTGGGGCACACTGCAAATCTGCCTTGGGATTTAGGAATTTAAACCCCATGTCAGCAAGCTGCCGAGTGAACCTGTCCATATAATTTCGATGTGGAGTTGCATAACACCTGAACTTGACCCTTACAGTTTCATGCCCTTCGATAATTTCGACCCTGAGTGGCACGAACTTGGCCGGTGGGGTTTTTCCCAGCCTAAGCCGAAAAACCTGGCGGTACTTCTTACACAAGTTTTGCAGTTGGACACAGCCTGCGGACGTCATTCCATTTGCTCTGGCGCCTTCAACTTGTTTCTTCAGAACTGCTTCGAGCTCGTCTGGGTCATCTTCTCCGAGGTCAATATAGACGTCTTCGTCTGACAACTGATCATTATCCGCATCTCTTGTACTGTGATATACTGAGTAGTTACTCGACATCATGGATGCAATCTTGGAGATATCACCAGCAACTGAGCTCTTCGTCACTGGGCTCAAGTCGATTTCCCCCTGCAGTCGTGTAGCAGCAGGTGATAAGTGTGTGCGGTTGTTCAGGCATAAAGAATCCAACGTAGGTCTTCCAATAATGATGTAATCACACGATACTTTCATGATCCTCCGACATGCATTACGGATTCGCAGTTTTGTTCCATGCCTCAAACTGAGTTCAATGCCAGCTCTACACTTTTGAAAAGCTGCCAAAGGTTTGGCTTTCTCGTCAAACATATTGTAGAACTCTACAGGTTTGAGTCTTTGTACATCACGTACACAACCCTGTTTCTCTAACATCTTGAAGAGTTTCATGGGAATACAATTAACAGAAGCACCTTGATCCGTAAGGACACGCACATGCGTATTTTCTCCAGATCCCACAACTGTTCCGTCGAACATGATTGAGCTTTCGTTACTACACTGCGTCTGCAATGACCTTATTTGCTTCATTTCCTTCCGTTCTTTTGAAACACGAGTAAAGATCTTTTTCTTCTCTTGCTCCGATGAATTAGGACAGTTCTTTAGCAAATGATGTTTCCCAGGGCATTTGTTTTTGTTCCAAAAAAACGGAAGCAAACGCTTCAGCTGGCCTCGGGTGTTCTCGTCTTTGGCTTCGGAGTCTAAATCTTGCTTCCGTTACGTACGCCCTTTTTCAGAGTTCCGACTCCCAGAGTTCTTGATTGGCAGAATATCTATGTTGCCCTTATCTGAACCCAATCCTCTACGAGACTGCTCGATGACCTGTGCTTCCTCAGCCAAACGTCTGGCATATGATCGGAAACCATTCTTATGGATACGTGTCTTACATTCTATGCGAATTATTTCCTCCATGTGTTGCTGCAATCGTTTTGGCTGGGTTTGTTCTCGAAGATGTCCGATAGCTATCTCGGGACACTCATCAACTGCGGTAATATATCCGGCATCACGCAATGCTTCTTTGTAGTTAACAACTAGCTGCCATACTCGGCTTCGTGCATCGGATAGTTTCATATCCATACGAACGTTTTAAACAATGCGTTCCCATTCGTCCATACGTAATTTTATTGAATTTGATCTTGGAGTTCTTCTCCAAGCAAGACTTGAGCATCTCTTCAGTGATATCGTCAACTGCAGACGCTTCAACATATTTTCCATCAATATAATTTCCAACACTGTGTTGGTGATTCAGGCTTTGTACGAAGTCTGTGTGATCGAAATTCCAGGTTTTATGTTCTTCTCATCAACTTTTAGCTCGTACACTTTACAATCTTTCAAAAATGCTGAGATTGAAGGAACGTCGATGTTGCGCAGTAGTAGAGCTTCAAGTCCCACATTTGTCGACTGCGGCACTGTGGCAGACTCAGTTTTCTCGGCATCATTCTCCATTGCCAATAACTCTTGTCAGTGAACGTAAGATTGTATTCGCGAAGTTATAACTGTGCCAATTTACGCTCAGGCAAGAGAAACTGGCACCAAGAGTTGAGGGAAAGTCTCTTTCTCCTCTCTCGACGATCATTCTTCGTCGTCATGCCTTTTACGAGAGTCTCCGCTCATCAAAACACTGTTCAATTGAACTTCTCAATTAAACTAACAGTGTTAGCCAAGGCGCATTGTCAGTCTTAGCGCTCAAACTTCTACAGTCTAGATCTCAAGTTCTATAGGCTCAAGAAAGTGGTGTTGCTGGCAATTTTGAAGTCAGCTAGCAGTTTGGGGCTGGAAATATCACGGTGTGAAGCATATGCTGGTCGTGCAGCGCGTTTTTGGCAATAGAGCGTAGAGTTGAATAACAAACATATTGTTTCCGATGATTTTCTTTTGTCGTTTTCACTCTTTAGTCTGTGGGTTTTTGAGCTGCATTTCTCCTCTTTTGTGGCATGGTTTGAGTTCTGCATGCGCTTAAAAGGTATACGCGTACAGTCCACGAAATGTCTATAGATCCAAAAATTCATTCAGACCCAACATAAAAACCCCATTGCAGAGGAGCCCAGACAGTATCGGAGTAGATATTACTTACAATGACTTGTAAAAGGATATCATAAAGCCACAAAAACCGTTTTCCAGAACTTTGCAAACCATAAAAACATATGTCGAAAGCTTTATAGATCCACGAAATCTTATATAGCCCGCAAAATGTTTTATACCATAACTTTGCTCCCAAAAACGCCCAAAAATTCAAACTCCGCGTACATATATAAAGGCAAAAGACACCCCTACGTGCCAACTTTCAACTCAAACACTCATCAAACATGTCTGTTGGGCCTGTTTTAACCAATCGCGAGAAAGGTCTCATTCTTGCTCACCACAGCCACGGCCTCTCTCAGAGAGCGATAGCAGAGGAAGTGGGACCAAGCCTTGGCTGCATCCAGAAGTTTTTTAAAAAACCAAAGCCTCACCAGCAGCGACAATTCAAGCCACAAAATGGTAAACTGTCCAACACCACCATCAGGGCTAGTGTCAGACAGGCTACAAGGTCTCGAAGCAGCGCCGCAGATATCAAGAAGCAGTATGATTTGCCAGTCTCAGTCTGCAGGGTTCAACAAATTCTGTCGGCATCGCCCTATCTACGTTATCAGAGGACGTCTAGAGGGCCTTATATGAGCAAGTCGCATAAGTAAAACTGGCTCAAATGGGCACGCGGTAAGCTTGAGTTCGGAGCTATCAAATGGAAGCGTGCGATCTTTACCGACGAAAAGAAGTTCAACCTTGATGGTTTTGACGGTCTCGCTTCATACTGGCATGACTTGCGCACCACCCCGGAGATATTTTCTAAGAGGCAGCAAAATGATGCATCAATCATGATCTTGGCTGCAATTTTGTACTACGGAATAATTGATGTAGACCGCGTGGAGGGTAGCCAAGATTCATTTATGTATTGGAAAATATTAGAGTGTACTTTACTCCCGTTTGGGGCTGATTCTTGCGGTGAAAGATGGAGGTTGATGCATCACGGAGCATTAACACATCGGTCAAACTACACGAAAAAATGTCTTTCTGATCGAGACATTGATGTGATGGATTGGCCGGCAAAGTTGGTAGATCTTAATTCGATAGAAAATATCTGGGGTTGCTTTACAAGAAGTGTTTATGAGGGTGAAAATCAATATGCTAACATTGAAGACCTTGCAGAGAAGGTCGTGGACTGTTGCTATGAAATTGATGATGGGTACATCAGAACTTTATATCACTCGATGTCTAGGCGTCCAGTTGATGTCATAGAAGGCAAGGAGGCAATTACAAGCTACTGATCTTTGTTTGCCTTCTTGTCTCAGCGGTTGGTCTGCATAATACTTCGCGAGTCTATACGGGTTTAGTAGCAGTTATATTGCAATAAAGGACAATCTATTGTTTTCTTTCGTGGCTTTTCCTGCTCTACGTGTTCTACTTGGCCTTCGGCTCTGGGCCGCAGGCGAAAAGGCAAGCTGCGGGGCTTAGTAGACAGTTGAGAAAGGCAGGCAGTTTTGGATCTATAGCTCTTTCGCGGACTGTATTGCCTTTCAACGGTCGGTTACGATCAGTCCTAGCTAATTCAATGTCTCTTGCTTTAATTCGAAGTCTTGCGCCTTCGCACAACTGTAACGTAGGGTGCTGCAATGTTGGGATATGTGCTCTAATGTGGGATACATATTTTGAAGTGTTTTCGGCGAGACAACCTCCTTCTCTGTGAGAAAGACAGGCCGCCGCATCATGGTCGCCTAAATTCTCGCGCTACTACATACAATGTCAAACATTGAGACTAGACGTAGCAAGTAGACGCTGTGACCTTTCCGGATATGTCAAATCCGTACAAAACTATTGGACACACGCTGTGGGACATCAAATCTCGGTGTAGGAGTCTGAACATCTTCACCAATGACTTGTGCAGATATCGCATTTCTTTACAATCTCCGATCGTAGTTAGAGACACAATATGGCGCCAACTCGTCGTAAAACTCCTACGAAAACGAAACCAAAAGCCCTGCAGTCCAAACCAACCTCTGAAGACCAAGACAACCCAGTGTAGAAGCTCCTCTGTGATGACGGTCTTTATCTCAACGCAATGTAGTAATGATCGGGATAGCATGCTGCCACGAAGCGCTATAGACTTGATCAACGCAGACTCCAACGAACCGACGTAAACATTGCCTACACTCCAAGAAGCACTGTTCTACATCTACGAGAACAGCAATTGTTCGATCAAAGAAGCATCCAAACACTTTCAAATACCAAGTTCTTCCTTGCACAGACATTGGAATAAGGGGAACAACAGCTGCCTTCAGTCAGAACCCCAACAGCCGGAGGACATGAATATAATTCTCGAAGAACCGGGACGACGCCCTGCACTTCTGAAAAAAGAAGAAGACTTAATCGTCAGAGCTGTGAAGGAGTAAGCCAGAATGAAAACACTACTTACGAGAATAACGTTGTTTGACTTTGTTGAACATTTCATTTCAACGTTGCGACCTGACGAACGCGAGCAAATAGCAAGAAGTTTGACAAACGGTAGACCAGGTCCGCGGTGGATGCGCTACTTTCTCCGAAGACATCCTGAATTGCAGTTTAAGTCTGTTCAGGTCATCGACGAAAGACGAATCCAAGCAGTGTCCAAACCCACTCTGTCCATGCACATCCATCGGCTAAATGCAGTCATGGAACGTTACCGAATTCGAAACCCGCACCACATATGGAACGTTGACCAAACCGGAGTAAGCTTCGCCAAGATCGTTCACCGGAGTCTTCGAAAAGCAATAGGTCCAACTTCAACTAGATTGATCCAAACCATGGTTAGAACGAAAGGAAATCTAGACCACGTGACGGTTATACCAGTTGTATCTGCTGCCGGAGACACATTACCACCTGTTATTGTTTATCCTGGAAAGCTTGCCCGATTTCGAAAAGTTAATGGCGCATATCAATCCCTACATTCAGTACTTCCAAAATGCCACCTCTACCAAAGAGACCCTGCTGCTGTTGACACCTCTGTGTTTGGGCACTGGGCCCGGCAATTTGTTCAGGAGTTATCTCAATTTCAGAACGAGGGAGAGCACGCATTGCTCGTGCTTGGCGGGTATAGTGCGCATGTGCAGTTAAATGCCCTGCTTCCCCCTAAAGAAAACAAGGTGATTGCAGTAGGGTTTGTAGGGCAAACCCCAAAGAGGGTACGTGTCCACCAGGATGTCCGAGTCCTGCTCCCACGAAAGGGCGAACTCAGAAGTAGAGCCCTCTGCCCGTGCGCGTGCCGCGTTGCAGCCGGGTGTAAACCGAAGACGGTGCTGGAATAACCTGCAGAGGTAAAGAAGAGCGTGGGCTTAGAGAGGAATAACCGACGACGGATCAAGAAGGAACCAGTCTAGAAATGGAGCGAACGGTGCCGTAAGGCGGGTAATGCTCCTACGGAGAACCACACGAGCGAAGCTACGGCCCGTGCCAACGGCGGGAACAGGACCGATAGCGGAACGAGACAAACACACGAGTGTCCAAATATAACTATATACAGAGGCGGAAGCGAGACCTGCACCAGGAAAACGATGAACTAAACAAAGATCCGGTACCTCGGCGAACGACAACAAATACAACCTGATACTGGGGTAATCAGTGAAACAAGCCAGAAACTGGTAGTAAAGAACTTCATTAGGGGCCCTGAGGGGTGATTGTACTGAGACCAGTCGTGGTTACTCTCCAAAGAGGAGCCGTGAACCTACGTAGGCAGTAACAACCATGGCCCAGCGTTTGGGATGAAGAGCACGTACTTCAGGAAGAAGATACGACTGAGGTGAGTTTTGCTTAGTGGCTCCAGGGCGAGATCGCCCGAGCATATATACTATCTACTGTATCTAAAGCTGCGCACTCCCACGAGGGCTCTACACGTGGACAACCCAGTGTCAGGGTGCCAAAGTATCTACCCAGCGGGTGTGACGCCAAATATTGGGACAAATATGCCACAAGGCCCTACTGTACACCTATTTCATAGGTTCTATCCCCGATTCACATAACAAGGTACGTCCCAACAATATTTCCAATTTCACCCGAAACGAAGTCCATATTCATAGTCTGACACGTCAGGGCTCAATGGATAGAGCTCCATTATGAGAAACTTCATTGTGCCGACATCGGATTGCCATTGCTCCACATCTCCCCCTCCTTATCCAAGGGTTCGCGCTTTGGTCCGCGGAAAGGCGCCTGCGACCGGTACGTAAATACTGATCCTCAGAACTACGGACTCCAAGACTTCGGCAATACCTTCACAGCTTCCTGAACCAACGCGTGGTACACCACATCACTCTTCTCCGACTTTGCGGCAACAACTGCCATCTCCAACCTTCTCTCCTACAGTAAACATGAACCATTTCGCTACTAACCCGCTTGCTATGCCGATTGGACACCCGACTGGGTTCGTGTTCCCTGACGACTATGGGCCTCCAGCGGACTGGATCGATCCCTCCTTAGACCATGGGGATGGCGAGGTGGTCGACGACGACATCCCCCCTGTGGGTGTTCCGAATACGGGCACTGACGCGGCACAGGTCCCTGCGGAGGGCACTCAAGCCCCCGCGGGTTGGGGTCTTGCGACGCCGGCTCCCGGAAACAACGCTGGTCATCAGTAGTTTGGGCAGGGTGCCTTAGGGCGTGCAGTTCTGTCGCTCAGATACGAAAAACCCAATTAGGCCACAGCTTGGCATTACTTCTCTCCTCCTGTAGAATCTTTCTCGTGTTCGAGGTTCTTTCATACTTCCTTCCTTTTCCTTCTTCATTTCCTAACCAGGATGCACTTCATTTCGATTCGTGGCAACATCTTCCTAGATACTTCATTACTTCTTACTTCTTAGTTCCGTTATACGGCGATGAACCGACAATTCGGTGCGTTCTTTCTCTGTTCATATTTTACATAAGACCAACCTTGTGAGTGTCTTCTCTTTTCTTCTTAGAGCTCCTCGCAACCTACCGCGTAGCGGCACACCATATTTACCACATGTCGGTGACAGTTCTATCTCACTTGGGCATTATCCAGAGTTGGAGGTAATGCGGACCGGGTTCTTCGGTGTTAAGCGATGATCTTGGAACTCGAAAGGTGCTGAATTGGCTCCCACTGTCCTGCTCTGGGGGATAGCCGTACCAACGGACGCGATAGATTACTTTCCCGTCCTGGGCAACGTCGTGCTTCACGATACGATCGACTACAAAATCCTGTGGGTATACTTCGACGTCTTCGGTTCCTTTGGTTGTTCCCGACATTGGGCTTTGCTTCTCTACGTAACCCGAGAGGATACACGCAAGTAGCAACGGGTTTCCGGCTTCGGTTAGGTGGCGGTGTCTCGTTGAGGAGAGCGCTAGCCGTCACGACGACGAATGGCTAACTTCCGTTTCCGGCTGCCAATCTCCACGAAAATGGCTTCTGGTGGAAGCTCTTTACTTCCGGAGTCCGGTGAACTAACCTCTTTTCCCAGCGGGCATCAACTTCAACTAACGACGACGTTCCTGATCCAGGCGAAGTTGCTTCTCGACGCCGGAGGGCCGTTGCGACGGAGATACTGCGTTGCTCACTCTCTGTGCAGGGTGGCGGATTGCTCGGGCTACGGCGCTGTATTGCGTCGCATGCGCGCCCACTTGACGAGAGCCGATCAATCGGAACAGTTTGCACTACTCCACGTGGCAGAGTGCTAGCCAATCCAGTGGCGTTGCACACTGAGTGGGGATTTCCGTGCACGGCGTTGTTCTACTGAGGGCTTCTGCGCCACACGATGCTCCTGAGAGGGCTTCTCCGATGCTTTTCATAAACTTCCATTTCTGAACCAGGCTCTACGCCCTTATCCACAAGGATCCTCCGCTTCACCACATCTACTGTGGGTACTTCCCATGGGGCTAATCGCTGCGCTGACCCATTGACGGGTCGGTGGAAACCGTCTTTTCGGTACGTCTTGCCTTCTGCGCCTCTTCCGAGCGAGGCGTAGGAGTAGCCAACGACTTGGACGCTTGCCCACGAGATTTGTCATCACTAACAGTGGTCTTCCCTACAAAGGTAACTTCGTCTTCATTACTGACATTCGCCTCTACCGAGGATCCCACACGCGTGTGCGTTAGCGGCGATATTCCCGATCCGGGCTTCTGTCTCTTTGAGAGCTCAAGCACGTCAGCCAATCCAGCAGATGCCGGAGCAGCCTGAGCTCGATTACGTGAGTCCTCCCCCTCCTTAGGGTGCGATACGGCAGCTGATATTACCGTAGCCGGGGGTTGAACTCGAGTTGAGTGCGTAGGCGTAGCGCGAGAGATTGGGCTATCCTTCACTAGCTCTGATACCCCAAGTAGGTCCGATAAACCCCGTTCCTTGTGCGGGAGAATCGACGGGCGGTTTGCGATGTCCCCGTTTGATTCCGTTCTTTCCTGTGTTGCAGGTACTCCAGTTCCGGTTTCTGGTAGCGTTACCAATTCTTGAAGTGGGCTCGATGCCCTGTAGACGCGATCGCGTGATATCCGTTCGTGTTGGTTATTAATTTCCAGCACGACGATGTCTCCAGACATGGAAATAACCTTGTAGGGTCCATCGGCAATCGGCGATAACTTGTGGCGGCGTTCGATCTCCGGGTTGTAATACTCCTTACGAAGGAACACAAAATCTCCTACCTGTAGGTTAGGTAACGGTCTCCGAATTCGGCTATCAAAGTTGCGCTTGTAGGCGAGCTGAGCCCTGTCCATAGAGGCACGTGCTGCCCGGTACCAGCTTGGTGAGCCATTTTTTCCACTCATCGTGGTACAAGCCCGGTGATGGGAACGTATCCAGAGTTGGCTGCGCCTCGATGGCTAGAGGAGGTGGTCTCCTCGACAGTACCAGCTCAAATGGTAAAAGTATCGTTACCCGATGAACCTGGGTGTTGTACGCATACGTGATAGCGTCCGTGAACTGATCCCACGTCTTGGGATGATCTGCCACATAGGATCTCAAAGCACCAAGGATGGTTCGATTAAATCTCTCTACTTGTCCGTTCGCTTGCGGATGATAAGTCGTAGTGAATAAATTCCTAATACCCAGGATCCTATACACATTTTGAAAGAACTTCGAGGTGAATTGAGAGCCGTTATCGGAAAGTAACTGTACCGGTGGGCCATACACAAAGACCCAGTGGGTAACAAACGCTTGAGCCACAGCGGCTGCTGTTATCCGTTTGAGCGGCACTGTTCTAACCAATTTAGAGAACCTGTCGGTGATGACCAGTTGGTACCGGTTCCCTCGAGAGGTCTTAATCAATTCTCCAAGAATGTCAATGGCGACGAACTCCAGCGGTGCCCGTGCGGGAAGCAACGTGAACTTCTTCGAGTACTTTCTTAATTTGACGTCATTCTTGGCACAAGCCTGACAGGAGCGGCGGACTGCGAAACAGTTGAACGCCATTGCGGGCCAATAGAAGTCCCGTTTTAAGGTGAGATAAAGCTTGCTTCCTCCCGGGTGGGCTCCATACTTCACATAGTGAGACAAGTGCAGTACGCGACTCTGTAAGGAGTGAGGTACCACCATTTATGGGTTGGTTTCAACAGTTCGCACCAAGTAGCCTTGGTCATTCACCTGGAAAGGTATCCTATACCCACCTTTCAGACGGGCCCTAACCTGTATACAAAAGGGATCCATCTGCTGTTCCCGTATCATCTCCTCGGGCGAAATCGGTACGAATGACCCGGTATCCGGTTCTACAGTCTGTGTGGCGAGGATATCGTCACACACATCATCCGATAGGACTTCTGTCTTCCCCTCATCGAGGTCACCAACCATAAAGTAGGGTATCTCTTCCGTGTCCTCGGTGGGTTCAGCTTCTGCTGCAGTGCCCAAACGGGATAGAGCGTCTGCCTGCAAGTTTAAGGAGCCTTTCTTGTACACTACTTCAAAGTCAAATTCCGAGAGTCGGAGTCTCCATCTCATCAGGCGTCCCGACGGTTCGGTAATTTCCATGAGCCAGCGTAGGCAAGAATGGTCCGTGTGTACACGAAAGTGGGTTTCCATCAAGTATGGTCTCAACGTTGAGAGGGCCCATACAACGGCAAGGCATTCCTTCTCCGAAACGGAGTAATTTCGTTCGTGCACATTCAGTGATCTCGACCAATACCCAATAGGGTGACGTTTGCCAGACTCTTCCACCTGAAACAACGCACAACCAACTTGGTTCGCACTCGCATCAGTGTCACCCTCGTAGGGTAAGCCCGGTTTCGGCAGGGCCAAGACTGGTGGCGACGTTACAGCTTCAATTAGTGCTGCAAATGCGGACGCTTCCGCATCGCCAAAGGGTTCCAATTCCACTGGTCTTCCTTTCATCAGGAGTTTGTTCAACGGCGAAGCGATATCCGAAAAGTTCGGCACGAAACGACGGTAAACGTTACACAGGCCTAAGAAGGATCGAAGCTTAGTTTGAGTTCTTGGGTGGTTCGTTTTTTTCAAGGATTTTACCCGCACCTCGTCAATTGAGAGCTTTCCTAGGCGAATAATATGTCCAAGATACTTAACCGATTCGGTGAAAAACTCGCACTTCTTAAGCTTCAAGGTAATCCCTGCGTCCCGTAAAACGGTCATAACTTCCCGTACATGGGTGAGATGGTCCTCCATGTTATTGGAAAAGACGACGACGTCGTCCAAGTATACCAAACAGATGGTCCACTTGAACCTAGCCAGGAGAATATCAACCGCTGGCTGGAACGTTGCGGGGGCGTTCGTTAACCCAAAGGGCATTCTCCGAAAACAGTACAGGCTTTGATGGCACACGAAGGCCGTCTTATCCTTATCTTCTTCCCTTATGGGCACTTGCCAGTATCCCCAATTGGCATCTAAAGTGGTAAACACTTTCGAGCTCCCTAGAGAATCGATACATTCGTCCATACGGGGAATCGGGTATACGTCTTTCACTGTAACCGCATTTAACTTTCGGTAATCGATAAAAAATCTCCATGATTCATCCGGCTTCGGTACCAAAACCACTGGTGACGCCGAAGGGAATTGAGCGGGCTCAATAACGCCGGCTCGGAGCATCTTCTCGACTTGAGATTTTTCCTCTTCTCGGGCCTTCGGTCCTGCCCTGTAAGGGTGTTGCGCAATAGGCCGAGTGTGCGGAAGTAGATCGATGCAATGCTCTGTGACTCCAATTGTTCCGAGGGTACCATCCCACATGGGCGTAAACTCGCGAAGCATATCGCGTAGCTTCTCCCGATGTGACTCCGGTACGTGCTCCAAATTGAGCTTCATTAACTCCTCAACAGGTTTCGTCTGTTCAGTGGCAGGTGGCAACGGCTGAACCTCAAAAGGTGCTTGGGTGTCTGAACCCGAGTTCTTCTGGGTATCATTCGTATCGGCTTCAATCGACTCATTCCGTAATTCGGCGAATTTGGCGGCCTCCTCCCCCTCCTTAGGGTCAGATACACCGAGCACGGTTCCAATCGGAATTTTCGTGGGTATCCCTGCAGCGGGGTGCGGTAGTACCGTGCCAATTACTTGGTTATTTGTTAACCATTGTTTGTTTTTGCCAAGATTGGCGACGAGGACCTTAAAGACTTCATCCGATAGAATCGTTTCAACTCCATTAGCCAAAGCGATCTGGCGCTCTTCATATAGTGCCGGTGACGGCTGCACTGTGTGTAGACCAAACTGTTTGGTGAGGACTTCGACCCACACCTGGGACTCCCGCGGAAAGTGCACCGATTTGAGCACGTGCAACTTCGTTGATGCCACTGTGCCTTTGGTAGGCTGATGTGCAACCGGAAGCGGTACGTGTTTCCGCGTAGCGGCTCACAGAGGTCTCCAGACAATCGGAATTATTGAACCGTCTTCCATTTCTATGGTACGCTTCCGAGAATGGATATTTTCCACAAACCTGTCACAGAAATCACAACCCAGTATAACTGGTGCGGCTAGCGAATCGCAAACGACGAAATCTACCTTCACGAGGTGCCTTCCTAATCTTACCAGGAGCGAAATGTAACCAGCCGTACTAATCGGATTGTTGTTGGCATCCGAAATATCCATTGATGGACCGTAACGAACACGTTCCTGAAAAGCAGGCGGTATCAGTTTCCTGTGAATAAGGTTAGGAGCAGCGCCTGTGTCTAGAACCGACAACTGAAGAACCATGAAATGTTCTGAAAGGCCGAGATCGGCGTAAACTTTATAGTTCGGCTTGGCCATGACCAGGATTCTATCCGGGAGACGGGGATTACGGGCCCGTATCCACGGTCGACAAAGAACACAAAAGTGTTCCGAATCCCCGTCGGTGGTTGCCATTTTCCTTGATAGGATCGTAACAGTCGGGGAGCGAAGCGGAGGCGCCTCGGGCGTCTTCTGCTTCGACTTGGAAGACGCCCCTCCCGTCGGGGAGACTCCCATATTTAGTTTTTCGGAGCTGGAACCGCCTGATGCGGGCGATTTCCGTCCGCGGGACCTACCTGATTCCCGTTTACCGGTTCGCGACGCTGAGTCTGAAAGTTACTCTGCGCGAAAGCAGAATTTCCTTGCATGGTTCCAGCAGCTCCCTGAAAGGCCAACGAATGCCCAGCGCCTTCATAGGATGTTTTGGGGACCCGTGCCTGTTCCTCGGGCGTCAGAAACTCGAACTGAGTGACGATTTTCAACCTATCCTTTGCCGGGACTGTGCACTGCGGTGAAATATGACTAAACTCATAACATTCGTAGCAGATCACTGCGAATGAACCATCGGGGGGGACGCGCTATAACACGACCCTGCTGGGTGCTATCCCTCCATCCTGGGCGAGTTGTCCTCATCATGCGACCTCCATAGTATATCGGTGCGCTGGAACTCGGCGGTCCTGAGCATACAGGGCCGGATCGCACTCCGTAGACGGCACCGTGGTTGACGGCAATTCCGAGGTGGCAATTGAAGTGCCGATAGAACTCGGATTACTACTTATGAGGTGCACATTATCCATGTCGATACTGGCTTCATTCCCATACGAAAGGGCCAGAGAAGAGTCAGAATTATTGGCAAACAGTACCCTACGAGGCTTCGACTTGGAGGGACGCCGAGCTCGGAGCGTATCGCCTTCAGACTGGGCGTACTGTACCAATTCTAAATAGGTTATCTTCCGATTCTCCTCCCGATAACGGGCTACCAGTGCCCGAATCGCGGGATTTAACCCATCGACAAACATCGCACATCTCTCCTGTGAAGGATGAACATTACCACAGCGGTGGAAAGCCTTATTCAGGCGCGTTGAATAAGCCGTTTCCGTTTCTTCCGAACGTTGCTTCAGTTCTCTAAGGGCCGACGTAGCCTGCTGAATGGCATGACCAGTAGCGTATGACCTTAAGAGGTAATGAACCGCTTTGGGCCAGCAAGTAACGCCGCCTTTCGAGGCTCTAGACGATCCAAGGATGGAATTAAACTGGTCTTCAGCCTGACCTTTCAGGTAATAGGGGAGAGCAACGTACGCCTGTCCCTCCGTCATTCCGAGAATATCGGCTTCATGAACGAACCTAGAGAGGAAATCCAGCACCCCGATGGGGTCTTCTCCTGTAAGCTCGCGATTCTTGAATGTCACGCTGAGCTTACGGATGTGCGCCCTCACCTTTTCGGTACTTCTAGAGGTTCTCTTCCCTCCGGACTTCTGTAACCGATAATAACGGCGATAACAACTTCCGATAAAGCGGATTAGTAGGCTTCAACTCCTTAAGACCAGAACACTTAGCTCCCTTCTCCCGGGTACGAATTGCACCTTGAGAGGTAAACGTGGCCCTTGAACGGGACGATCGAGAGTGTCGACGACGACTACCTTCCGAGGCAGCGGACGATGACGACGATGACGAGCTTTCCGAGCTGTCAGAGTCAGAGTCAGACGAATCCACGTGGTGGCGAAACTCTTTTGAGGACTTGCGATGGCTCTTCTTATCAGAGTGATGGACGAAATCTTTCGAAACAGACTTCTCCCGTGGGGGGACTTCTGCTTCTTCATCCATCCTAATAATGGCTTCGAGGGTACCCAGACGGGCGTGAATTCGATCCGTTGTGGCACGGAACTCTTCCATTGTCCGATAATAGCCATCCACGAAACCCTGTGGGGAACCAAAGCACTCCAGAATTGAGTTCATTTCCTGTCTCAGGAGCTGGATTTCTCCCGAGACATCTCTCGTTTGAGCGTCTTTTACTTCCTCGCGAAGCGATTCGACCTCCTTTTTGGGTGCAGCTTGAGAGCTAGCTCTCACCGCGCTCTGGGCCGCAAGCATGCGGACTTGAGTATCCATTTCGGATAATACTGCGTCACTTGCCGCAGCAGCGGATAAGGGTCCTTCCAGAGGAACGGAAGGGAGCCCGGCCACTGGGGCATCAGCCGTCTTCGACGGTTGTTTCCGGCTCCCTGATTTCTTCTCCTTCACCGGTAGCGGTTCAGGAACTGACCGCCCTTGCGGGGGTAGACCAGAACCGACAGAAAGGGCCTTGGACGAACTTGGCCGTTTTCTGGATCCCATTCCAGTGACAGAAATAAACCCAAGCGGGGAAACAACTTCAAAACAACAACAAACTTCTAGTTTCGAACTCTTATGAGTACTACTTCAATTAAACTTCCTTTTCAAGCTCTAGTGCACTAGACTCTTCTAGTTCGGGAGACCAAATTGTAGAGCAAACCCCAAAAAGGGTACGTGTCCACCAGGATGTCCGAGTCCTGCTCCCACGAAAGGGCGAACTCAGAAGTAGAGCCCTCTGCCCGTGCGCGTGCCGCGTTGCAGCCGGGTGTAAACCGAAGACGGTGCTGGAATAACCTGCAGAGGTAAAGAAGAGCGTGGGCTTAGAGAGGAATAACCGACGACGGATCAAGAAGGAACCAGTGTAGAAGTGGAGCGAACGGTGCCGTAAGACGGTGTAATGCTCCTACGGAGAACCACACGAGCGAAGCTACGGCCCGTGCCAACGGCGGGAACAGGGCCGATAGCGGAACGAGACAAACACACGAGTGTCCAAATATAACTCTATGCAGAGGCGGAAGCGAGACCTGCACCAGGAAAACGATGACCTAAACAAAGATCCGGTACCTCGGCGAACGACAACAAATACAACCTGATACTGGGGTAATCAGTGAAACAAGCCAGAAACTGGTAGTAAAGAACTTCATTAGGGGCCCTGAGGGGTGATTGTACCGAGACCAGTCGTGGTTACTCTCCATAGAGGAGCCGTGAACCTACGTAGGCAGTAACAACCATGGCTCAGCGTTCGGGATGAAGACCACGTACTTCAGGAAGAAGTTAAGACTCAGGTGAGTTTTATTTATGAAGGACAACACTCCTTGGAGGCGATTTGAAGTACTTAGTTAATTTCCGCATCATGCGTTAGTAGATGTATATGAGCTACACCGCTACTAGCGTGTCGCCTCGCTGAGGTAATTTCCACACTTGTACACGTGGATTGCACCGCTCGAGGCGCCGTTTAGCGGGTGTGAATAGCACACGTGTAGCACGAACATGCCAGAGGCAGTGCACCCAGCATTGCTGTATTTACTTAGATATTTTATAGATTATTTTGCCCGGCGCACCCACTGTCAGTGGTGCGCCGAGCTCAGTACTTACAGGGTTGAGCACCGCTCCCCCAAGTAAACTGCCCCTTGCCAAGCAAGGGCTTCTGGCTCTAACTATCACGCCTTCGCGGATTGTTCACCTCCAAGTGGAGTGACGACTGCGTTGTTCACGTATAGTTACCCACCTTTGTGGCGCTCAGAGTATAACCACTATTTGTGTGTCTCGTTCCGACCTATTGTCGTATACTCGCCCCTGTAGTGGGTTTGCTTTATTCTCTCTCTCTCTTCCCCACTCTGGTGGTTTGCTTTCTCCCCTTTTTGGGTTTGCCTTTTGCCCTGTTCTCAGTGGCCCGTTTCCGACACCTTGTCGTTGCCGTGCTATTCTCTTTCGAGGACTCATCTCGTGACCGTGTGAACACGTGGGTCTCTACCGACTACTAATCAGCCTAACGCTCCGACGCTTGTCGTGGTGGTTTGACCTCGGATTTACACCCGGCTTAGCTGTGTCATTCCCGGAGTGCTCCGTTCGCTGTGCTTCCCTGTCGAGGTGAAGATTCCGAACGTCTTCGTGAGCCTGCGCGTTTCCCGCCAAAGGCGTTGGTACCCAACTTAGTGGCTCCAGGGCGAGATGGCCCGAGCATATATACTATCTACTGTATCTAGGGCTGCGCACTCCCACGAGGGCTCTACACGTGGACAACATAGTGTTAGGGTGCCAAAGTATCTACCCAGCAGGTGTGACGCCAAATATTTGGACAAATATGCCACAAGGCTCTACTGTACACCTATTTCATAGGTTCTATCTCGGATTCACCTAACAAGGTACGTCCCAACAATATTTCCAATTTCACCCGAAACTAAGTCCGTATTCATAGCCCCAGAATGCGTAGGGGTACCCGTGAATACCCCTTGCCTGAAATCCTGTTTTTATGGGGTCGGTACCCCTTCTGCTGTCAAGGGGTACCGGCGGTTCCCCTTCCTGCCGTCGCGGTACCACTTGCTCTCCATCGACTTTCCCCGCCACCGCCGAGCAAAGCGCGGACATTTTGAAATCTTCGTCGGTCGCTGTCTTCACTCAAGCATGTGTAGTGGTACAAGGCGCCCTAACAGACTGTACATCTGTGTCCATCCTGCGGTATGTCCGTCGCACTTCACAAAACGTTGTCACTGCCTCGAGAACGGTTTTGAGAACTCACCAACGACATATTATCTACTGATGAGTAGCTCTGATGATGAGAATCAATCCGTGCTTTCGACAGATCCGATGCTCTACACTGAGACTGATGAACTCTTTGACACAGGCGACGAAACATGGGGAAACAGTAACGCGACGTTGGCATTTCAAATGCCACAAACACAAGATGAGATTGTGTGCCAATCTGTTGATCACAACGCCATGGAGGAAATAAAGCGTGTAGTGCCAGTGCTGCGCTCACGAGTTTCCAAAAGCCTACATTGCTCTGAAGACGTTCTCCCCACTGCTGCGGCGGGGGAGATATTTGATTTACTGCTACATGGCTCTTTTGTACAAGAGCTGCTGCGAGTGGCGAACAATGGACTTCGAGAAACTGGTAGTTTGGAATGCAGTGTGGATGAACTGCGGACGACGATTGGAGTAATCGCGGCATGTGCATTTTACCAGACCTCATTTGAGGATCTAACTAGTGAAGGCAACAGTGATGTGTACTCGATTGGACCAATTGACGTAGATAGGGTGAAAGAGATTATACGCTCCGTAGGCATCCGTGAGACCGACTTCGCCATGAGGAATGGAAATGTTACGGGTTCTTATGATCGCGACATCAACGGAGTTGAGGAGGCTTTTGCGTCTGTTTGCTGCCCGTTGTTCTACGTCAACACTATGAGCTTCGCTGCAGACGACGATGTTACAAGGCAGAGATCCAATGATCTCTCTCCATTAACTGGGCTGCGCCAAGTAAATCTTTTCAAAGGAAGAGGGGCGCAACAAACCACCCTTTCAAACCCACTGACCGACTTGACATTGTGTACCCGTTACGCGTGCTCCAAAGAACCCAAAACCAGCACGATTGGGATACTACTACGCCGTATTCAAGGGCATTCCGAAGCTCGATTCTGCAACTTTCGAAATGAAAGTACGATATACATCGACAGGAGATATGTCACTGACGATGTCGTCAACACTATTCTGAGTGTAAATATGTACGTTGTCGGTACTCAGCAGAGAGGACCCCAAGCACCGTTCACCTATGGATCCGGTAGGCAGTACAAGCACACATGGAGAATTGAGGAAGTGGGAATAATGTCAACGTTCTGGGCTGTGAAACGGCAAAAAACAGGTGAGCAGACATATCACTTGGCACTGAGAGAATCAAGTTTGGTGAAAGGCCGGGTCGCGATGCTCATAACAACTCGCAAAGACCTGGCTGGAAACAAATGGGTTTCGAAAAGCGCGACAATGAACAATAAGCCTACCAGTTCAGTAGAGCTCCCTGTTAACTTCCCAGAACGAAATACGTTAGTGGGTCCAGCGTTGGAGGTTTTCGGTGACCGTGTCTTCGATGCATTTGAGGCGCAACTGAATATTTTGACTGAGGGACAGTCCTCGAAAGACCGATTTTGGTTTCTCGCCAGGGGATTAAAGTTTACCTCAACCACCTCCCTCAGTTCCCTCGAAGTTCTTGCGAAACGGAAACCCACAGTATTCTCGCACTCGTACGACAACCATTATCTGGCGAGCCTTGTTGACATAAGAATTGGAGAGACATTGATGGTCGTTGAACCGATGATGGCAATATCAATGAGGAGGTCAGAGGGCATGAATGTCGCAGAGCTTAAGGAGGAATGCAAGAAAAGAAAAATTTCTGGGTACAGCACGAAAAACAAAGATGCTCTTCGATCGGTGCTGGCGGAATGGAAGGAAAGTCTTGAGACCCCGCTTACATTGCGAGATGAAATTACAAAGCTTGCGCTAGGTTCCTGGTGTTTCAAACCCAGAAAGGCGACCGAAAGCATGAAAGCAGGGCTCAGGAACGAGAATATGATCCAAGAAAACCTCCCACACTCTTTAAAACAGAAGGCAAGTTTGTGCACGATCTCCGCAAGGCTATACGGTGCCTTGCAAAGAGCACCAGAGCCCTACCGTCACATCACAACCTCACCTGATATGGTTTCCGTGCTCATGAAAACCAACATTGCAATGTCCAGAAACATCTCATCAAGCATGAATGCAGGGCACCAACCGTGCAGCGCACAAACGTACGTGTTCGAATTGAAAATGTTCAGTGGGAGAGAGTCTGTAGAAATGGCTCATGCTGTCCGGGAGAGGTATGGGCAATTCTCAAGCATTGATTTGGAAAGAAGCAGCACTGAGGGTTCAGTATTATCAGAAGACGATATGAAAGCAGTGTCCAACCAATTTAAAGAGCATATTCCATGGAAGAATTATAGGTACCAGGTAGTACACCACGCCGCTATATGTAATTGCAACGTCATATTTGTCGCTGCAACAAGGTCGGAAATCATCTATGCCGTTGACGTAAGTGTCCCGCACTCTGTCATTGAGGCTCTGGCGAAGACACTTCGGCAACTACAGTCTGAGTATATCCCGTGGTCCTCCTTACCATTGAATGATATTCCAAAGTTAAACAAAGCTGTAATGGGATTCGCAACAAACCGGCAGTCAGTGGAGACGTACTTAAAACTTGTGTCCGCATTTCATAACACAGTACAGCGACACGGTATCCTACCCGCATCCAAATATGTGAGGCCAAAATTCGTGTCCCATTGGAATACATACAAAGGCGGAACCGATGTGATGTCAAGGGTTATATCGAATTGTCCATTCAAAGTGAGCAGAATGACTCCAAGAGGAACAATTATATGGCGTTTTCTTCAAATCATGTTTGTGAATTGCCCCTACTTGTTACGAATTCTGAAGACCCAAGAGAAAGATTATGATTCTTACATAGTGTGGAGAAAACATGGCTCTAACAGCATCACCTTTCGACAGGTTCTGAAAGGTATTCATCAGCATCCATTACCCAGGCGAAAGATGAAGAAGGCTTTGGTGAGGAACGAAAAAGTTTCTGCTCACATTGAGATTCCTGAGATACGGGAATGCGTTAGAATGAGAACTAATTTTTCGAAGGCGTCCAGGGTGCACGAAGTACGACTTGGTTGCGACAGAAGTCACATATCTATACTAAATTCAAGAGGGATGATAAAAAAAGAGAATCAGATCAAAAAAGTTCTACGTTGGTGTGTGGTGTGCACCAAGACCTCAAATGAGTCAAGAAAGGTGAAGCGCAGTGGAAACAAGACGCGGTACTGTTGTTCGGTTGGCAATGTGTTTTCGTGTAGAGTTGTTCGACATGAAAGTAGAAAACGTAGGCCCCGAAGTTGTTTGGATGAATGGCGTGAGCTTAAAAGAATAAGAATGGGGTAGCGTACAATCTTTCCATAAGGTTGACGAAAATATTTAATATTCAAGGTTTTAGGTGTACTATTTTGGGGTGCCCCCTTTTTTTTGGGGTACCGCATTTGTTAAGGGTACCCGGAACTCGCCTCGCAGACGGATGGAGCTGTTTGTCGCATGAAATGCATTTAAAATGTTTGCGGTGAACTGCATGCTGCCCGGGAGTTTCGGTGATTGAGTCAGTCATGTTGGAACTCCTTTTTAAGGTGGTATGTAAGTTGTAAGGTGGGCTTTTGCATTTCAAAAATTAAGGGGAACCGTGTCCGGTTCCTTGTAAAAATTTTCTGGGGATAGTCTGAAACGTCAGAACTCAAAAGATAGAGCTCTACTGTGAGAAACTTTACTGTGCCGACAAGGAATTGCCATTGCTTCACAGTCTTTGCATGCAGAGTTCATGAGCGGCTGTGATTGAATGGTACGAGACAACCAAGCGATGCTTATTGGATAAAACGCCTGTGGCGAAAGATATTTCATCCCAGGTTAGAGCACATGTACGATTATGTGGTGTGTTTTAAAGGGTCTTTTTTGTTATGTAGGTGAGCATTGTTTTGTCTACTTGCTCTGGTCTTTCTTGCCGAGCTTTGTCTCTGCCTGGTCTGCGATCTGGGTTAAAGAAGAACGCAAACCGACAGAGATCGGCCAAGCTACAGTAAATCTTTTACGTTGCGTTCTGGAAAGTGATCATATCCCACCATTGGGGCACTCTACGTTATGAGATGAATGGAACGTCGGAGACCGCAATGTGTCCAGCATTGGGCTCTATTGAAGAAGCCGCAGTTATAGTTAGTACTTTGGCCAATCATGTTTTAGCTGTGGCCCTACGTTATCCAATCATTTGATTTTTGTGGTCTCTACAGTAGCCAATGGTGTTTCAGTTGCGGCCTCTGCAGTAGCCAATGATATTTCGGTTGCGGCCTCTACCGTTACAATTTCTCCTGTTGTTCCAAGGTTCAACTTGTCTGAAGCACCCCGTGGTAAATAGATAATCGGAAGCAGCGACATTAACGGGGAGGTCTGGTTTGATTTGATCGCACGTCGTTTCAAAGCTTGCTCCTGGGAGTCAACAACCAGCACCGAAGTAGTGTCTTTTCTTACATATTGCTTCATGTTTCAGTCGGTCTTGAGGGCTTCTCGATCTATACCAATCCTGAGAGAAACCAAGACAGTTTTTTGCAAGAATGGCCCAACACGGTCACTCGCTCTTGGAGGCACCGCGCACTGTTCCACAATCTCTACTCTGGTACCAATGGTCTTGGAACAGACACCACGGGGTGAGCGAGTGTTCGATATTTATTCTCGCCTCCTGAAGGAACACATAATTTGTCTCAATGGACCTATTAATGATTCAATGGCGTCTTTGATAGTCGCGCAGCTGCTCTTTCTCGAGGCCGAGAATCCTTCTAGGACAATATCGATGTACATTAACTCACCTGGTGGAGTTGTAACAGCTGGACTCGCGATCTACGACACTATGCAGTATGTCGCCCCTGACATCTCTACACTCTGCGTCGGACAGGCTTGTTCGATGGCATCGCTCCTGCTGGCGGCTGGTACTCCAGGGGAGCGTCGAGCACTTCCAAATGCTCGAGTGATGATTCACCAGCCCAGCGGCGGAGCACAAGGCCAAGCAAGCGACATTGCCATCCATGCTACTGAAATCTTGAACTTGCGGAAACGTCTTAACGGTATATACGTTAAGCATACCGGACGGTCTCTGAAAGAAATAGAGACCAGGATGGAAAGGGACCACTTTATGTCCGCAGAAGAGGCCGATCAGTTCGGTTTGATCGATGAAGTAGTCCATCCTCGTTCGAAAGAGGAAAATTCTGCATCTGCACAATCTGCGTAATAGTGTGCTTGTTTCGTACATTCCTAAGCTTTTGACTTCCTAAGGAACAGTTCGTGACCCATATGAAATGAAGCTGAAATTGCTTGAAGTAAAGCTTCAGAGAGTCTACAGATTTCGTGAAGGGAGAAACGGAGGTCATACTGGCTTCTCAAGCTTCATTACCGCGTCCTTGGTGCTACACATACCAAACCAATTTTCATTTCCTGCACAATCTTGCCCAAATTCCTTGAACTCAAAAGAGTGTACAAGGGCCGGACAAAACAGGTTTCAAGAAAGCAGTGTATTTTCTGCGGATGGGACTGTGTGCACAGCTCATGGACATGCACTTCTTGATCACTTTAGTGTACATCTCGGATTTCATTGACTTCACTCAATGCTTGCTCTAACAGAGCTTCTACTGCTTTCATATCCTTTCGCCTTTGCGTAGTTTCCGGAGATTCGACCATCAATCTTTCAAGAGCATTTGGCTTGTACAGCTTCTTAACTAATACAGACTGCAACGAGTCCTTTGATTTGTTCACCAAAAATGTAATGATCGCTTTAGGAACCATATCTTGTAGTCGTTTTCTTACGATGTTGAAATAGCTCTCCAATAAGGTCCGCAAGATATCAAGCTCCTGCCGTTCGTCATCTGATAATGCATAAAGTCCAGAAATCCGAACCTGGCCGGAGGCTGGGATGTTCTGGGCCTCTGACATTGCGAAACTATCTTGTAATCCTCTTCTAATAGTTGTTCCGGTACGTCCTCGTCTTCTACTCGTCGCAAGGTAAGGATCCGGACCACGACCAACATCGCCTGAGACGCCGTTTGAAGAACTCCGAGATTGGTTGTTGTTTGATTGTTGCCCTAACAAATTCTTTTCCACCCAAGCATCTTGATGGACTTCACGATGACCGTACTTTGCCCCTCTATTCACTCCAAGTAAGCCAACATCACTACCAGTTGTCTCTGGCAATGAGGTCGGTCCTCTGTTCGTCATGGCGTGTTCTACAATAGCGGCCAAGGCTTGCTTCCCACCCACAAAGTCTGGATGCCATGTATTTATGTAGCTCATCTCCATTTCGACTAGATTGTGAATCATCTCTATGGTTGGTGACTTTCGCTCTCTTAGTAGTTTCAATGTGGTTTCAGACACTTCTATCCGAAGACGGTGAAATCTGGCCAGTTCGGGGCTCTCAATAACTTCTGCTAAACGAGTTAGTTCGTCGTACACCATATCCACACAAGCTAGAGCTGGTTCCAAGAACATGCCGATTTGCCGCTTGACAAGCATTTCGAAGGCCGATTCTGGGATGAACAAGGGGGTGCGATGTCCAGTGGCATTCCTAAGAGCCGTTCTGATCTCATCAGGCCCTAGAGAATCAAATGGGTCCATTCTGGCTAATTCCCTTCCGAAACGATCGTGAAATATGAAGCTGATACGGGCACCACCTGCGAGCTCACTAGTCGCAATTGGGGCCTTTGGGCGACCGTCAATGGCATCCGAGAAGCTAGACGCGTAGTTCGTAAGAAGATGGAGCAGTGTGCCACTTGAATCGTCGCCCCCACCAAGTTCCGGACCGAGGGAGACGAGTTGCTCTCTTACCTCTGAAAGTTGCATGGTTATCTTGGCTCGAATGGATGGCAAGACCTGCCGTATATGCTCCATCAACATGGTACTCAACATCTCCGCAAGATACTGGGAACCCATTTTAGCTGCGTACGGCGCATAAACGGGATGGCTTTGAAAGAATGTCTTCTCTGCTGCTCTGGATTGAATCACTGTTGCTTTTGTGTCCAGGTCGGCCTGGGACCTATTCACAACTCCCACATAGCCTCGGCGAAGAGGAATTATTCGTCCAAGAAGCATATCCAAAGCGTTAGTACCGGCGTCCATAAGATCAAGCTTAGTAATGACACCTAGGGTTCTTAGACCGTGTGGATCAACGCGTCGCGCCATTTGCAAAGCATCAGATGTAGCTAGGTCCGTGTTGGCCGGATGAACCGCGAGGATGATCGTGTTCGACTTTTCAATGTAAGAATAAATCATGGCCCGCACAAGTTTCTCGATGTCTGGTGGCTGATCACCAACTGGAACTTTTGTGAGACCGGGTAGGTCAATAAGCGTCAAGTCGACGACTTCGGTGGAAAAAACCTTCATGATCATGGCAGTGGGCGTGAGCTTCTTGTTCTTTCCCGCGACGCGTTCTGTTTCGCGGATGATTTCTGTCTGAATTTCTTCCTCAGTCTCGAATCTTCTCTCCGGGGCATGCAGAAACTCAACCCATCGTTGAGAGCCTCCGTTTCCGCTAGTCGTTCTCACCTTGTTAAGTTGAATGAGAATTGGGCTCCGCGTCACGACTCCCGAGCCTCGAGGAAGGAAGTCGAAACCGACAATCGACTCAAGAACAGAGCTTTTTCCGGACGACTGGGCTCCGACAACGACGATCTGAGGAAGGTCAATTGGGTCTGCTAAGCCGCATCTCTGAAATATATTGTGGAGCTTGTTCACAACGGGTAGCAAGCGATCCATTGCGGCTGTATGTGACGCCGTCATTCCGCATAGGCAGGCTGCTATACACTTCTTTGCTGAGGCAGAAGCGAGTTGCTTTCTAAATCAGCGTCAACCAAACCAGACAGTGTTCGAACGATGCACATACACCGCATCGGTACGATGGGACTGAGGATATGCTGCTAGCAGTGTGACTGAATTATGAGATAGTGCAGCTGCAACTCGAAAAACAAGCGGAGTTGGATTTGGGGCCAACCTTGTAACTCTCGTTACGTTTGTAGTTGGTGGCTTCAAAAGGTATTGTTCACCTTTTGTTTAGACGAGTGTTTGAAGAACATCGCTGAATCTTTAACACTCAACAAAAAGGGGAACGGTGAGCCGCTAGATCAAACTGGAACATGGACGAACAAACGAACGAACGAACGACGATGTTCCAGTTTGATCGGGAATCGCTAAAGTTTTAGTTTTTTTTTGGTGGGGATTTCAACCAAAGTCGAGTCTTCCGTGGACACTGTTCGTGGACACTGCAGCGCTGCAAACGGGCCAGCTGGGATCACGGCCGCCGGAAGCGCCTCGGATCAAACAACGCGCGTGCGCGTCTGCGACGTTGTGGGGAGACTGGTGTTCCTGCCGAGCGCCCTTGCGTTGCTCGACCAACATGTTACCCAAACGCGATACGGTGCTTTACGCGGAGCAGCACCGCGACACGGCAGAGCTGCTCCCCAACGGCAAGCTGCGCTTCACTCAGTCTGGGATGGACTTTCCTGCGCACGCTGATTTGAAGACGTTGCAAACGTACGCGTGCGGGAAGGCGTATCGCCGCGCGCTGGCGAGAAGGAAGAATGAAGCGTACGACTTTGAGCAGCACGAGCCGTACATCGTCGCGCACAGGCATCGCGATGAGAAGCATTTCTTGTACTGCACGCTGACGCACAGCACGCTGCCGCGGCAGAAGGACGCGGTGGTGGCGCATACGAGCGGGAAGAGATTCAAGCGCCGGCGCGAGGAGGCGCGGAGGAAGAGCAAGGGAACGGGAGCGCGCATTGCGAAGCGCAACGAAAGCGGTGACGGTGATGAGCGTGAAGCTGGCGATGCGATGCGGAACGGCGGTGCGCAGGACGTGTTGAACGGTGTGGTGTCAAGCGATGAGGGGAGCGCGTCTGGCGAGTTTGAAATGAGGGACGATGTGGATGCAGCAGCAGATGGGCTCGATGAACAGGAAGCGAATGCTGAAGCGGGGTGTTTATCAGGCCAGGAGACGGCCGATTGCATGGAGGTGGAGACAACGGCTGTGAAAGGATCGCCGAACGGCGTGCAGCGAAGTTTGAGCGGCACGAGGACAGAGAGCGTGGGCGGACGCCGTCATCGGTGAAAGCGCGAGAGTTTGCGTCAAAGAAGCGACGTCGACCAAGAACACCTGTGCCTAAGAAGGTGAGACAGTTACGACAGAGAAGAAAGACAGCTGACGATGGGCACGAGTGAGTGTGGAAGTTGCAAGCTGTGCAGTGAATGTTGAAGGTTGTAAACGTTGGCGATTACGATGAATGGATAACTTTAGGTTGGTGCGCATAATATGCATATCATGTTCCGCCGTTCGCTCTATGGGCGAGTTTTGGTCAAAGCTGGTTGTGCACGCGGTAGACAATGGCATGGTAAGCAGTTTATTATAGAGCTTGCGGTTTGTTTCATGCGGAGGCAGTCCAAAAACGACCAGTTGCGATTCAGGCAGAAGCGCTCCAAACGATAATACATGGCTGCTGTTATCTACTCCTTCATGTGCAGCTGTTGAGCGACAGGTGTCCCCGTATCTAAGCGCCAGGCTGGCGTCCAACGTGACACACTTGCTCCACGGTGGCGCGGCGCCACGGGGCGTGACCCGCGCTCAAGCGCGCCTCCCTAACCTTAGATTACCATTCCCTTGTGACGCCATTCACCCTTCACACGTCTCGGCTCCGTGCCGCGCAAGGCATAAGCCTTCATTCCACTTTAGAACATATGTTTGACCACTCCGCTCCGCCACAGCTTGCTAGTCCAACTCGAGTTCCCCCGCACTAAATGGCTCTTCGTGGCACATTAGGTCTATTTCTTGGCGCTGTTCATCACCCCGTTGCCGCCGTTCGGCTTCACCGCCCGGGCCATTGCCGCGCCCTCCGGCTGCGGTTTCGTCCACGATAGCGCTCCAGATGGCGTCCCGATCAATAGGAACGCAGCCGTGCGGCGCCCCTTCCCTGTGGCTTACAGTTGATCGCGGAGCGCCTCCCTGTTCCACTTGTTCGCCAATAACGGCCCCATCGTTTACGCCCCTTTTCTGAGTCGGTCGGGGCGCCTGCGCATGCTCCGCTGCATCGCCAGCTCCGGGTTGTTCGATTGTTGCTGCCAGCGGTGGTGGAGTGTTGGATTGCGGCTGGCACATGATGGTGTCCAATGAGGCGGAACAGTGCTCGGCGTGCGTGCGGCAATTGCGCAAATTAGAGTAGCTCATGGTTGCGCAGGATGAGGTGGATAGAGAGCGCGACAACCGTGGCGGAGCGCGCACGCGCAGTTTAAGTAGCACCGGGTAGCGGCGCGGCGGCGGGCGGTGAGTGCAAGGCGGCAACACCTGTACGTGCTCGCGATGGCGCATCATGATGAGCTGGTTGGGCGGCGTGGGCGGGGGCGAGGGGGACGGCGCGCTTGGCAGAGCAGCGGCGTGCATGCAATGTGAAGACGGCGGCGATAGCGGCGGCGATAGCGGCGCGAACGGCGGCGGTTGGTCCGTATCGAAAGTGCACAGGGCGCGCGTCGGGCTGGAGTGGTGGTGCGGCGGGCTGCACTGTTCGTGCAGCGGGGTGGAGTGGTCGTGCAGCATAGAAACGACGTCGGCCTCGGAGAAGAGCGAGAAGGGCGAGTGGTAGCGCAGCGACAGGCGCGTGCCATCGGGCGAGCAATTGACGTGCGGCTGGTGGCCCTTGACGAGCACGAACGGGAAGTAGAAGCGCGAGCGCGCGCGATGATGGTGCAGCGCGCGCGGCGCGGGTTGGGCGCGGCGACTGGCCAACAGGCGACCGAATTGGTGCACGGCGCGCGAAACAGCGGCGAGCGTGCGGCGCTTGCGCGCCAGCAGCGCGGCCTTGCGCGCCACGAGGCGGCGCAGCTCGGCGGCGTCCGGCACCAGGTGCGCCACGCCCAGCCACGTGAGGCTCTTGCGCTGCTTGCGGATGGCGCCCACGGCGGCCATCACCTTGACGGCGTCGTACACGCGGCGGCGCGCGTTGCGCTCCACCGCGCGCAGGTCGCGCTGCGGGTAGCGGCGGCGCATGTCGCGCAGCGCGGCGCGCGCCACGTGGTCGGCCGCGTGCGCGGCCGCGCGCTGCGGCGGCTGCGATGCGGTGAGAGCGCGCACCAGCGTGGCCGCCGTCCAGCGCAGGTTCTTGGAGAACGGGTGGCTGGGCAGCGCGTCGCGTGGCGCGTCGTCTTGGTCTTGGTCTTGGTCTTGGTGTTGTTCGCCGTGGCACGGCGATGGCGATGGCGATGGCGATGGCGATGGCGATGGCGATGGCGATGGCGGCGGCGATGGCGGCGGCTCCGACAGCAGCGGCGGCGGCGGCGGCGGCGGAGGCGGCGCGCGCTTGCGCGGCGGCAGTGCGAGACGCTCGGCGGCGGCAGCGATGGCGGCGGCGGCGGCGGCGGTGGCCGACGGAGCGCGCGGGCGCGGCGCCTGCACGCGATGTTGGCGGCGGTGTGTCATTGGGGCGATGCGCGGGGCGGCGGTGGCGCGACGAGCACCACGTCGCGGCGTGACGCGCGGCGCCTTTTCAACAGCGGTCCGTATCGGCGGCGGCTGCGCGCCGCTGTTTGCGTCGCGCTGCGCGCTGTTTTTGGCGCCAAAACGCGGCGCCGCGCGATTCAATTTCTCTTCTCCGCATTCAATTGATCGCTCGCCGCAGCTCAATTCTCGCGCGCACGTGGCCACGTGGCGATCGCGCGCGCGCTGTGTTCAATTGCATCTGTGTGCATCTCCGTGTGTTGTGGGTGTAAGTTTGGCGCAAGCTGCCGAGACGTGTCCACGTGTTTTGGAAGATCTGGTTTGCGCGTGTTGTTTTTCGCTTAAATTCTGCGCTGGCGCCGGATCAACTGTGGATCACGGAGCGAGTTGAACGGGTACAACGGTAGACGCCATGTGCGCCTTGAAGGCAGGGCGCCGATGCGCGCACGCTCTTCTGTGTCGGCGCCGCCGCGGCGTAGTCGCTTGTCGTACGGTTGGTACCCCCAGGGTACCGGTACCGTTGGTAGTTGTTGTTGCGTGCGCAAGTGAACGCGCGCCGCCCTCAGCCGCGCGCTTCCTCCTTCCTTCCCTTGCCCCCGGACCCCGGACCGCCGATCTCAGTATGCATTCCAGCGCGTGCGCGCCGCCCGCGCTGCCGCCAGACCCCGACGACCTCTTCACCCCGCCGCCACACCTGCGCGTCGGCCAGGTGCCCGCGTACGTGTGGTCCGTACTACGACTCACCTCCACCAATGCCGACTTTGCGTGGTGCACCGTCTGTCGGAAATGGCTGCGCGTACGTGTCCCGCTCCCCCCCCCCTAGCTGTAGCGTTTACCGTGTAGCTGATTATTGTCACCACAACACACACCAAACTGACGCCGCGCTCATTTTTTTGGCGCGCTTTTTTAGTACCGACTGGATTTCAATGCGTCCTACATCAACGCGCTGTACAAACACTGCCGCTCGCAGCACCATGTCGGCCACGACGGCAAACTTCATCCGCTGCACGCCTTGCTCCCGCCCCCACCGCCGCCCTCATCCGCCGCCGCCTTCCACCCGTCCGCCCACCACCGCGCCGCCGTCGTCGCCGCCGCTGTCGCCCCCGCATCTGCGCCCGCCCTCCATGCGCGCGCGTGCGCCGCGCCCGCCGCACCCGCCGCACCCGCCGCACCCGCCGCACCCGCCTTCCGCCCCCTGTCTGCGGCGCCCCCTATCGCCGACGGCAAGTCGCGCGCGCTTGCTGGCCTGCACGCCGTGCTGTCCAACCGCGTACTGTCGTCGCCGTCCGCGCGCGCGCCGCCGCCGCTCCAGCTGCCGCAGCTGCCACCACCGCAGCTGCCGCAGCTGCCACCACCGCAGCTGCCGCCGCCGCTGCCACCGCAGCCGCCGCCGCAGCCGCCGCAGCCGCCGCAGCCGCCGCCGCCGCCCGTCAGCGCCGAGCAGATCATCTCCGGCATCCACGCCGTCATTGCCGCGCAGCCCCAACGCGCGCCGCGTCGTCTCCGCCGCCCGCCCCGCCCTCATCGCGCGCCGCGCGCCTTGTGCCGCCGCCGCCGCCGCCGCCGCCGCTGCGCGTGGCTGGCGCCGACGCGCGCGTTGGCTGCGCGCGCGCCGCGCATGCGCCGCGCTATGTGCGGCGCGTCGTGCGCCAGTGTCAGATCACCGAGCCCGTGCGCAAGGTGGCCGAGCGCGCGCAGCGTCTCATCAGCAAGGGCTCCAACCTGTGCTTCATCGAGGCGCACTTCTCCGTGCCCAACAGCGTGGAGGAGGCGTTCGAAATCATGAAAAAGGGCACCAATGACTGCTCCAAGCGCCAGATGAACCACAACCAACCCGACCTGTATTATAAGAGCTGGAGCCACACGCAGTTCTTCGCGGCGCAGATGGCCGCGCTGGGCTTTGGCTTTCGCCGCTGCAACTTGAGGCGCTGCTTGGGCAAGCCGGCGCCGCCCGTCGAGCAGTGGCTCAAGCTGGAGCGCGTCGTGATGAGGTCGGCTTCGCTGCAAGAGGCGGCTGCGTGTGCGTCCGCTTCTGCCGCCGCCACCGCCGCTGCTGCCACTGCGGCCGCCGTCGAGCGCCGCGCCGCGGCTGGTGGCGCGCCGGGGGCTGTGGCGGCTGTCGCGCGTGCTGGCGGCGTGCAGCCGGGTGTGGCTGGCGCTGGGCGCGTTGCGCACAACGCGCGAACGGCTGCTGCTGCGGCTGTTGCTGCACAGAATGGGCCACAATCGCGTGCAATTGCTGCGCGCAGTGGCGGCGCCACTACGGCAGCTGTTGTACACAATGGCGGAGCCGCTGCGGGTGCTAGAGTTGGACACAATAACGCAGCTGCTGGTGCTGCAGTTGGGCACAAGGGCGGAGCTGCTGGTGCTGCAGTTGGACACAATGGTGGAGCTGCTGGCGCTGGAGCTGTTGAACGGCGTGGCGGGGCTGGTGGTGGTGGAGTTGGACCGAATGGCGGAGCTGCAGGTGCTGGAGTTGGAGTTGGACGGCATGGCGGCGCTGCTGGTACTGGAGTTGGACACAATGGTGGAGCTGCTGTTAGAGTTGGACGCAATGGGGGATCCGCTGCAGGAGGTGTTGGAGGCAATGAAGCAGAAGCGGCGGCGGGCGGTAGTGATGGTGGTAGGGGTGATGGAGCAGTGGCTACAACACGTAATGCGGACAGTGGTAGTGTGCGGCGCGATGGGACAGTTGCTGGCGGTGGTGACGGTGATGGCGGTGCAGCAGATGCGGTGGGCGCGGCCGAGGTGATCGATCTGACATAAACGATTTCAACGCGACGGTTTGGCGCCAAAAAAGCGGCCACGTGCGCCAGCGACGCCACGCGGCGCGACCGCGCGTGACGGCGCGTATCTGCGTCCGTGGCGGTGCGCGCGCGGCGCATGACCAGCAACGGACAAAACGCCATTTCGCGAGCGCGTTCCGCCGCTGTCGACGCGCAGCTGCGCGCGCCGCACCTCCGTGGCCCGGCCCCCCCCCTCCCCCCCGTTCACCGCTCTTGCGCGCCTTTGCTCCATGTCGAACGCGCCGCCGCCGCCGCCGCCCTCTCCGCCGCCCTCTCCGCCGCCGCCGCCGCCGCCGCCGCCGCTGGGCGCGGCGGCGCTGGGAGGCGCGCCGCTGCTTGGCGACGGCGCGCCGCTGCTTGGCGACGGCGCGCGCGCACTTGCGCATGGCGCGTTTGCTGTGGGCGCTTTTGGCGCCACGGCGGGCGTCACGGCGGCCGGCGCCGCGTTGATGACGCCCGCGCACGCGCCCGCGCACTCGCACGGCGTGTACGTTCCGGAACTGACGCCGTTCGCGTTGCAGCACGTGCAGTTGCACATGATACACATGCAACAACAACAACAACAACAGCAACAGCAACAGCAACAGCAACAGCAGCAACAGACGTCACAACAGGGTGGGGTGGCGGCGGGCGATGTGACGTCACCGCAGTCCAACACCACTCGCACGGCGCTTTCGGCCGCTACCAGTGAGGCGCGCGACGGCGAGGGCAGCGTGCCGGACATTCAAATGGAGTCTGCGTACCGCATTGGACGCTACACGCCGGCCGAACGGCGCGTCAGACTACAGCGCTACCGGCAGAAACGCGCGCAGCGTAACTACAGCCGCCGCGTCAAGTACGATTGCCGCAAGCTCATCGCCGACAAGCGCCGCCGCGTGCAGGGCAGGTTCGTCAAGCGCGAGCACGAACTGGAACTGGCCAGAATACAACAGCTGCGCGACAACCACAAGCTGGACGTGCGTCATTGCGCGCCGCCGCCGTCGCCGCCGCCGCCGCCGCCTCCGCCGCCTCCGCCGCCGCCGCCGCCTCCGCCGCTGCAGCTGCAGCTGCACCCGCTGGCGGCCGCCCAGCCGCTGCCGGACGCCGTTGAGGTGCACGACGTGCTGCAGCACTTTCGGTGAGCGCGTTTTCGTTTTTTTGTGTAACAGTACCCATTTTGGCTGCGCGTTCTCTGTTGTTGTAGATTAATATAAACTGCCGATGCTCTCAATTTTTGTGTATCTGCATCTGCTGCAAGTTGCAGACTGCAGCACATCCGCCACCTCAGCGTCGCTCCCGCCGCACTTGCCGCCATCGCGTCGCACCGCCGCGCCGCGCCGCCCGCTCCTTCCGCCGATCCGTCGCCATGAGCGCCCACGTCAAGCCCTTCCCGCCGCGCCGCGTGCTGGCCGACAACGTGTACGACGGCATCGTCGACGCCATCGGCAACACCCCGCTCATCAAGCTGCAGCGCGCCTCCACTGAGACGCGCTGCAACATTTACGGCAAAGCCGAGTTCCTCAACCCTGTACGTTGCATCTCCCCCACCACTTGCCCACTTGCCCCCGCGCCCCACCGCGCCGCTCGCTCACCGCCCCACTCTCGCCTCCCCCGCGCCTTCTCGCACCGGCACAGGGCGGCTCCGTCAAGGCGCGCGCCGCGCTCTACCTCATCAAAGACGCCGAGCAGCGCGGCCTGCTCACGCCGGGCCAGCCGGGCATTATCGTCGAGTCCACGGCGGGCAACACCGGCATCAGTCTGGCGCAGATTGCCAGCGCGCGCGGCTACCAGTGCGTCATCGTCATCCCGTCGTCGCAGTCGCAGCAGAAGAAGGACGCGCTGCGCTACGCGGGCGCGCAGCTGGTGCAGGTGCCGCCCAAGCCGTACACCAACCCCAACAACTACGTCAAGTTTGGCGCGCGCCTCGCCAAGCTGCTGGGCGCCGTGTATACCAACCAGTTTGACAACGTTGCCAATCGTGCCGCGCACGTCGCCACCACCGGCCCGGAGATCTGGGCGCAGCTCAAGGGCAACGTGCACGCCTTCAGCTGTGCGGTGGGCACGGGCGGTACGCTTGCCGGTACCGCGCAGTTTTTGCGCAGCGTTAGCGATGACGTCAAGATCGCGCTTACTGACCCGTGCGGCGCCAAGTTGGTGCGCTATTACCGCGACGGCACGCTCAAGGCGGAGGGCGACTCCATCACGGAGGGCATTGGACAGGGGCGTGTGACGGCCAATCTGGAAGGCTTCAAGCCCGACTACGCGTTCGAGATCACCGACGAAGAGGTACGTCAAAGTTGTCAGCGCGTCGAGCGGCGCTCCCGCGCGCCGTCACTGACCGGATGCCGTATATGCGCATTGATGGTGCGACAACAAGCAGGCGTTGGACGTGGTTTACAAACTGATGCAGGAGGAAGGGCTATGTCTAGGCACGTCGTCTGGCATCAATGTAGCCGGTGCCATTCGTGTAGCCAAACAACTCGGTGGCGGACACAACATCGTGACGGTGCTGTGCGACGAGGGCACGCGTTACACGGACAAAATGTTCAACCTGCAGTTCCTAAACGACAAGAAGCTGCCACAACCGCAGTGGCTGGCGGCCGATCTGTCGGAGCGTGTGCGCGACGCCGTGGCCAAAGCCACCATCGACGACGAACAAGCGGCGCAGGAACAAAAGGCCAACGCGGCCAAGCTGGCGACGGCGCACTGATAAAGGCATGTAAACAAAAACGACAGTCAGTTGGTTGAGGGTTGTGGTTGTGCCGTTTTGAGCGCCTCTAGGTCTCGACATTGTGGGCCGGGCAGCTCGGACGTAAGCGAAGTGCGACCTTGCGGCCCCTCGCAGCCGTTGCGGTCGATCTGCGGGCCGATGGCGGGCTGCTTGCCGGCCTGCAAGGCGGACAGCACGCCCTTGACGGTGTCCGGGGTGAGGTCCTCGTAGAAATGGTCGTTGATCTGTACCATGGGTGCGTTGACACAGGCGCCTAGACACTCGACCTCCATGAGGTGGAAGAGGCCGTCCGGCGTATCGGCTCCCACGTCGATGCGCAAGTGCTTCTTGCAGGCGTCGAGAATATCGTAGCCGCCGCGCAGCATGCACGGCGTGGTGGTGCACACCTGCACGTTGTACTTGCCGATCTTCTCGCGGTTGAACATGGTGTAGAAGCTAGCGACCTCATACACGCGGATGGGCGGCATGTTGAGCACGGCGGCGACCTTGTTCATGGCGGCCAGCGGCAGCCAGCCGCCGTTCTGACGCTGGGCCAGATCGAGCAGCGGGATGACGGCGGAGGCGGCGTAGTTGCGCGGGAAGCGCTTGAGGATGGTGCGGATGCGCTGGTAGTTTTGGTCCGTGAACTCGAAGGGCGTGTCATGCGTGTTGTGCGGCGCCTCGCGGTGCACGTTGAGCCCCGCCGCGAAGGGGCGCGCCGGCACGCGGGACGACGCGCCGACGGCGAGCGACTTGGCCACGCGCGCAACGAGCGACATGTTTCTCTACCGGGCGGAGGTAAAAGTTATGTAAGTATCGGCAACGACGCGCTCTCGCAACGACGCGCTCTCGCAACGACGCGCTCTCGCTCCCCCCCCCATGTCGACGAATGCTCCTCAGCTCCTGTGCTGCTTGGTTGCATGCGCGCGGTGTGCTTTCGCCATACACGTCGCACAGGGCGCACAGGGCGCACAGGGGGCACACGCCGCACACGCCGCACACGCCGCACACGCCGCACACGCCGCACACGCCGCACACGCGCGTGATGGCGGGTGAGCGTGTACACGCGCACGCGTCGCACGCGTCGCACAAGGAGCGGCGCTGTGCGCGTGAGCCAGCGCGCGTGACGCTCGCACATTGCTCACGTGGCGGGCCACGCGGCGCACGCGGCGCACGCGCGTGGCACGCGTGTGTTGGCCGAAACGGAAACGGAGCACGACGTCGGTGGGTCGGACAGTCTGTCGCGCGTGGCGCCGCTCTCGCGCATTTAAGCGCGCGCTCGCTGCCTGCGCGCAGCGCGCGTCGCCACTGCCGCGAACCGTTCCAAGTTTGCGCGCGCGCAGTGCTGCAGTGTGTGCGAGAGACAACGGTAACCTTTTTTACCCGACGCTACGCCGCTTTGAAAAAGTTGCCAGCGCGCCTCCGTTCGCTCACCCCATTACGTGCTGCCGCTGCCGCTGCTGCTGCTGCTCGCTGCCGGTTACTGCCCGCGCGTGGCGCACCAAGTGACCGCTTTTAAGACATGAACTCGTTCAGTGGCGTTAAACGCGCGAGGTCCGATGGAGAGGTGGTGTCGGTGTACGCCGGGTCGGCGTTCTCGTATGCGCCGCCGCTGCGCGTGCATAAGCGCGCCAGACGACTGAGTGAGGCGCGCGCGCCCGAGTTGCTGGCGCTGCTTCGCTCGGACCGCGACGCCGTGCGGCGCTTCGGCGCGAGAGCGGCGTTCCTGGCGTCACTGCCCGGCGGCGAGTCACTGTTGCTGGGAATGCTGCCACTGTTGGGCTCCGATGGTACGTCGCTGCTGAGTATCATCGACCTCAACTCGTTTCAGAACAACATCATGTCGCTGATCAACGACTACAGTGCGCGCGGCGTGAGCATGACCACGCTCAACGTGCGCGGGCACTCGTTCTGCAGGGCGGACAAGGACCTGGTGCTCACCAGCTTCTCGTCGGCGTACGGGCACCACGGCGTGGTGTGCGCGCTGGTGCACTATGTGGCCAACTCGCTGTTTCGCGCGCAGCGCACCATGTCCATCAACATCCTCAGCGGCGGCGGCGTGCGCGACGTGCTCATTGCGGAGTGGTGCAACATGTACAAGCTCAAGACGCGCGTCACGCCGCCACAGCTCATCCTGCTCCATTGCGAGTCGCGCGTGTTTCTGCTGCCCATCGTGGTGTGAACTGCGCGCGCGCTGCCGAGCCGCTTGTAAACGCAAACATACAGCCAGTGCGTTTTTTACTATTTTTTTCCGCTTCTTTTTCGTTCCTTCTCTCCTCTCTTCAGCTGCCCTTCGACACCTCCTCCGTGTTGAGCGCCGTCGCCTTGCGGATCTCCGCCTTCATCTCCAGCAGGTAGCGCACGCGGTTGAGCCGCCGCGTGTCGCGCCGAATCACGTACATCACGTCCATCAGGTCCGCGCGCTCCCTCTTATTACACAGCGCCACCTCCGTACTCTGAACACGCGCGCAATCGCATCCTCGAAAACAGCCGTCAGTGCTCCAACTCTCGCCATACCCCCCCGCCTTCGTTGTGCGTCGCATCGGCTAAAACGTACCTTCGCGTTGAGCGCCGCAATGTACTCCAGTACGATCTCTTCCATGAGCTTGACCGACTCGGCGCGCGGGCTCTGACTGTCGCCAAAGCCGCTCATCATCTGTCGCACTGCACGTAAAAGCGCCAGCCGTCAGTACAGCTATCATACCGAGTCGCGTCGCAGCCGCGCGCGCGCCGCCGCCGCCGCCGCGTAGGAACACAAAGGCGCGTACTTACACTCGCCGCCAAAGATGCGCGGCAGATGCTGCTGCGGAGGCGTCATGTCTGCGTTTCTCTTCGCGCCCGTCGCGGCTGATGACGTCGTTGCTCCGCCGCTGTACAACGGTATCTACCTTATCAAATAAAACGCTCCCCGCCGCTCTCCACCCGCGCGCCCCGCTTCCCTCCACGCGTTCGCCGCTTAGGCGCCGCCGCCACCACCGCCACCACCGCCAACCGCTTACAGCGCGTATCACCTTACAGCGCGCGCTTATGTATTTCCCGCCACGAGGAACTCTGAACATTTATGTATACATAACAAGGGTAGCGTTTTAGCCGAAAACAACACTTGTGTTCCCGCCAAAAGAAAGGGATACAACTAACCAAGCAACATAAGATATCGGCATAGCTCATCGGCGTCTTCGTCTCCGCTTTCAACATGTCATCATTACCATCCGTTTCCACCAGTTCACTCAAATATTGTAGATACAACGGTAAACATATCTAACCACTTCCTAACGATGTCGCTTCGGCGGTATCGAATACTGCTGAAATCTGTTGACTGTAGTCGGTAATATAGTCATCAACAAATTCAGTAAACCATCTTCTTATCTCAGCGTCTGTAGTAGGACACAACTTCAAGTCCAGATCAAGTAGCATCTGTTGCACCGTCAATTCACCAGCTCCTCCAATCGCTACTGGTCTTACTACGTCCTCTCCATCCTCGAAAAACGGCTGTCCAAGCCATATTCCGAAGTCAACCAGGTTACGGAGCCTCTCTTGTCCAGGTGTTTGACCAGTAAGCTTGTCACGGGAGGCAGGCTCAAAAGCTAAATGAGGTATCTTTAAAGTCAAATCATTAACACCTGCCAACTGGACGACATGCTTCTCTGCTTGTAGTTCTTCCAGCACAATTCTCACGTATTCGCGCAAGTACAGTCGGCTAGTACCATCTCTCCAAACCATACTACCTACATCCACTTCCTCACGTCGCGATGTTCGTAGTGCAGACATAACCCACCTCCTAAATAGAAGTCCAGGATACTTGATGCGGATATCACCAAGTCTGGTGGATTGGTTTCGTATCAATCCAATACCAGGCATCAGAGACTTAGGAACCGGCATCGTGTCGCAGAAAACACATCTTAGCGGCTGCACTTCAGCCTTCTGATAGTCACTCATTGTAGTGTACAGCTGCTTAGCACACTTGAGTTTAGTCTGCGTGAGTAGTGCTATAACGCAGGAATCGATGCGAGCATTCGAGAGATTGAAGCGTCTCCCCACGGCCCTGAACGCTGCAGAAGTAGATTCGCAAATAGCATCAGGTAGATCCTCTCTCAGAGAGACAAGACCGATAGGCTCCTTGACTGGCCTCATTTTCGAGGGGACCGGAGCAGCATCGATGCATGGAGACGGTTCCGCCCAAACTGCATCATTTTCCTCGCGTGATGGAGCCGGTTGGTTCCTAACACGAGGACGGTTCTTGTGGCGTCGTCTAGCATTCGCAACGTTTGGATTGATCGGGGGGTAGGGGGCATCAGCGGCGTGAGCGGGCTGATTACGGTCCATAGTGAGTTGGCCTAAAATGGGAGGGAAGAAAAGAGGTGAAGGGAAAATCTGAATGGGGCCGATGTTCGACCGTCTAAGCTTTTCTTTGGCTAGATAGATACGCGTTCTGTGTAGCGAGCGCGGTAGAAGTTAGGGGAAGACAGGAATGCTCGCTGCTCTCCGTCGGCGGGATGACGCCGCCGGCCGAGTGCAGTGCAATTTATTCGTTACTGCGCAGTCTACGGAGCACGGCACACACGTGCCACGCATACGTGGCCACATGTGGCGCTTTTGCCTTGCATGAGGCGCTCCGGTATTAACCCTTCTGAGACTGAAAAGTTAAGTGTGTTGAAGTAGACATGACAGATCCATATGATTGGGTTTGAACCGAAACTCTTGGATGTCGACCTGCCATGTGTTCGCTTTGCTTATCTCTGTCTCAGAAGACATAAGCAAGCTAACGCCATTGGCAGTATCTGGATCAGAGGCGATGAGAGCCAATGACTCCGTCTATCGTGGTTTCTGTTGTCTCGTAAGAAGACGTCATTTTCACACCACCGCATACAGTGCACAACCCGAATTACGGCAGCAGTGGAACATGCTTCCACAACCAGAATTTGCACATGGAGCTCCAAGCGAAACCAATTCGTACCCGCCAAAACAGCTGGACCCCTCATCGTCCCTTTCGCTTTGTTACCCTTGCGTTATAGACATCTCAGGACCATCAAAGTCTCCCAGAACCCACATGATTGCAGCACCACCTTCTCTTAGTTGCATTCAAAACGGTGAACAAGATGAAGCGCTCCGAAACGCTGCCGAATGCACTCTACAGCGCGCAGGAGAAACCTATTGGGAAGCTAATGAGGAGGAAGAGTTTATGATGGGGGCTCTGGGAACCGAAGAGAAGAAGTCGTTGGCCAAAAACAATGCGTACTGCGCAAAGTGGGTGTCAGTCAGTGGCCTTCACTTGGCCAAGCCACACCTCATCAGAAGAACTTACGGTCACAAGAAAGAGATAGGCTTGTTCTACTTGTTTCTGAACTCTTCATTCCTGAATTGCATGCGAGCGTGGACGAGCAAAGAACTTATAGCAAGGGGAAGGCGAACCAAATCTCTTCGTATGGACGAATTATTGGCGTACATCGGACTAGAGCTCGCGACGTCGGTTCATCGCTTGAATAGACTCCATGACTACTGGTGCAATTCTGATCTGCTGGGTGTCCCGTTCTTCAAGAACGTTATGGGACGCGATACATTCAAGCACATTCGTAGCGCTGTGCGGACTTACGCTTCTTACGATCCTGATGTAGCTGTACTGGACCCGCTTTGGCACAGTCGCACTATTCTAGAGCACTTTGTGCGTAACACAGCTACTCTGGCCGTTCCCCTTGGGGTGAGCTCGTTGGATGAGAATACTATCCGCTGCAAGGGCCGCACCGCTGCTAGGTCATATATGAAGAGCAAACCCGTAAAGTTTGGGATTCGCTTTTACGCAGTGGTAGGCTGGTCTCACGCGTATTTGCATAGTTTGCAAGACAACGGTTCTGGTAATCAAACCAGTCAAACCCCTGTGCAAAGATATACCTCTTTGTTTCGAAACCTTCGTGGCGCCGTAGAAAGAAAGGTTGATGGTACATTAGTACCAAAATCAAAACCGTCGGCACTATGGTGTGCCCAAATGGCACACCAGGTGCAGCTGCATCCAACAGAAGGCCCAGGGAGGCTTATGGTTATGGACAATTTCTACACAAGACCCGTCCTAGCCAGACAATTGACACGTCTTAGTGACGGGGAGTGTAGGGTCTTGGGTACTGTGCGCTTTACGAACGTGGACGGCTTGAACCGTCCAGCGTTGAAGGAGGCTATTGAGAGCGTCAAGCATGCGTCAAGGGGAGAATGGCGCCTAGTCCAGGTATTGGAAATGGCTAACGGCACAACTGGTGTTGTAAGAATTGCATCTAATGCAGGTTTCATCGTATTCAAGGACAGATCAGTCGTAACATTTTACACAAATGATCTAGCAGATACACCAACTTCCCGGATTCAAATGCCAGACGAGCACGCAATAATGTGCGTACACGGCCTTGCACCGCTACAAAGGTGGATCGGAGATGAATCATTGCGAAGGACGACGCTCCAGGTCCCATCAATCATTGTAGCGTACAACTTGTTCATGAATGGGGTGGACAGATTTGATCAGTTTCGATCGACGTCAGCTACAGAACGAAACGAGAAACGCGTGACGATGAGTATATTTACCTTCATTCTTGATGCTTGCATCATCAACGCGCATGCTCTCCTCCACGCCATCGCAAAGCCGGGAGAGCCCATTGTCGACATTGGGTTAATGAAGCGGCGCATAATACAGCAACTTGTGTCGGATCATGTCGAATACAAGCAAACTCGAGCTGCACTAACTCTTATATCTGAGACAGGAAACGGGGCCCATTCAAGTGAGAGCGATCAACCGATGACATCTACAGAACATTTTCTGTTAGAAACCGAGGGAAGAAAAAGTGTCCACTGCATGCTGTGCACGTTGTTGTCTCCGAGAGGACGCGGTGGTTATACGATGTACTCGTGCACTCACTGCAAACGAGGTTTTCACGTCAACTGCTTCACGCTTTATCACCACGCGGAACACATTCGCCATGCACGTCCCGATCTCTATCATGCAATATTATTCGCGAAAACGTCCCTGTCTTCCAAATTCCATCGCAACAGACGCAATACAGTCACAGCCAAACTATCTACAGCAAAGGTACTGTTCAAGACGTAAATCTACTCTTCCTTGAAGCCCATGTAAGCCCCGCGATTGTCCGGCCATACGCTCCGAATTCCTTCTAGCACACAGTGTGGTAGCTGAATACGTTTTCCTTTACCTACGAGCCCGTGTCGCTCATATATAAACGCCTTGTACGCCCGTTTTCGCGCTTGGTTATTGTTCTCGTGGTACTCCCCGAACCTTGGGTAGTCAACAATAGTTGTATCCACGACAGCAGGTCCCAGTTGCATCCAGTAACACGGCGTGCCGCCGCATTGCCGACAAACCACATCTTCATTGTCCATCGTTACCTCTGGGACAAGAGTCAGACGATGAAGCTGTTGCTCATGGCCAGGTAGTGTCACAGGCTTTGATGGTTGAACGTTGACGGACGCACTAGGCATTGTACACTGTGCGATTTGTTCACCCGCTCCATGACTGGTACTCTCTGTCTGTGTCAGAGAAGCTCCTGCAGGAATCTGTTCATCTTTGTTAGCTGTGTCCATGAAGAAATTGAGGGCCTCTGAGATTACGGGAACGGTGGCGTGAAGCAAAGCGTTGTCTTACTCGATGTGGAGGCACGTCAATTGTATGCTGTCATTTGGATGTGGCCATGGGCCACTTGTTTAGAATGCACGGACGCAGTTGATTGACTCACACTCACACAAGTGTGTATGTCAATCAACTGGTAGTCTGCTCTGAACCACCCACTTCAGTTCTTTTCCTGCAATGTAATTGGTGTTTCTTATGTCTATCCATGTGGACGTAACTTTTTTTAGTCTCAAAAGGGTTAACAGCGTCCCTCAAGGCGAAGCGACTCATTAGAGAGTTTACGTACTACGAATTTCGTAGCGTTTTTCGTAGCCACGTTGAACACACTATACACGATACGAAATTGAACCGGAGATACGAAAAACAACGTCGCAAGAACCTGGAAGATACGAAACTGTTTTTCGTATGCCATGTGCTGCACACGTCATCAAGTAAACCTCTTGAGCTCTTCCAAGCATCCGCACGCAGACTTTTGCTTACACGCAAGTTTACGTTGGTTACGTGTACCGGATACGAATTTCGTACTGCGTAATATCGAAAAGATACGAATTTCGTACTTTCGTTCCGTGAGCATCTACCACGAAATTGGCTACAAAATTCGTAACGCGTAAATTCTCTATTGTCCTACACACCACTAGTGGAGATCCTTCACTGCAGATCGATCCAGAACCAACAACTAAATTTGTTCATCATGGAGTACAGGCGTCTTTTCCAAACAGACCGCCCTCTTCCCTGCAAGGCGTCTTTCAGCCATGAGGGGCGTGGTGGTGACAATAAATGTATTTTGTGTAACAAACTCTGTGCCTCAACGTAAATGCAACAAACAATACAGTAAAAAGTTTGCACCAGTAAACTCAAAAACCCAAGCAACATCCACAACTTTGTAGGAAAAAAGGTATGCGCCTTTCCGGGAAAAATGAAAAGGATTGCAAACCAAAACACTCTCACAGAAAATGACGAAAACAAAACACAATTAAAACATTTCATCTGCAGTATATACAACACAAGATAAAAAAAAATAGTAGCAAGAGAAAACAAAACAAACGTTAGCGCAGTTAGTTGCTCCCACAGTTCTGTGTTAGAACGAGTCAAATTTCATGACGCTGACCATTTTCCGCACGTCTGCGAGAGAATCACACTTGGTCAATATGTCAGCCACTTGTAGACTCCTGAGAATATGTTCAAGGTCAACAACTTTGTTATGAAAGAGTTCTCGCACATGATGCATCTTCATGCCAATGTGCTTATTACGACCTGAGATCTGCGGGTTTTTTGTCAAAGACAAAGCAGCCGAGCTGTCTTCCAGAATCTTGGTGGGTTCGAACCAAAACTCTTCGCTGCAAGGCTGTTGATGGGCAAATTTCCAAAACAATTTGCGCATCCATGTGAGTTCTTGAGCACAAGTAGACGAGGCTACGTACTTTGCTTCCGCCGATGAAAGTGCGATCACTGTTTGACGCTTAGATTTCCACATAATCGGTGCGGAGTTGACGACGATAACAAATCCAGTCGTAGACCTACGAGTTTGTATGCATCCCCCCAAATCGGCGTCAGCGTACGCATGAATTAAAGTTGGTGATATACTCTTGTTCACAGAAAAGTGAGGCCCATAGTGCAATGTTCCTGCCAAATACCTAAAAATCCTTTTCAACATTGCCATTAGACGGTCACAAGGGTTATGAAGATGTTTCGAAAGTGCTGATATCGGGAAGGAGAGATCCGGACGCGTAGAAATAGAGATGTATAATAGTCAACCAATTCCAGAACGATAGTTTGCATGGTCAAATGGTGAGAGTGCTTTCTAGTTTTCCCTTGTAGGCAAGAGGTCCGCATTTGATGGCAGTGGAGTACCAACCGCGTTGGCTTCTTGCATGCAAAACTTCTTCAGTAGCAACGAAGCATAGCCATATTGGTTGACCTTGACGCCAAGAGGGGAACGTTGGATGCTCCAACCGATAAACGACTTCAGTTCTCCGTAGAGTTTTACGTCGAATGTTGCGGCTAGCCGTTCTTTGAAGTATTTTAGAAGATCCACGCTGTTGGAGGCAAAGGCGCAGTCGTCCACGATGACGGCCACGAGGACGAAATGGTCCTCTTCGCGGAACATGAAAACTCTTGAGTCGAGAGCAGAGGTCACGAATTTCCATGATAGTAAGGTGTCCGAGAACAGCGAGCCCCATATTACACGGGCTTGTACTGCCCCGTAAAGGGAGTTGAGGAGTTTGGAGACATACCCAGGTCTGGCTTGAAGACCGGAGGAGTCCGTCGGTTGTTCCATGATAATTGGCACATCAAGTTTGCCGTAGAGATACGCGTTTGATATGTCGGCTCCTTCCAGTATTAGGTTCTCTGCCGCAGAGACGGCGAGCAGAGTTCGCAAAGCTTTGGGACATGCAACAGGGGCGTAGGTGTGGAGCGGGTCGAAGTCTATGAAAGGCTTCTGCTTATCACCCCGTAGACATCAGCGTGCTTTCTTTAGGAATTTCTTCCCAACTCCATCCAACATCTTCTCCTTGAAAACCCAAGTGTAAGGAACCGGTTTCATGTCGGCCTCCCGAGGAATGAGTTCCCAGGTATTTCGCTTGATGAGTGCGTTCATCTCACGATCAATGGCCTCGCACCATCCCGGGTCCTTGCAGGCTTCCTTGAAGGAGTGAGGGACTGACGGATCATCCAAAGTCTTTTTAGACACCCATACCCGTGGGAAGTTCTGGGTCATAGTAGTTAAGCCTTTACCAGATGTTTCTCCAAGTCCGGCGAGTCCGTGCCAGGTTGTGCAGTGGGTTCCGTCTCCTCTGTTTCCTGTTGTCTCGTAATTCCTTCTAGGAGGGTGGTGAGGTTTGGCAGAGGAGAGGAGTTGATCGGCTTGAACTCCAAATTCCGGCATGTCACGACAGAGTTCTTCTCCAGTACATATACTCGGAAAAGAGTGTTATCGCTCTGCATACCAACGAAGTGAGAGAATATGGACCGTGGAAGGAATTTCTTGTTGGCAACGGTTTTGGAGCGGTATGTGAAGGCGTAGCCAGGCTGACCAAAAGTAGGAATGTGTGCGAAGTCAATGTTGGTTATTGAATCCCATTCCAGGATAGGAATCCGTCCCTGTATCCGTGAGGATGGGGCTCGGTTCCTTAACCAGTTCGAGTGATTCATGGCGTCAGCCCAGAAGGCGATTGGAAGTTTGCTAGCAAAAAGTAGAACGCGAGTCCTAGTACAATGTTCTTGGATGCGCCTTTCCGCAGCTCCATTAGACTCCGATGCATAGGCCGGAGAGTAGTCCATAGAGATGCCATGATCGAAGCAGAACTTGTCCAACTCGTTGCTCTTATGTTCCCCGGCCCCGTCCAGGCGAACATTCTTCAAGCTAACCGAGTGGTTTAATTCCAGCTCCGAACGGCGTTTGTACCATTCCAGATGTTTCAAGATGCCTGGTCCGGTCTTGTCTTTGAGAAAGAATACATCGGACTTCGAGGTATAGTCGTCCAGTATTGCCAGCGCATAGATTGCCCCTGAGAGAGAGGGCGAGATCTTTCCAGAAACGTCCATGTGGATGAGATCCAACGGCTGTGATGTGGAAACAGATCGAGGGCGAGCCACAAGTGGGTTCCGTTTCATTTTCCCAGTGAGGCAGGGGACGCACGTTAATGAATCCAGGATGGAGCGTTGAAAGTAGGGAACGGACTCGAAAGATTTGGCGAGATTCTGATACCTGCTTGGGTGCAAATGACCAGTTCGCCCATGCCATTCCAAAGCCAGTTCTTGCTTGTTATTACTGGCGTTGACCACCATGACCTCTTTGTTGTCCTCCCGGAGGTTCATGATGTATAAACCGTGGTGGATTTCTGTTTCCCAAATAATATGTGAGTTTCGTTTGGGATCCATGATAAAGCATCCGTTGAAGGGGCGGATGGTGGAGGTGAAAACCACCATGAAGTCCACACTTAGTACTCTTACTGAGAGAATGTTCGATTGAAACGCAGGAGCGTGATAGGCTTCAACGACAGTTCCACTATTGAGAGGGATCCAGACGTGACCCTTTCCGACAAGGCGAGCTGTACCAGAGGCAGCCTGGACAGTTTCAATCTCAATGCGCTCGTATCGGATAAATGATTTACGCGAATGGAAGAAATGATGTGTGGCCCCGGAGTCGATGTAGGCAGATTCCACCTTGGTTTGGGATAAGAGTGCGACATTACTCTTATACTTCGCCATGTTACAGTTGAACGGAGGTGAGGGAGGAGGATCGTCATTTCTTTGCACCACATAGGATCTGGGGTAAGAGTTTCGGTTTCCATCATCATCCCCCTTTGGTGCAAAGCGAGACTTCCAGTTAGACTGCCGCTTTCCACTTCGGTTTTCATCTTGATCGCGTTGCGATCGACGAGAGCCACCGTTTGAGCGGGTCTGCTGTCGGCGGTCAGAGCGGGAGTTTTCACGTTGATTGTTGTCCGACTGGTCGCGTTTGCGTTTGTAGCAATCCCTCGCATAATGTCCACGACGTCCACAGTAATAGCAGTTGTCATCGTTGCGGCCTCTTACCATTGAGGACTTATTATTATTATTACGATGGCGTCGTCGGCGTCCACCTTTGTTTGCCATGTTTGCTTTGGGTTGTGTCGATGTTGGGGTTGTAGTGGACTGGGTTTGCTGAAGGTTGTTCGGATTCTTGCGCCAAGCGACTTCTGCTTCGACTGCGCTGACAATAGAATCGAATCCAATGTCAGTAAGGTTTGACATCATGGCCAGAGGGGCGAAGGAATTTGGAAGGCTTCGAATGAGCTTTGAAACCTTCTCCTTATCCGCAATTTCCTCGTCGTACTTGCCCAGTTCTCCAACAATTTCCAAGAACTTCGAGACATGTTTGTTCCAGTCATCATTGTCTTTGTATATTAGGGTGTCTAACTTGTGACGAATGTTTTGGACGGCTTGCGTGTTCGAAGTGGTATATACACGCTTGAGCTCGTCCCATAACTCTTTGGCAGACTTCTCGTCATCGTCCACAAATGTTCGGACGAGTGCGAGAGGGGAGTCACCAAGGCACAATGTGATAGTGCTCTTAGCTTTGACCGACTTCTCAAACCAGGATCTGTGTGTCCGGTTGTTCACGTTGAATCCCTCGGGGCGGGGATTCAAGCCAGTCAGGAATGCGTCGTCGCGACGAAGATACGCGAGTAGACGGCGGCGCCACAAGATGTAGTCAGTTGGTACCTTGAGCTTTGGAAGCTTGCCAAGGATGCCTTCTTGAGAACCTGACATCGTAAGTGAACGGGGAAAGTACAATTGACCTGCTTAGGCGAGAAAAGGTTCCGCAAGAATGTACAACCTACTTGAGCAGGAAAGGGATCCGCAATCTTCTTCCTCTTCACAAGCTTCTTCTTCTTCTTCTTCTTCTTCTTCTTCTTCTGGTTTAAAACTTAAGGTGACCCTAGCCCAACCCAGGGAGCTAGGCGATCGAAGTAAGGCGGGTCCCCGCAATAAAGCAGCTAACCGCGCACCACAACGATCCGACCTTCGGAGGATATTCCCACGACCACGTAGCGGTAGGTACTTCACTCCTGACAATAATCAGTACTTGCAGCGATGTTTAGCCACGCGCAGAGGCAGAAAGACATTCAAAGCTGCGCGACAAACACGGATGTCGAAGATGATGTGGAGTTTCGGATTAACGAAATCCAGTTCCGAATGTTAGGATTCTTCCGAAACAAGAAAGGTGAACCAAGAGCAGAAAGAAGTATGTCCAGCCACGTGAAAGCTCAGAAGCAGTGTGTGTGTGTGAGACGACTTTCGAAAAAAACCAGGCCACAGCGATTGCGATTACGAAAGAGGAGAAAAAAATTTGGGCAAGAAAGAAAATTTACTAGGAACCAAAGAGTTTTGAATTGTCTTGAGCAGTTCTCATATAGAGTAGGTTGTATGAGGGCTCCATGTTGGAGAAACGACTCCTTACAAGAGATGAATATGACAACACGTCGACATCATGACGCGATTAAAGTCATTGGGAAAATGAGCTTAGGTCTGAGTGCCACTCAGTTTCGAAAGGCCAGGCATAGTGTAGCGCGTTCAGTACGGAACAAGATTTGTGCAGTGAGCAAGAAGAAAGGATATTGCGAACTCTTTGGGGCAGATTGTTTCGGCAGAGTTGATTTGCGGCCATCCTGTGGCGAAAAACGAGCAGCGAAGCGTAGAGAAAAACGATTCGAGTTGACGATGCGATGCGGTTTCGCGCAAGCGGGAACGAATGAGACGGAGCGGAGTGTTCGCTTATTCGTATATGAAAGAGAGACTTTCGCGATCATAAAGAAAACCATAATCATCATATGCAGTTCATCAGTATTCATATTCTGTGTGGACATCAATAGTACAAAGAAAAAACCAAGTAAAGTGTCCTTATCCTGTCCGAGTTCAATCATCTTTCTGAGCCACAACAAAGTCTACAGACCTGGGAGTCCAGCAGTAAGATATTTGTCTACGGTAGATTGCGCGCGCAAATTCTAAGCTACAACATATTTTTGGGCAGGTGACCTTCAGCATTTGCGACGCGCAATCCTCCAAAGTTGAATGCCTGAGTAGTTGAGCGTGCGCGCGGTTGAAGCGCGGAAGCACGCAGGAAAAAGGGGAGAAAAATGTGCGCAGACGATGGCGGCTCGGGGCAGCGCGCCCCAGGCGATGCTACCATGGAGCGAGCGGTAGAAGTTAGGGGAAGACAGGAATGCTCGCTGCTCTCCATCAGCGGGATGACGCCGCCGGCCGAGTGCAGTGCAATTCATTCGTTACTGCGCAGTCTACGGAGCACGGCACACACGTGCCACGCATACGTGGCCACATGTGGCGCTTTTGCCTTGCATGAGGCGCTCCGGTATTAACATTCTGGCACGATGCCATCCCCACCCGTTGGACAACAACTATCGTAGTCATCTAATGCCATTTAACATACCTTCGGTATCTGCTAGGGTAGATAGGCGCCGCCGCTTCCGCAGCCGCCGCATAGATACGGCGTGTAAATATCGTTTTATCGCTTTATTGTGCGAAGTTCACAACGCGCGCTTCTTTCGTTCCCGCCAAAAGCCAGCGAACCGAAACAGCACTGAAACCGCCCTCGCGCCGTGCCTTCAATGCCGTCCCATCCGTCTGCCGTCTTGCTCTCTCCCTCACCGCGCTCCCCGCTGCCGCTGCCGCTTCCGCACCCGCCCCCCCGGCATGGCGCCCAAGCACGTGCTTGCCGCCGCCGCCAAGCCGCCCAAGCGCCGTCGTCGCCAATCTTCCGTGCTCTCCTTCTTCACGCCGCAGCCGTTGTCAAAGCCGCGCGCGCCCGTTAGCCCGTCGCACGCAGCTCCGCCCGCCCCACCGTCGCTGCCATCACCGCCGTCACCACCGTCGCCGCCATGTGTATCGTCGCCTTCACCATCCCCACCACATTCCTCGCGTGCGCTCCACACAAAAGCCGCGTCCGCCCCATCGCCGCCGCCGGAGTACCCGTCGCTCGCGTGCGTCAGTCTTCATGGCGGCGTCGATGTCGCGCCCGCCACACCGACCGCCGCTCCCGCGCTCACTGTGTGCGCAGCGCCGGCTGTCGCCGTGCATGTGGCGCCGCTTGCGCTTGCAGTACGCACCGTGCGAGCACGTACAGCCACCGCGCCACCGCCGCGCGCGCCACCGCCGCGTTCGTCCATGCGCCTGCGCAGCGCAACGATGGCGAGCGCCGCGGCTGCTGCGGCTGCTGTCGCTGGCCCAAAGTGCGAGCACGATCACGACGACCCGATACTCACCGACTCGCCCTGCGAGACCAAGCGCCCGTCGTCCGACGCTTCCACGTCGCCGATCACCGTTGAGTCTGACGACGATTCCGAGAGACCCGTCTCTCGTCTGTCGCGTCGCAACAGAAAGAAGCAGTCACAGCGCCCGAAAAGCGCCCCGTCCAGCGCTTCCTCCACGCTGTACCCCATCTTCAACCGCCCCAAATCGGCCGCGTCGCAGTCGTGCAGTCGCAACTCACTGTCGGACGCTGCTGACAACGCCGGACTGGCGCCGTCGTCTCTGATGCTGCCCGCAAAGCCGCCGCAGAAGAAAAAGTTGCATCCGTTCTTCGCTGCCACCGCCGCTGCGATCAGCTCGGCCAAGGAGCGATCAAAACCAGCAAAGCCGTTGCCCCCGCTTGTGGATGCGTGGCACTGCCCGTCTGCTACTGTTCACGTCAATCCGGCGTCGCCCAGCCATCCGTGGCGCCCCAAACCGCGCCTCGCCATACTCCCACCAGACGAAACAGATGGAGCCGCCTCTACTTCTCCCCCTGTTGCAGTGGTTGCCGCTTCTTCACCAGCGGCGCCCGACTCCTCACAAGTTTGTCCTCGGTTCGATGTCGTGCAGCATAATTCCAAGAACACCCACCTGTGGGCAGAGTTTTACAAGAAGGATGGTCGAATCGACGTCATTAACGGCTCTGCCATCAAAGAACTCGTAGACTGGCTTCGCAAGTGGTACGAAGCGCCAGACGCTAGCGCCGATAATTCTGATGACGACTCCGTCGACAGTTTTCTCATGGAGGAGCCCGACGACAAGGAGCGTGTTGCCGTCATAACGGGTCATACAGGGTGTGGCAAGTCAACTATAATCGCCACAGCCGCGCGCCATGTTGGACTTTCCGTCCTGGAGATCAACGCTTCGACCTGTCGCACCGGCAAAAAGATCCGCGAAATCATTGGCGATGCGCTCAACACGCATAGAGTAACGCACAGCCAATTCAAGTTTTCGTCAGCAAAGACTGCTGAATGGAGGGAACGGAGCACGCCCAAGGCAAGGACCCTCATCGTTTTTGAAGACGTTGACGAGCTGCAAGATGATGAGAAAGGGTTTTGGACCACTTTCCAAAAGCTTGCTGCCGCTGGTGATTGTCGCCGTCCTATCGTGTGCACCGCCACCAACTTTAGTTCGAAGATGCGACATGTCTTTGATGAGGTAAAACGTCCAATGGAAGCTGACATGGAACGTCTGCTTATCAACGCAAGAGTGGACCAAGCGTTGAATCCCCCTCCTTTGCCTTACAAGCATATATGCTTTTCGAGAAGAACGGAACGTCAGTCATTGGCGGTGTTGTCCCGTGTCAGCGGCTCGGAAGCGGTGAAGACGGTTGTTGATATAAAAGATTGCTTAGCGCTCTTGAGTCGAAACGATTCGAGAAGAGCAATAAATATGCTGCAATTCTGGGGTTCGTCTGGCTTGGTCATTCCGCATTTCGAAGAGCAGAAGGTAACGACTGGAGACAAGAACTCGGCGAGACGACTCGCAGAAGTACAGGACGGAATAAGCTTGGCAGTGCTCCGAGCTTTGGTCCACGATTTTGGTATATCGTTCCTCTTTCAATCCGGGTCGCGCAACTTTTCGACCGAGATATGCGAACTTTCGTCGCAGAAAGAACCCAAATCAGGTCGCCCAGAGAGCCCCTGTACAGAAAGTGCTGTGCTCGACTCATGGTGTGAATCTCTTGAAACGCTTAGTTGTGCGGATTCGCTTCGAGGCCACGCCGCAAGTGAGAAACAGAAACGGTGCCGTGGTTCAACAGGCAACGCCGAGGATCTATGCATGCATTCCGATTTAGAAGGACTTCTCATTGAGGCTGAGGAAATGGACATAGCTGCGATTCACTTCTCTGCAGAATACTTGTCGTTCACAAATGGTACACAGCAGCTTCGGAATACTTCGCATGAAGCGATGCAAGGCCTTTCGCAACTGAAAAACCAGACCACCCTAAGAGTACCGTACTCCAGGCGACCGATAGTGTCCGAATACATGCCTATACTCCGAACAATGGCTCTGGAGCACGAAAGGCAAAGTGGCAGAGATAAAGGCAAGCGGGAAGGAGAACGATATGTGCGACGAACTAGATCGCGGTCTAAGAGGGAGGGATTCTCCGCTCTGAATCTTGATCCTGAAACAGTTTCAACGCTGAAGAAGATGTCAATACGAACGCCTGAGAGGCAAATATCTAATAAAGCGGTCCAGTAACGCAAGTTATGAATGTATAGAATGAATGTGCATCACACAGACAGCAGTTGAGAGTTAGCAATCACGCTGTGGACTGTCCACACGAAGCGCGTGTCCACTACGTTTACGGTGGACACGGGCCTCAAGTCGATTCTTCCAACGTTAAGGGCAACTAACTGAAATTTGGCGCGGCGCCGCAGTGAGAAGGCGGCCGCAGCATGGACAGGCGAAAAACAATCACATTTTTGGCTTTTCCTGTGCTTCGCGAGATGGTGTCAGCATCCGTGCGCCGTTGTGGACGCACCACGCAGTCGCACGCTGTCAAGTGTTGAAGATGAACGTCCTCTCCGTATTGTGCTACGTCTGTACCTGCCATAGATACCCTTCTAACGCCTCCAGTCGCTCCCCACCGCCGTTACCGCCTCTCTTCACCCTTCCCCTTTCCTTTCCCTTTCCTAACTGTCTCATTCCCTCAACATGCCGCTTCGTGCATTCTTCCCCGCTCTAACTGTACTGGTGCTCTTGTCCCTTTTGCACAACGGCTCTGCCGTACCCACATTACGTTCGCCACTGTCACGAGGAATCTTCGACTTTTTCACTTCCTCTGAGCCGTCGCCGCTTCCCTCCGCCTCCACCTCCGTCGCCGATCTCACCGAGTTTCCGGTCGACTCCGCACCCGAAGATGAAGCCTCGGCGCTTGAACCATCACCCTCACTTTCCCCGCTTCCAACATCCACCCCTATCGTGTCGCTCTCCCCGAGTCCCATACCCTCCGCCACTCCGTTCGAAGCCGCCGTTGCTACAGAAACACCCGCAGCTGAAGAAGACGCCGAGGAACAAGTTCCCGAGGAAACCCCGTTTGTCGAACCGACCCCATCGCCGTCGCCCGCCTTCGTGGTCGAAGGCGCCTTGAATCCGGAGGAACTCTTTGCCCCGGAAACAGACACCATGGGCGATGATGATGACGCCAAAACGCGTTCTTCTGGCGCCGCTCAAGTCGCTTCTACAGCCTCCGCAGGCATTTCCGTGGTCGCACTGGTCGCCATCGCAGTTGCCGTGTTGGCGCCGGCATTGCTCATATACTACGGAATTCGTCGTCGTCAAGGGGCGGGTTTCAACGCAATGCCTGCCACTCAAGCGGACACCTCCACTTATCGACCAGCTTCCCAATTTAGCGTCGGCGAGTAGATCAGATCTGTTAGTTCCATATAACATTGTGTAAAGTCTATTTTTTGGTTAGTGCGGAGTATGCATCCGTCACTTCTCGGAATCTGCGTGCCGCCTTTCGCTTGTCATCTCCGCGATATCGGTCTGGGTGCCATTTCATAACCTCACGTCGATATGCCTTCTTCACATCAGAATCTGATGCACCTTCCTGGAGACCTAGTGCCTGATAATGTCTGGCCATTCCAACTCGTTGATGCACACCGCCGGTACTCGCACCACCTCTGGCATGGTCACGCCATTGCGCACCATTCATAGCCTCCCAGAAGCGAAAGGCATCAAAATCTTGTTCAAAGCGAGCGCCGCCACGCTGCTGCTGTTGTTGCTGAGCTTGTCGAGCAGCCCTCAACAGCTGTTCAACGACGCGATCGTCAAACGAAAATGAGCTCGGGTCCATTCGAAAGCCCATTCGACTCGCCTGTCCAAACTGTTTCAATATATCTTCCATGATCTTTGGGTCAAACTCCATCCTAAACTCTTCCCTGTAAAACCCTTGCTGACCACCTTGATCAAAACGCTGTTCCCACTGTGCGTACTTGGTACGTACATCCTCCTTCTGCTGTCGTTCTTTATTCGCTCGTTGTTGCTGCGCTCGCGCTCTTGCCTGCTCCTCCTTGGAACGGGCATGTTGTCGTGCTTGCTGTTCTGCGCGTGCGAATGCATCGCGCATGCGTCTCAATTCCTGTTCGGCGCGTGATTGTGCGTGCGAACGATCGGAAGGTGTGGGTCGTTGACGACGCTCCCACGCGCGATGGATGTCCTTTCCAACAGCCCAGCGACTGTACCGAAAGCCAAACACGTTCGCTGCCATGGCGCCAATGACCACCAACGTGCCCAGCTTCATCATGAAACCGCCGTCCGGCTGGGCGGGCGGAAGACAGGGAGGCGACGGAGGACACTGCTCTGGCGGGATGGGTGTGGTGGATGCATCTGACTGCTCTGTGCGGAAGAACGGGGGGGCTGAGAAGGTGGTTGGCTCGGATTGGTGCTGAGCTTGTGGCGGATGTGGTGGGGCGTAGTCCGACGGGGGCAGCGAACTGAAGGGATCTTCTGGGTAGTTCTGAGGCTGTGACGAGTCGTGCGGTGAATTGGGTGAGGACGTGGGCGTGTCGGGCGGAAACATTGCGCGCGAAGCGCAGAGAGGGCGGTGAGTGAGAAGGCGTGGCGTGTGTTTCGCCTACGCCGCAAGATGACGAGTGTTGACTGCCGAGCTTTCACAGGGTGGTTCAGATCGCTTTTGGCTGACCGGGCAAATTTTTTTTGTCCTTTTTTCCCATTTCTTTCACAACTGGACACGTGTAAATGGCAACAAAACGGGAATTACGCATGGAGGACATATCGAAGACAAGCCTAAAGAAAAGAGTTATAAAGAGGGCGAGCCTTGGTGGACCGCTACGGGGGACCGCTACGGGTACGGGTACGGGTACAAGAAGAAGCTAATGTGCATACCTTGGGTATGATACCAACGGTACAATGCAAGCTGGACAACTCAGTTTCGATTCACTTTGTAAGATCGAGGCGCGGGGCACAAGCGTCGTCGTGAAACTTGATGAGCAGTTATCAGCAGCGCTACATGACGGTGCTTTGCGGCAATCATACTGCAGGGGAAACACTGGTACCCTAGGCGATTCTCATGATGATGAGCAAGTGTTGAAATACCAGGGTAGGTTGATCTGATCAGGGACTGGTCCAGTCAGAGGGAGACAGTCGTTTAAAGGTTACAGTTACAGTTTGCACTGCAAACTTTGCAAAGTTTGCAGCAAGCTGCAGCAACAAAAATGCATAAAGTTATAAAAAAAACAACAAACAGCGTACGGAAAAAATGATTTTCCGTTGAATAAGAAGAGCCAACCAGAAAGCCAACGGAAAGCCAAACTGCGAGGATGCAAAGATGGCATGGATGCGAAAGCGCGCCGTCGAGAATGAGCTCGCTTAACGCAAGCAAGCTGCGAAGCAAAGGCGCGCGCAGTGCTGCGCGCACATGTGACCATGGACAACGATGCAAAGGACGTGAAGATTCTGGAAGGGCTTAGCGACGAACAGTGGCTGGCCGGCGCGGCTGGGCTGGTGCTTCTGGTACGTAACCATAACGATGTCGACCGTACGCACAATGGCAGCCGCACTCTGACGCGCGCTAGTGTTAGCTTGTTGTGCTGATTGTCAACTGCATGTATAAACGGCGCCGATGGCGTGCGCTGCAGGAGGTTCGCTCCGAGCTGGTGTCTGCCGAATTCCTTACCTTGCGCGATCTGCCACGGGTTCGTTGCTTCATATTTTTGTCACACGTCCGCGCATGATCAGGGCGGCTGCTGACTGATGTTTGTATTTGCGCGTCATATATAGCATGCATACCAGCTGGTGGCGGATGAAGCGCAGCGCGAACGAAACACCAAGGTTGTGCCAGCATGGAAACAGGACTGTGGCTGGGGCGCACCGGGCTCGGAATACGACGGCGTGCACTTCAAAACGTTTGTGGGATGCTCGCTGCACATCATTGAGCATTATGCGCTCAAACGAAACAGCTCCCTCAAGGCGTGCGGTCAACCCAGTGGAACCAACGACTTGTCCAGCAGCGAGCTGGCATGCAACGCGCACGAGTACCTGCAGCGAATTCGCACGCACATGAACGGCGAGCTGGACAAGGACCTGTGCTCGCAGTACCTGGCGTTCTACAAGCAGGCGCGAACGCCCGGGCGCGAATGCTCGGAGCAGGAGTTCCGCTCCTTCCTGGGCGTTCTGCAGGAGATTCTGCGCCGCATCGAGCGAGACTGACGTTCCTTCGTTGGACGCACCTCATAAATCTTTTTTTTGCTTGGCTGCGCGCTGCCGGCGGCAGCGGCAGCCTGCCGCGTGTGGCACGCCCACGCGCGCTGGACGAGCACAAAAAAATGCACCTGCGCGCGCCTACCGCGCCACCAAATCGAACTGCGCGAAAAACGACCACCAAGCGATCATACTGTACTATCTATTGTGATGTGTCACAACGCGCGCACGTTGACCGCCCGCACGCCGCTCCACTAGTCACCGCTCCACGCCTCGTCGCGTCAGTCTCTCTCGCTCGCACCTTCCGCGCAGACGCTCCCCGCCTTCCCCTTCGCAGCCCGCGCTCGCCGCGCGCCACCGCCCCTTCCAGTCCCCCTCCCACACTTTCTTCTACCTTCTCCACCCCTCCCCCCTCCCACCCCCCTTCTCACTCCGTTGTCGTGCGCATGACTTCGCCGCCATCTCGCTGACGTCCGATTTCGCAGCCTGCCAGTGCGTAGTACTTGTTCCGTCACTCTTACTCCCTTTCACAGCTCGCCTGCAGCGCATTCCATTGCGCTCCACCCCCTCACCGCCAGCGCTCGTCGTGGCCCATATTCACCGTTTGTAACCGCTTTTTCGTTCTTTCGTTCGCCCCTTCTCAACATGCCGCCGTCTGCAGAAGAGGCGTTGCCGTCCTTTGTTTTGGACTACCTCTCAAAACGAGGCTACTCACGCGCTGTCGAGGGCATGAGGATAGACCAGCATCACAAGCGCGAACAGCCAATTGCCCTCTCCTTTCTTGACGCCCCCAGCTCCTTCCTTGACAGGTGGTTCGCCATGTTCTGGGACGTTTATGCCGCCAATCTTGTGCAGCGTACCCCCCTTCCCCCACACCATCTGCACGCGCAGCAGCAGCTGTCGCAGCAGCAACAGACACAGCAGCAGCATCAACTCCACCATAACCCTAACATCCCTCAACACCCCGCTCATAATCCTCTTGCTCTACAGGCTCAGATGCATCCCAACCCCTCCGAAGTCGACCCCACACAGCCAGCTACCCATCCGAATCATTCACCGGCTATGGCCCAACAGTCCGCTCTCTTTGCCAATGCTGCGCGTCAGCGTCCACCCGCTCATGTTTTGCCTCCTCACTTGCGTAACATGTCCAATCAACAGCTTTCTGCCGCCATGCGTCACAATCATCCTGCGCTCCTGTCTCGTCACATGCGACGTGAAGATCCTCGCCGCGCCCTTTCGTTACAGATGACGCCCAATTCGCTGCAACTCGATACGTCCCTCACCAATCCGCTCGCGTCTGATCTCATGGTTGACAACTCGATTGATCCGGTTTTACCGCCCACCACAAACCCTCCCAACGACCCGGCTGCTGCGCACGTCGTCGCCGTTGCAGCAGCTGCTGCTGCTCAAGCTGCTGCCGCGAATAATCCGCGAAACCCCATGTCCCACATGCAATCACGAGCTCATGGGTCAACGCCGTTACCTATGCGCGCTCCTACACCCCCGTCTGCCAAGTCACGCGCTTATGCACTTCAACCGGGCCTGTCTAACGATGCTGCAAGCTCCGCTAGTCGTCGTGGCCCTATAGATCATAATTCTGCTCAACGCCCCTATGATTGCGCCGTACAGGATGACTCTCAGCCGCGCTCCAACCCTAACGGTAACTCATCAACAATGCATTCCCGGAAGCGTACAGCCCATCACTTGCCTCCAAAATCTCCTGCTGCAACCCCGAACGATAATGCATCGTCCCGACTTCAGTTTTCGGCATCGGATTCTGTCGGACAAGTCAAGAGGAGGCGCTCGTATTCTGGATATGCTGCAGGTAGCTCTGTTTCTCCACGCATGGCTCACCAGCTTTCTCAGCAACAACAGCATCAAAACCAGCATCCACAGTCTGCGCAACAACAGCAGCAGCATTCACAACAGCAACAGCAGCAGCAGCAGCAGCGGCAACAGCAGCAGCAACAACAACAATCAAGTCACCATCATCAACAACAGCCCCAGCCGCAACAACCCCAACAACAACAACAACCCCAACAGCAACAAAGCCAACAACAGCCACAATCGCAACAGCAAAATCAACAACACCAACAGATTCAGCAACAAACTCAACCGCAGCCGATCGCTTCTCAACAGATTTCACCTATCGATCTTGAAAACCTCTCAAAGGGTCAATCTCAGCAGCCTTCCATCCAGCCTCAGCACTCTCAGCAGCTGCTGTTGAGGCAACGCCAACTTGCTGCACAAGCAGTGGCTGCAGGTCGCACCGACCAACGCTACCTGGCTCATGGAGCCGCCAGCCGAAATGGAATGCGACTTACTCCTCGTTCGAACCCCCTAGCAAATCCCATGGCCTTCCAAGCGCAAGATGGGCAAAAAAGGCGTGATTCTTTCCCAGCAGGTCATGCAGCTTCCAGGAATGCTGCACACGCAATCGAGCAGGATTCTGCGAAGATGAACGTCGACAGCAACTCGCTTCCGACAGCGTTTAGGATGGGAGACCCCACGTTAACCATGTCCCAGCCATTGCAGCCCCACTCTCAGGCTCTTCCAAATGCTTCTGGTTCCAGAGTCTCCGCGCCTCAGGGCTATGTTATGCCTAACGGTCAGATTTCACTGGACATGTCTGCTCAGGGATTCCCCTATTTACCCTGTATGGACGGCAAGGACCTTGCTGGTATTTTGCCCCAGAGTTCTATGACAGTTGCCGGAGTGACTGCGGCCATGCCAACCATAGGGAACCCGGCGAATATCGGGGTTGTTCCAAAGAAGGCATCGTCAAATTCTCGAGCACAGTCAAGATCGACAAAGAATGAAAAGAGCGTCGCCGGTCAAAACCGAACAGGTGGTGAAAAGCCTTCAGACGACATGCATATCCCCGACAGATTGCAACGTAGCACTCAAAGGCTTCGAGAGGGCACCGTACAGAAGGAAAATGCCGACGCTCTAGCTAAGATAAAGTCCGAAGCCAATGCCAATCATAAGCTTGGTGTTAGTGTTCAGAGTGGCTCCGCGAAGAATCCAATGTCAAGTCAGGCTGGGAAGTCAGTCGATGCAAAGGATGCTTCCCGTGCTCGTCTAGCCCATGAAGCGACAAAAGTTAAGAGCAGTAATGGTCTCCCTCCTTCCGGCAACATGCCAAATGCTCTGGCTCCTGGTGTGAATTTGAATATGAAGAATAAGACTGTGGACGATGCAAAGACCGAGAATCGTTCTACGAAGAGCGACAGACATATGTCGACGAACAGAGCAAGTACACCATCCCAGAAGAGTACCGCATCCGGTGGTAGTAATGCTGTCGAAAGGAGGGCGTCCCAGGGGTCTGGCACCTCAAAGCGTGCGAGAAACCGTACTAAAGGGCGCTCATCTGGTGGCGGGAAGCGATCTAGAGGAGATAGGGGACAAGTCGCGCGACATAACATGTCAAGGAATAACATCGCTGCACAAACGCCTCGCTCAACTATCACAGACGTGAAGAATGCTACTTCTGTTGGTGCAAAAATGAAGGCTACGTCTAGGAGCGTGCAAGTTGACAGGTCAAACGCTCTGATTCATGTCAACTCTGTGATGGGAGCTATGGCTGACCCCTCCCAAACCCCCGACAAGCGGAAACAGAGTAAGAACGATGGAAGTGCAAAGACAAGAACACCGGTGCCGAGACAACCGCAAGCTGTGGGCGAAGAACCGAAGCTTACATACGAAACTGCCGCTGAAAAGGTAAATGAGCAGGGTGGGCATGATCCCCAGCATGGGAGACAATCACCTAGCGCCCTTGCAGCAAGTGGTCCTGCGCAACTTCTTGATATGTTGCAACCTTCAACAGGCGGAGCGCGGTCCATCGACAATGCTGGTCTTGATGCTGTCGATGGTATCTCGCAGTTTGGTATTGTGACCGGTGGCCACAACGGGAAAGTCAACGGTGGCAATGGGGCAAACTACACATACGGGCTACCGCCTTTTTTGTCAGCTGGCGTCGAAGAAGAACGTATGCTCGGAAACATCGGCAGTATGCTGAATAACATGCAGGACACCGTAGAATTAGGTTCCACAGACTTTGAAGATGATAGTCTTCTGGGCCCTGCTGATCCTGGGGACTTCAATCGCGCTTGACCGTAAAGGTGCACATAGATGGCTTCACAACATTCCATGTCTCTGCCCCAAAGGGGAAACCCTTGTGGTTGGCCCTGGGCTGTGGGTTGGCCCTGCCTGGGTTGGCCCTGCCTGGGTTGGCCCGTGTGACGTTTGCAACACCCTGTCCGTAAGCGTTAGCCATTAGCCCTCTCATTCTTGTATTTAGTATCTCCCGCTGTACATACAGATACATAAGAATTGTACATGTAGGATAATTAGATGATCTACATCATGAGGCATGGAGTACGAGGATCAAGAGGGCTATCGTCTACCGTTTTTAACTTTTTACCTCACCTACCTTCGTAAAACATCCAATATTACACATTACACACGGTATATAAATTGTATTCCATGTGCACCTACCGCAGAACATGCAATCGATCCATGTGTCATACCCTCCTGCTGCCCAAAACGTAACCAGTAGGGAGCTCCTGCTAGACATTTGTACCACACCAAAATATAGATATATATTGAACCATGTGGTCACTATCGCCATAAGCTGGTTGTCCAGCCTATAGCGGGACTAGCGCGAGCAGCAAAAACTTCAATTCAATTCTGAATCAGACACGAACTTGGAAAGTTCTTGGCCCTTCTAAAGAGAGAAAGACTCATTCGAAGGTCTACTGAAGTCTTGTCCACAATATCACCACTATAAGAGAGCTTGACACGGTTATAAATCTGCAGCCAGTGACCAGGTTTTTTTGAGAACGTATTATAGCCTATAATTTATAGGAGGTTGTGGTTGTGGGGTGGGTGGGAAGTAAGCAAGCCCATCGCGTCACGTGCAATCATCGTGTGCGCTCATAATAAAGAAGATTTATCATAGTTCGCTGTCGTAATCAGGATGATCCGGTCGAGCTGCAGGACAGAAGCGAAGAGATTATGTCATCAAGCGCAGAATTACTGTATCTCGTCGCCAGTATAAGGCTTCTTCTTTAATATGGTCGGCCACCCCTGATTCCGAGATGACTGGAGGCTTCTCATATGCTGAGAGCTACCCTTGGTATTTATAGCTCTCAGCAGATGAGAAGCCTGACGGAGACACATGTATCTAGCAAGGATCAACCAAGCTCCGGCGTTGCGCTTGTCATCCATATACTACGAGGGTAATTTATCTGTTATGACACGTGCATGTCATTTAACTAACATTATTGCTAATGCCCTGTATGAAGGTGGGTGTATCTACCAACGGTACTGTAGTACAGTAACTGTACCTTCTGGGGCAATAATGTCCATTCCACTCCACTTCTCTTTGCCTAAGAATGTCTGTGAATAGATCCGTATGCTTTAGTGACACGGTGCGCAAGAAAATGCACAAATGGTGAGAAGAGTATTCAAGACCCAAGTCGTTCTCGGGTTACCAATTGACTGGAAGCGGTAAGAAGGACAACAGGTACAAGGGGTAAAGGCAAAATCCGCTCCACCCCAAGTATGACCACATCCAGTTGCCCACCCCGGATTCCACTAGGTCATGTCTACCGTGGAAGTTCCAAACTGCGAGGTAAAAGCTACCGCACCAGCCACTAGAAGTTCGTACTGGCCAACAGCAGCGGCAATGCATCTGAGATTAACAGGGCTGAGGGCTAGCCGTCTTATCCTTAGAATGAGACCGCAGAGAATCTTAGAATGAATTGCCTTCATTCATTATTACCGCCGCAACCAATGGTATGACTTATGTCCAGGCGAACTCAACCGGGTTTTCCACATCCCTCTATGATATCCTTTCATATTCTCAGCAACGCTAATCATGTACGTCGTCGCCTGTGGAGCAGATTACCCGATCCGCCTCCGCGATCGGACAGACCTTCGAGTCCCGTAATGATCGTTGCTGGAAGCATACGGAAACCGTCAGGAACTGGTGGGGGGCGGGCGGCACCGCCACGTCGCGCGGTGAATCGTCTTTTTCCACTGTACCGGGTGGATTTCTGCTCTCTGTAGCGCAAAGTACAAATGTACCAAACACAGTGCTTTTCTGTTATGGTGAGCTCACCAGCTTCCACCCGTGATCAGACTGTAGAAGAAATCATCTCATCGAGGGGTGATAAAGATCGCCCATCTCAACCACAACCTCCTCAGTTACATCGCGCCAACTTTGCCGTCAGCACCGCCAAAAAGAATCGAACAGATATTGAATATGCAGCGACGCCGAGCAAAGGTTGAGGACGCGTTAGCGTTTTTGGCGAAGATTAAGAGTGAGTTCTCGGCAGACATCGTGGTCTACAACCAGTTTCTATATCTAATGAAGGAGTTCGAAGCTAATTCTATCGATGCGAAGAATCTTGTATACCTCGTCGCCCAACTGTTCCGTGGCCATAAGGAACTCATCATAGGATTTAACGCTTTTCTTCCCCAGGAATACACCATTTGTATGACTCAAGGACGAAACGGAGTGTTCATAATGGGCTTTGAAGGCCCAGACGGCTTCATCGTTATACCGTAACTCAAGTGCTACTGCCTCTTGATGCGCTCAGGCTGAAGCGAATAGCTTGTTATGAACTCTGAAGGAATGGTCAGCTAGAGTGCTGAAGAGGCTTGTATTGGGGGGTTGAGGTACTGGAATCAAAAGAACAATACCTAACTACTTCTTCCGTGGTACACGAATGTCGACTTCGGGGAATGTATGCTTGAGATCGGTATACATGCACCTCTGCTTTTTTCGGAGCCTCTGGAATCTGATGAGAGAACGTCGCAGTTAAAAGCAGGCTGTATGTTTACTAAAACCTTTCAATGGACTTGAACATGTACAGTGTACTTTTGGAGAGAACAAGAGTCGTGCCTTCAATGCAATGCTAGGCAACAAGTTGATTTCTGTAACTGGTTCCGCAATGTTGAGGACTTTCTCATATCGACAGCGATGTTCCTTAATACCGAAATTGGCTCCTGGCTGCGGTGGAACTGTTGGGATTATGCATGAAGAATGATATCGAACGGGGTCAATGGCACGCCAGGTTTTGCTCAAGGGCTAGCGCTTGGGATGTTTTTAACTATGTAGCTTCTCCCTTACTTAGTGTTGGACAAGGGTCGTAACCATATCCTAAACTTGACGAAAGCTCATATCCTCTCTCTCTCGCTCGGGATCGCTGATGAGATCGAAGTGCACGCTACTATGGAGAGTGTATTGAGAACCGACGGAGTCTCCTACATGTAATAAGTATTACATGCGTAGTATTCTAGTTATACCTTTCATCGTTTTTGCATCAGAAAGCCCCCTACTCCTGCTTGCGTGTAGCATTCTCTTGCTTGGAGATGTGTAGGAATCGAGACAACAGGTGTCCGTCCCAGACGCATGCTCGTTCCGAAATCTTAAGAATTCTGCGAGGAAAACCCAGCGACGATCGGTCCTAAACAACACCAGGTGGATAGGCGACATCGAAAACGTCGACCGTCGTCTTCTACCATTCGGCATTTGTTTCATGTCGGCAGGAAAAGCAACATACCGTTGAACGAGCAGCGTTCGGTTCTTGACTTGGATATCGTTCAAGCCGCGACACGTTTAGCCATTCTATGCAAAGCGTTCGTTTTCTTACGTTGCGCGGCTCAATTCGGAGTATCTGAAGTTCAATTCGGAGTATCTGAAGTTCAATTCGGAGTATCTGAAGTTCAATTCGGAGTATCTGAAGTTCAATGCGGAGTATCTGAAGTTCAATTTAGAGTATCTGAAGTTCAGATACTCCGAATTGAGCCGTGCAACGTAAGAAAACGAACGTTTTGCAAACAGATTCTGAAGGTGTTGTTGTTTTTTGTCCAAACGGAAACTACTGAGGATTGGCACGTTACATGGAAGACTTCCAGTGGATGCTCTGATGCTCAATTGCTTATATTTCCATATCCATTGGGGAGTGCTACCGAAAAGAAAATGAAAGGAAGGCTTTGCCGCGGGCTGGGAGCACCCAGCGGGCAGCTCTGCCTTTTCTTCTTGTGGCATTATACGCCTTCTTGAGTCCCGGAACAACCGATTCCTTCAATGCTCTACAAGCTTCAGAGAGCCGTTCCGCACCTGACCTCATCCTTCTGATCGTGTTACCAGCCGGACGAGAATCCTTCCTCCATCTCAAAAACTTGACTGTTTTACGCGCCCGCTCTCGCAAGCCTTCCCTCCCAGTTTGAGGGACAGGCACGTCACCTGTTCTGGGCATCTCTGTTGATGCTTCGATAGAAGTTGGTGACGCCGAGAGATTGGCAGGGAGGGGTTTTGTTCCAGGAGAGTTGTCTGGAAGACCTGATTGTCTGCACAAACGATCTGGATGATGGGAAACAATTTCCGTCAGCGGTATCGCTAGCCCCAACGATTTTGCGACAGCACTATCAAGTCTGCCGAATCTAAAAACTCGTTCAGGGACAGAAACCCCGATTGTTCCCATTGTCAGTCTCTTATGGTGGCCTATATGCAACTTTGAGGTGAGCATAATTCCCTGGTAGATGAATAATGCTCGTTGGTCTATGGCGGACAATTCGAGTGTAGTCTGGGAAGACTATGCAGTTTTAACCGCGGCTGAGATATACTCGGTTTTGGAACCCTTCACATCGGTATCGAGAGGGAGCAGAATAGAAGTGCATGTCTTCGCGCCTGTGTTTAGGTAAAGACTTGAGAAGGACGGCGGAGTTCATAGATGAATTGCTGAATTGCACTCAAGTTCAGACTCGGCTGTGAGACTGAACAAGCTGCGGAGAAGTGGGGAACCCATCGCTTTCTGTAGCAGTGGCACTGGGTTTTAGTGAGCGGTATACACTTGCAAAACCTTTTAGGTATCGTGGGCTATGAAATTCATAGCATGAATGAAGCAGCTTCGAATGAACCGTCACTTTTTTGGTCGTTGTTGTCGGTGTTCACAACAAACGGGCTAAAAGTAGGCCGTCTGGATCAGAACACGTTATTGGGGGTTTGATGGTCCTTGCGTTGGAATCCCTGCTGGCTTATTGCATCAATAAACTCTATAAGACGATGATCATGGAGTTCACATCTTCCCTGACATGTATCACCTTGACAGCTTGGCAATTGCATGCTATAAATCCAGATCTTTAGGGACGCAACAACAACGATTGCAGTATCAAAGAGACCAAAGACAGGCAAGATTTCCCACGAGTTGATGCAGTACTGCGCAAAGATCTAAGCAGATACGCTGAGACGCATTCGTGGCTAGTTAAAACGTGACCCTGTCACACATCTGTTGACCTATAGATCTTCATAGGAACTCGATTGCTTTTAACGTTCTCGACGCACGTGCTCCTTTCGCTGGTACTCAGATTAAGAGGTGTACTGGCCGACGGAGGAACCAAAATCACCAACGATGAAGGAAATGGATTTCGTGAACGCGTCTATGCGGCGTCCGTTCGCGGATGACCTATTACGGCTGTGGGTTTACGCACGAGACCCCCTAAAACAGGTTGTGCACTTCTCAGAGTGTAGCAGGGTGCCTTTCGGGTTGCCCTGTTGGTTGCTTGGCGATGGTGCTTCCTGTTGCACACAAGACACGAAGGCACTGCTCGACTTTTTGGCTTGTGTTGCCCTCCTAATGTACTCTCGAGAAATGCTGCAAGCTGCAGCGCTACTGGTGGCAGAAATGGCAATACTGGGAGCCATTGCATCGACGAAGTTGGAGCGGGTTGCTCCTCAAAAACTAAAGCCGTCTGTCGGGCAGGCTATGAGCCCTGGAAAGTGAGCCCTGGAAAGTGTGTCACCTGCTATTCACAATTTTGCTCGTAGGTCCTTGTAGTTGCCAGAACATCCACGTCGTGGATACTTCGCGTTTATTGAAGTGTAGTGCAAGCAGGGCCGTATTTGTGACTGACTGACTGGGTAGAAAAACGGATGACATTTCAGCGTACGCAACGTCGGAGAGGGCGCGTTCGTCGCGCAGTAGAACCGTATCGCCGCGTGTCGCGCTCAAAACTCTGTAACAGGGACGAAGTCGTTCCCTCCATCTGGTCTATAGTGGTCGTCAAAAATATACGCATGGGGTATTTGTATTGACAACACACAGTAGTTTATGTACAGTGGGATCCCCACAAATGTGAACAACTTGAGAAGCAGAAGTGAAAATGGACTCTTCAGTTCGCTCCTTTTGCTTTTCAATTCGGGTAACTGACAGAAAACCGAGAGCAGTGGAAGTAGACGGTCTTGAAAAGAGGAAGAAAACCAATGCTAAGAGAAGATCGCTACCGCAAGATAATCGAAACACAAACACATATATTCTACGTTTTGCCCCTCATGGGCTACGCTGCGCAGCTAAATTACTCATACATCACTATAAAAAGCCAAATCAAGTTCGCTACAAATTTTGTTCCAGACCACCACTCCCCATCCTCTTTGAGCCATAAGACTCACATTACCAACCCACCCCTTTGTGCTCCTCACTTCTTGGCGTTACTCTTTGCAATTGCTTTTCTGACAAATAGAAGCCAAAGTAATCTAAACTTCTTCCCGTGTAGTGCAACGCCTTTCCCGCGACAAGCAAGACAGCCACAAAGATGTTTGGGATCTTTCTCTCAAAAAGTTAGCACAGCAAATGAAGCGCTCCAGGTATGGCACGACTAACCGAGGGTAAACCTAAGTCAAACCGTCACGACATGTATCGGATTGAAATATGCGGACCAGGTACCGTGTAGAGACTAGTGCAAAAAGCGGTCTAAAGACTGAGCCTCGTAAGAAGCGAATAGCGACAACAGGATGTGGGAGGGCAAGCCATTTGAAAGTAAGCAGCAAAACAAAACCCAAAAAGTGGCAAAAGGGGTCCACAAGAGTGAGAATAGGTGTGCAACACACAAACGAAACCCAATACTAGGGCGCGTATACGAAAGTAGTCGAAAATACACACACACGCATTGATAATACTCTCAGCCCCCCAAGAATGGGTAATTATACGTGAGCAACGCGTTTCGCACTCCACTTGGAGATGAACAGTCCGCGAAGGCATGAACGTTAGAGCCAAGAAGCCCTTGGTTGGCAAGGGGCAGTTTAGTTGGGGGAGCGATGCTCAATCCTCTAAGTACTGAGCTCGGCGCACCACTGACAGTGGGTGCGCCGGGCAAAATAATCTGTATAATATCTAAGTAAATACAGCAATGCTGGATGCACTGCCTCCGGTATATCCGTGCTACACGTGTGCTATTCACACCCGCTAAGCGGCGCCTCTAGCTGTGAAATTCACGTGCACATCTGTGGAAATTACCTCAGCGAGGCGACACGCTAATAGCGGTGTAACTCATATAGATCTACTAACGCATGATGCGGAAATTAACTAAGTACCTCAAATCGCCTCCAAGGAGTGTTGTCCTTCATATTTCCTTCCTTAAGAGTAAGCCACGCCGTCGCGATGGCGGGTCGAACTCCCAGCCGTGGGCATAAAAACGCATCCCCGACGTCTTCGGATTCCATCTCGCCTCGCGAAGATCAAGTCACTACCACTGGACAGTGCCAACCTCGCTCCAGAGACGACCATTCCTGTTCACAACAGCCTGCTTCTTGCTCTCGCGGTGTTACTACCAACCTTCCCGTTCTTCAAGAGCCTCGCGCGATGAGCGGTCAACCTCCGATCTCGGGATACTTCTCCAGATTCCGTTCCGTGCCTCTTCCGCAAAGCGGCAATGCTTCTGGAGTGTCCCAGAACCACAACGCCAGTGGCGGGCACATACTCCCTCCGGGGCAGCAGCCCCATGGTAACTTCATGCATGAAGTGCCGTGGCCTTCCTACGACGAGCTAGTCGGCCTGAACTCTCGCGTTCACGCACATCTCTTCCGGACTGCTCCGTGGTTTCATCCTACAGCCGTTTTCAACGAGGAGCTCATCGCGTCCTTTGCGGACGGTACTGATCGCCTTCCCGGAGATCTTCCGGCGATAGTCACCACTTCGTGGGATTGGCGTTGCCGGGTTGCCGTTCCTCCTCACGCAGTTTTGCGGCGTTCCGGCGAGTCACTGGCTTCCGCTCAGGCGGCATTGGTTCGCTTGGGGTATGCGCGGCAGAGCAGGGCGAAATTCGAGTTCCCAATTCCTGATTCCATCAGCTTCGATCTCCGGTTGTACCGTACTGTAGTGCAACGCCCTACAAGGGATATCTCACCGACTTAGTCGTTTTTCCGCTTGCGCGTGCTGATGGTTACTGCAGCTACACACGGGTTGTGTGCCGCAATGCGGTCTGCATAGTGTGCACGGTGCACACGTGCACTCGCGCCACAGCCCCAATTTGGGTGTGACTAAGACACGTGTGGAGCTCTTGCAACGGATGGTTGGCGCAGCATTGCTGGTAATTTAGATATTTATTTAATAGTTTTGCCTCGTTGCCGGGAGATTACTACACTATATAGTGGCTCGGCACGTGGCCATCGCCACTAAGTAAACTTCCCCAACCAGAATTGGCTCTATACTTCTTCGCCTTCGGCGGTCATCGACTCCTTCCAGGAGAGAGGCTCCGTTGCCTACGGGTACTGTATCCTCCCTGCGTCACCTAACAGGACCCATTCGTGGGAGTGTTTTCCGCTTGTGTCGCGTTCGACCCTGTACAGGGATAACCCCGGTGTTTACCGTAGCCTTTTTGCCCTTTCCTCCTTTTCCTTCTTCCCATCCCCCGCTTTCGCGGATTCCTTTTCTCTTTCCCCACTTCCGTGGACTCGTGCCTCTCTCGAGGGCCCGTTCACTCACACACTTGTTGCCAACACCGATCCTTGCTCAACTCTCTACGCCCGTCGTGACGGCTTGGCCTCGGCTGACACCCGACTTCGTCGTGCCTTGCCAGAGAGGCTCTGTCTGCTGACTACCTTCCTACGGAGGAAGATCTCGGACGTCTTCGTGGTGTCTTTCCGCCTCTGGCGTTGCACTACAAAGTGGTCTCCCGACCTAGAATCGGATATTCGGTTTAACACGTACTCGTGTGTGTTTTCCCTCTTCGAGGTTTCGTTTCTACTTCTGGAAGTTTCCCGTTGCACGGTTGGTTGAGAAATCATGTCTCGAAAGCCGTCTGAGACGGAAGCTGCGGTTACACGCAGTCGTTCCCACAGTGGTGGCGTCGCTGGGGATGATCGGTTCGTCTCACGCATCCCCAGGCGTGCTGGCTCCACCCTTGGTGTGAATAATCCGTCCAAGACGTCGGGCCAACAACCGGCGCACAGGACACTTCCTTTTGCCCCGTTGCTTCCCCCTAATGATGGTGCTGGTCCGGCCCCGGCAGTTGCTGCCGCAGCCCCGTCTGCTACGGCTACACCCGCGGCCGCAGTGGTTCAGTCCCATCGGGAGAAGGACAACATCCCCCAGGGTACAGCTCTGGAAGAGCAGTTGCGTCAGCTGCGCACTGCTCACAACTCCCTTGTAGGGGTGGTCAACATTCTACGCCAACAGGCGGAAGACTCCCCTGCAACGGGTATTTCTGAGGATCTTCGTACGTTACGGTCCGACGTCAACAAAATGTTGGAGTGCTTTGGTCAACCCGCCACCTTCGTAGAAGGAATTCAGGACCGATCTGATCGTGTCAGAGACAGCCTGGAGATGCTGGAGCAAACCATTCCTATGGATGCTGCCACTCCGGCGGAGCCGGTCGCTGTGTCGCACAGGGCCAAGAACTCGGCACGCGAGAAGAACCGCCACAGGCGGAAGGGCCAACAGGACGATCAGGTTTCAGACTCGTCTACTTCGTCGGATGCGGACCCGAACAATTCGGACAATGCTGACTCGTCAGACTCGTCGTCTGACGAGGACCGTGCTATACGGGCGTCACGCTCTAAGCGGTCTGCAGTCACGCAAGGTGCGGTTCGTGCTCGTACAAAAGGACGGAAGCACGCGGGCTTGAAAGTCCTGAGGCCCACCAACCCTCTCTACGAGAAGCTGTTGTCATACCGGTGTTACCGTTTGGAAGACTCCTCTTTGGATCGAACACCCCGTGGTACAGGCATGGTGAAGGACTGCATCAAACGGATGCAGCTCTCGCTTCGTAACCAGTTGTTTACTGGAGAAGACCCAATCTTGGTGCTAGATTTTCTCGCCCGCTTCGTCGCGGAAGCCGATATACTCGGGATGAATGAGGGACAGGCCTACATTGCCTTACCGTATTTCTTACGTGGTGTGGCCGAGGACCAGTATCACTCTGTAAGAGGTTCTTCGCGGGCCTCCGAAGGAGGAGTTACTTGCTGGCCCGAAGCAGTGCAATATTTGTTACGGTCGTACGCCACGAATAGTGCCATTCAGTCGGCGGTACTCGCTTTGCGAGACACACGTCAACGCTCAGGCGAGACGGAAACCGATTTTTCGGTACGCCTGAACAAGGCTTTCCACCGTTGTGGTAATGTCTACCCCGCTACAGAGCGTTGTACGATGTTCATCGACGGACTCGACCCGGCTATCCGGACTTTGGTCGCCCGCTATCGCGAGGACAGGAAGAAGATCACCTACCTGGAGCTCATCCAGTATGCAAGAGCCCAAGGTGACTCCCTCCGCGCCAGAGCTCCGAGTACTCGGTCTAAGTCCGCCAAGGCGTTGTTGATGGAAACGAAATCCCCATCTCTGTCGCTCGTCGCGGATGGAGTACCTCCGAAGGAGTACGATAACGTCCAGCTCGCCCACGGCGATATCGAATCCGTTCCGACAACGGAGCTCCCGTCGACGACGGACGCCTCCTTCGAGACCACTCAGGACGGCACCGTGCTTTATGCCGATGCCACCCGAGTTCGCGGGCCTTACATCCCGTACTCGAACGGAGGAACCCGCTTCCAACGACCAGGATGGCAGGACAGCCGCCCAGCGGGACGTTTCACGGACAACCGGAGTGGGACCCTTCGACAGGGTAGGCAAGCATTGATAGCGTTGATATGCCATCTCTGCTATACCCATGGTCACACGTCACCGCAATGCCTTCTCTCCCTGAGAGACCTGGGCAAGGTGACGGTGAACTATGAGGCCCTCACTCCAGAGGAGAAGCGATCCGTCCCAATGACGTCGTATCTCCGGGCCAAGACGGACTTCGCCCACGTCATACCGACAGCGCAGACCGACCAGCGTGCTGCGGCACAGCCGGCTCATCCGGTAGCACCGGTACACCGCGTCGTAGACGATCCAAACACCGCTGTTGCGGGACCCCGAGGCCAACGTGCCCAAGCACTCGTGGTCGAGGAACCTGAGCAGCCGCCGCAGGCGGAAGCCCAGGGAAACTAAACGAGGGAGTCTCCCATTCGGGAGAGACGTCCTCGGAGCAGAGGCTGCCGACGTCCGAGGCGACGCCGCCTCGCTCCCCGGTGAAGATCCTTTCGAGGAAAGACACCGCTGACGCGGACTCAGAACACTTGGGTGTTCTTCGTCGACCGTGGATACGGGTAAAGAAAAACCGGTTCCCGGATAGAGTCCTCGTGATGGCCAAGCGTAACTATAAAGTTTACGCCGACCTTGGCCTCAGTACCCAGTTTATGGTGCGCACTCTCACGGTATTAGACACCGGTGCAGGGCCGAACTTTATCGTGGAGTCCTTCCTGCCACCGCTGGTGCGGACACGTATTCGCCGCGAAGCGACGCCCGAAGTCGCCGACGCGAATAACAACCCGTTAACAACGGTGGGAACAATCGACTTAATCGTGCGTTTGGGGACCTCCGTGGTCAAGCTCGACTTTGTGGTATGTCGGTCATTGGCTGCCCCAGTTATTTTGGGATGTAATTGATTTGTCGACGCAATCAGACCCCGCCTCAGGCCTGTGGAATTCGAAGACGGTTCGTCGGTTCCGATAGTTCGTCGGCCGCTGAAGCGTGCATCGAGGAAACAAGTTCCACTACGTGCTGTGCAGGAACCACCACCGGCGACTCGTGAGTCCACAAAACTCCGCGTCGCAGCGTCGGTATGCATTCCACCAGAATCCCAAGTAATGGTGCAGGTCCATTCCCGTCAACACGGTTTTCGGGTTATTCAACCCATTTCCTCGTTATACGAGAAGTATCATCTCGCAGTGGCGAACGGTGTTGCACAGGTGTCACCGAATGCTCCTTTCCGGATACTTGTTGCCAATCTTGGCAACATCCCCCAGTATATGGTAAAGAACCAAGTCATTGGATCGGTCACACCGCACCCATTCGCGATGCTCCCTACACGAATGACGGCTGCCGATGTCCTCGGTTTGGTTTCCTCAAAAGAGTGCGACAATCCGGGACACCCCGACGTTCCGTCTAAGGAGGGGGAGGATACTCCCGTCACAACTCCGGTTTCAACGGATAAATTGCCGAGTGACTCGGAAGTCACCCCTGCCCCTGAATCCGATACGGAACATGGCCCAACGAGCTATGACCGGATTGATCCCGTGAAGGCTCTTGAGGAGCTCGATCTCGGCCACGTGCCGGAATCACACCGTAAACGTCTGAGAGAGATGTTACGGGAATTTACCCCAATGTGGGATGGATCTCTTGGTGAGATAAATACAACGGAACACCGGATTGATTTGCTACCGGACGCGCGACCCGTTTCGCAACCCCCTTACAGGGCAGGACCGAAGGCTCGGGAAGAGGAACAGTTCCAAGTGGACAAGATGCTTCGCGCAGGTGTGATTGAGCCCGCTCAGTCACCCTGGGCGTCCCCAGTAGTACTGGCAATCAAGGCGGACGGAACCTGGAGGTTCTGTGTCGACTACCGCTGGCTAAATGCCGTGACGATCAAGGACACGTACTCAATCCCTCGCATGGACGAGTGCATCGATTCGCTCGGAAACGCAACCGTATTCACGGCATTGGACGCCAATTGGGGATATTGGCAAGTCCCCGTAAGGGAGGAAGACCGCGATAAGACCGCTTTTGTATGTCACTCTGGGTCTTTCCGCTTCAAGCGTATGCCGTTTGGTCTCACCAACGCTCCCGCTACATTTCAGCGTGCTATCGACATCCTGTTGAACCGCTTTAAGTGACGGACGTGCCTAGTTTACCTAGATAACATAATTGTCTTCTCCAGTAATCTGGACGATCATCTCACCCACGTAAGGGAGGTAATGACCACACTGCGTGACGCAGGAATTTCTCTCAAGCTGAGGAAGTGTGAATTCTTCACCGACACCGTGAAGTACCTGGGCCACGTTATCCGTCCAGGACGGTTGTCTATCGAGGAAGCTCGAGTGAAGTCCCTTGCCAAGGCGAAGGAACCGCGAACCCAAACGGAATTGCGCTCCTTCTGGGGATTGGTCAACGTCTACCGACTGTTCGTCCCGAATTTCTCGGATATCGCGGCACCCCTCAACGCACTACTGCGAAAAGGCCAGCCACCGAAACTGGCACCCTTCACGTCTGTCGAGACAGAGGCGTTTAACTCCTTGAAGGAGGCTGTCACATCTGCTCCGATTCTATCGTTGCCGAAACCCGGACTACCATACTCCGTGGACACGGATTCGAGCGACTACCAAGTCGGTTGCGCTCTTTTCCAAACCACCCCCGAAGGGGAACGTAAGCCCATTTGTTACTGGTCGCGCTCGCTCAATGTTCATGAACGGAATTACTCCGTTTCGGAGAAAGAATGCCTCGCCGTTGTGTGGGCTCTGGCAACTCTTCGCCCCTATCTTATGGGTGTGCACTTCACCGTGTACACGGACCATTCCTCGCTGAGGTGGTTAATGAACATCTCAGACCCGTCGGGACGCCTCATGCGATGGAGGCTCCGCCTAGCGGAATTCGACTTTCAAGTCATGTATAAGAAGGGAGCGCTGAACACACAGGCAGACGCACTGTCGAGATTACCCACGAATGGGGAAGCCCTCCCCTCGGGAGACGATGAGATCCCTTGTTTCGTCGCTGACGAGGTGGACACGGAACATCCGGAAGGTGAACTCGACATTTGGCCAGAAGACTGGGAATTCGACGATGAATTGGACGAACTACTCGTGGCAAACGAGAATGGGGCTCACAAGCCCCTACCGGGAAATTTCGTCCTGGTAACACCGGAGGAAATGATCCGAGAACAGCATGGCGACCCGTTCTGCGTGAACATTCGTGCCCGTTTAGACGGTGGTGCGGTCCTCCCGTTTGAGGTCAATGACATCGGCTATCTCATAAGAATGGTCGAGTCTAACCCACAAGTGGTGGTCCCTCACACGCTGCAAACGCGGGTCCTCCAACTATCGCATTACGCGAAGCTGGGCGGCCACGCAGGTGGAAGGAAGTTATACCTAACCCTGAGAAGGGACTTCTACTGGTCCGTCATGGCGGTCGATTGCTACGCAACAGTGCGGCTCTGCACGGAATGTGCGAAAAAAAAACGGGTGAAGCTCCGGAAG
>JARGSG010000113.1:0-249143 GCA_030374805.1 Gracilaria gracilis | reverse complement strand
CACCACCAAGTCCGTACACGTGGCCAACTTGTACGCTGTGCCAACCCGTCTGGCACTTGATCACAAAATCGTACACGTGGCAGTGCCACTGCACCAGCCCATCGTGCACTACCCCTTTGTACGTGAACGGCCGATCGGATACACCATGCACCGACTCGGGCCCACTATACTACAGGAATATCCCCGCCATCGTGGGAGCGGTTGCGGGTAACTGCCAGCAGCTCCGCACGAGATGGCTTCCGAGACATCGGTAATAAAAACGTTCAACGGGAGAACACGGAATCTTCCAGAAAAAGTAGATAATCACCTCAAAGAGGGAAAGCAAACACACCAACAATCTTCCAAGTCGGGAGACCAGTTTGTAGTGCAATTCCCCAATGGGGAAAGAACCACGAAGACGTTCGGGATCTTCCTCACACGAGGTAGCACAGCAAGCAGAACCCTTCCAGGGATGACACGACTAAGTCGGGGTGTAAGGCCGAGGTCACCCTTCACGACGAGCGTAGGAAGATGAGACAAGAAGGTATTCCGCGTGAGCGGCGTGTGTGTGTTATCCACCAAGGAGGCGAAGTTTTTCCACAGTGTGGCGAGTGCAACGCGGTGTCAGCACAGGCTGCGAGTGGCGGAGTAACCACACAAAAGCAAGGGAAAAAAGGGAAAGGAAAGAAAAGAAAAGGGGGTCCACAAGATGTGGTTTGAGGATACGGCAAAGCCGGTGGGAACCTTATGCAAGGGCAAACGCGACAGCGATTGGTAAATACTCCCAATAGTGGGTTCGTTTAGGAAATGCAGGGAGGATAGACAGTCCGTAGGCTACAGGATATCCCTCCAAGGAGAAGTTGAGTACCGCCATAGGCGAAGCAGTCTAGAGCCAAAACCCTGGTTGGGGGAGTTTTACTGGGTGCGACGGCAGAGTTGCCGGCGCACTAAGTAGTGTAGCTCGCCTCCCGTACTGTGCGGCAAATACCATAATAATCTAGAATACCCCCATAAAAGGTGCAGAACTACCATGGCTGTGCCAACCTCCTGGACTCTGCCGTGTCCCACGTGTCCCATCCACCAACGTGGCCATCGTATATAGTCATAATTAATCCAGCCGACATGTTGGAAATTAACTAAGTCATGGGAATCCCTCACGGAGGGCGATGCACTTCATTTATTCTGCTCTCCTGTGGAGGAGAGCAGAAAATACGAGCCCCATCTGTAACCGCGAACACACTTCGAAGATATCGGGTGGTCAGAGGCCTTGCCTGTGCTAGTAGCGCAGCCGAATTTGCCATTTCTTCTTCAGTTGGCCATTCAATTCTCGTTTCCGGTATGCGATGCGACTGCACTAACTCGTTGAGGGCGTCAAGTGAAAGGTTGAGCCAGTCGCTTATGGACGATGGGACAAGGCCAATGATTGGCGACAGTGAGTAAGCGTATCAGAAGTACGCAAGTACCACAGCGCCATATCTAACAAATCTACAAGCCGGAGTAATGACTTTCTCCCTTGTGTAAAGTTGGGTGTCTGCGGTACGGCGATCCATTTCGGCTTTTTAGCACTTCTTCGAAGTGGGGATAAGAAAATCGTTTTAGTGGATGGTTTTGTTATGTTTCAATGCGGTGAAGAAGTCATCTCTGTGCCACATTGTAGTACAATGAGACCTCAATGCAATGGGTTGGTGCCACGTGGGCCTACTGGTGCGCCTTGCTGGCTGCACTGTACCCAATTGGTATTCTGTATTTTATAATTTCTAATTCCTAATTTCTAATTTAGTTTAGCTTAACATTGCTGGCCCATGACATTAGGTCATGGGCACAGCCGATGACGCCATGCCCGCATGGGAGATCGGCGTCTGTGCACCTTGTATATATTGTGGTGCAACTCGCCTTCCCCTTCGGGTATTGTAAAGTCAGGCACCATTAGGGCAGTAACTATACCATCTTGGTCACTTGCTACTCTATTACTATTCAGGTTTTACGCGCGTCGACGTCTACTACCGTACACCTACACGGTCTAGACTAGTTGCCCCGCCGTTTGCCCCTGCGGGTTTCAGGTGCCCTACTACCATATTGGTTGTGTGTTTTTCCCCCTTAGGTTGAGCCCTCGCGCGCTCCCTCTACCAGGCGGACCCCACACCTTATCGGTATTTGTACAACATTTTGGTCTCCCGACTTAGAAGTTTCTTGGTTTTTGTCGTACCTTTACTGGTGAACAGAAGACATTCGAAAGAATTCTGGAAGTTCACGCACCTATTTGGTTTTGTAGGAATACTCGCGAAGCAATTGGATACCACTATTGGTCACTATGGAAAGACCTACAAGGATTGCTCGGGGCTCTAGCGCGCCACCCAGCCCCAAGTGTTCTGCTGCGGCTTCGGCCGCTAAACCCATTCTGGACAATCCCGAGGAGCTGCTTCGGCAACCTCGGGCTGGAACCTCAAAGGATACGGTCACTCAGTCACCGTTGGCTCCTGAACCTAATAAGGAATGGCCGACAACGGTTGAAGACCTTTGGCCCCAATTGGAAGATCGAGGGAAAGCTCTTTTTACCGCTACGGTTAATGAAGCTACGACCTCAATGGACATGGACGCCGGTACCCGCTTGGTAGTTGATCGAGCCGTGCACGAGTTCTCTCAATGCATACCTAAATTGGTTGAAACATACCTCTTAACGGGTGCCCGGGAGCATATCTACCGAGTGGTTCAAGACCTTTGGGTTTCCGAAGGAATGGCGGAAACAAAAACCCCTGGGGTGAATATGGTTACTCGCATACCACAAGGGATCCCTGCCGGTTCTTCCGCACCAATCAAGCCAATTCCGGCCGATAGTGCGTACCTACAAGGTTTGAGGCAAGGTCAAGAGGGCCATATAGAGATGGGCCCTCGAGACGTGTACTTGCCACCCATTGGAGGTAACGTTCGAGAGGACACCAAGACTGGTGGGCCTGAGGACGATTCGTCTGACCCAGAAGAGGGGCGACGAAGAAGAAACCGCAAGGGTAAAGAAAGGAGGACGAAAAAGGGAAAGAATCGCGGCTACGACTCTGACCCCGATTCCTCGAGCTCCGATACCGATACTGGTTCATCGTCGGATGATGACCGTAAAGGTAGACGCAAGAAGAAACTGAACAGGTTGGCGAAGAAGTCGTCAAAGAGAAACCGGAAAGGTAAGAAGAAACGGTACGAGTCGTCCGACTCGGATTCGGATACCGATACAACCCTAGAGGTGCGTCAGCCGCTGAACGATATGTTCACCAAAGCGGTTGATTATAGGTCATATCTGTTGAGAAACCGATCCTCTGCTTACACCCCAGAGGTTGCGCAGAAGATCACCAAGCACCATAAGAAGCTGAGCTTCCAGATGGGTGATACTACCTTCACAGGTGATGATCCCGTTGCGGTAATTGAGTTTCTGCAGAAGTTCAAGATTGCATGTGACCAAAATGGGTTTTCCGAAGGTGCTGCCATGTGGTTATTCCAGTTTTCCCTTAAAGGTCAAGCTTCGTACTTGCTGCAAGGCAGGCTTCGTGGAAATACCCTGGCGGTTGACGAAGAGGGAACAGAAATGTTAGAGAAGTACCCAGAAGTAGTTAATTTCATGTTGGAAACTTACGCTACCGATGAGGTTATTCAAGAAGGTTACGCTGAGGTGCAGGCATATCGCCAGCGCTCCAGCCAAACCGAAATGGAATTCTCGTTAGGCCTTTGGAATCTGGCCACCCAACGTGGTAATGTCTTTACCACTAGTAGGTTAAAGCCGCTGTTTGCCGACAATGTCGACAAAGCGATCCGTTCGCAGGTACGCAACTACCTGGCGAACAACCGTAAGGTGGACTATAATGGGCTTGCTCGTTATGCCCACGGACTAGGCGACACTCTCCGTCACGGAAAGAAGCCGTCGACGTCCCATACCTCAAAGGATAGACCGAAACGGTCAGTATTGGAGCTAGAAGAAAGCACTACCTCAGAGGGTGATTCGCTCATTCGCGTACCAACCGAGATGGCGGTTCATCTCGTGACTGCGCCGCAGGCTCAGTCACGAGCCACCTCCATTGGTAATTGGTCGTCGACAGTACCACCAACTTCGGTAAGGTCGCCCACCAAGTGCGGCGAGCACTCAGCAAACCTCAACGGGTGGTTCGCAAGTATCTTCATATGCTACAGCACCGACCAATCCGTTTACCCGACCTACCTCTATGGAAATGCGTGATCCTCAGACAGGTGAATTGGTCTGCTGGCTCTGTTTATCGCCAGACCATCTGGCGAACAGATGTGACAAAATACCCCCAGGGGTGCGCGAACATCTGATCAGTGCCAGGCAGCAAAACCACCGTAACCTATATGGATCTGGAAAAAGGGTACAAGCTCAACCATCACCATCTCAGGGTCATTTCGTCGAGGACACACCAATCTTGGAGAAGGATAGTCTCGCTCAGGAGGAGCACGAAAACACCGAACGGTTAGCGTAAGGGCCACCCCTAACCGTGAATTGGAAGGCCCGTCGATACCGGAACGGGAAACCTTAATGGTGGAAAAAGAAGAATCAGATGTACCCAATGTGTTGTTGTTGCTAATGAAGTACAATAACTATAAAGTTAATGCTTCAGTAATCTTTCTCAATTACCTACAGGTTCCCGTTGCGTGTGTACTCGATACCGGCGCCGGTCCGAATTTGCTAAACGCTCGCGTCATACCCGATGCGGTCTTGCGGAACATTCGACCTCCCCCGACTATCAACCCGCTGGTGGACGCTGACGAGCGTCCACTGCACCTGAGAAGAATGTTGACCACTGTGGTACAACTTGGAACCTTGAAGGTGAAGCTCAATTTCTTTCTGGTGGGTCGTCTGGCGACAGACTGTATCCTCGGGACCAACTTTATTGACAGACATGTTAAGGCAATTTTGCCAGGGTCCCGAACGGTCGCTCTCCGTCAAGGTGGTCGTATTGTCATACTGGGTAATACGCAGACCAAAAATGGTTGGCGTCAGAAGCCGAGGTCCAATATACCCACCGAAACGGTTTCAAACAAGATACAGCTCACCAGATTGGTTTCAATTCCGGCTATGACCCAAATGGTAGTGAATGTCTCATGCGCAGTTCCAGGATTGGTAATGCTACAAAACCATCCTAGGTTGGCAGAAAGACATCTCGCCTTGATGGGAAATGGGATTATCGATAACATCCCTAATCAATCCTTCAAGGTGTACTTGAGTAAGTTTAGCAATCACATTGTTAAATTACGCAAGAATACCACTATTGGGATTGCATTACCGGCACCACAAGGGGTTTTCAAGGTCCCACCTTCACCTAATGGGCTGGACGAGGTCGCCAACTCTAAGGAAGGGGCAGGAATAGATGCGCCATATCCCGCATATGCGCCGCCGTAATCGACAAATACCAAAATGAAACAGAAGATCTCCGATACCTTTAAGGTTGGAGATCAGGAAAAGACTATGGAACTGGACCCAGTGCGGCATTGGAGATTGGAAGTCCAGATCAGTGAGAAGAACCATGCTCTCCAAGACCGGATCCTCAGTCCCTTAGAAGAATTTGAATCCATGTGATCGGGCCAGTTGGGCCAAATTGAGGGTACAGAGCACCGTATTGATATGGTGCCTGGCTGGAAACCCATTTACCAGCAGCCTTACCGTGTAGGTCCAAAATCCCGGGAGGTTGAGCTCAATGAGGTCGAGAGAATGCTCCGTGAAGGTGTCATAGAACCAGCAAATGCGGACTGGGCCAGCCCTGTGGTTCTCGTCACAAAGAAGAATGATACCCGTATATGGTTCTGTGCAGATTACAGAAGACTGAATAGTATTACCATTAGGGATTCGTACCCAATACCTAGAATGGACGAGTGTATAGATTCGTTGGGCAACGCCAAGATCTTTACTACGCTCGATGCCAATTGTGGTTATTGGCAGGTACCTGTCAGGGAAGAAGACAAGGACAAAACTACGTTTACTTGCCACGCTGGGTTATTCCGCTTAACGGGTATGCCCTTTCGGTTGCGGAATGCCCCGGCTACCTTTCAGAGGGCGTTAGATATAATCCTTTCGAAGGTGAAGTGGAGAACTGCTCTGGTATACATCGACGATGTAATCATATATTCCAGAACGGTAGAGGAACATTTCTACCATGTTAGGGAAGTTTTGAACCTTTTGAGGGAATCTGGAGTAACGTTGAAGCTCCGCAAGTGCAAATTCTTCACCAAAGAGGTAGAATACCTTGGTCATATCATCAGCCCTGGGAGGTTAGAAGTGACGCCGCGGAATATCCGAGCCGTGCAGGAGGCGAAGCCACCCACGTCCCAGACGGAAATCCGATTCTTTATAGGTTTATGCAATGTGTACCGCCGGTTTATCAAGAGATTTGCCAAGATAGCGGCTCCCCTCAACAGGAAGCTGCTGAAGGGTCAACCTACAAGGTTTGAATGTCTTACCAATGAGGAAATGGATGCGTTCGAGGCGCTGAAACATGCGCTCTTGACACCTCCCATCTTGGCATTACCCAAAGCTGGTTTACGATACACGTTGGATACTGACGCCTCGGACCCCCAAAGTGGTTGTTGTCTTATGCAGGAGCAAGAAAATGGCGAAAAACTACCTACAGGGTATTGGAGCCGTGCTCTGCACGCTGCAGAGAAGAACTACACAACAACCGAAAAGGAATGTCTGGCAGTGGTCTAGAGCATGTTGATGCTCCACCCCTACCTATATGGTGAAAGGTTCACGCTTCGAACCGACCATGATGCCCTACGGTGGATACTGGGTCTGTCCGACGCATCAGGCAGACTTGCCCGATGGCGGTTACGACTTTCAGAGTTCGAGTATGACGTACAGTACCGTCCAGGTATCAAGCACAATGTCGCAGACGCGATGTCTCGCATTACCACAGATGGTTTGGACACCGAGCCGGTAGAGGATGATATCTCATGCTTTACCATCTCTACCAACCCTGATGGTGATACCTTAGAAGGTTACTGGACTCTACCCGAAGAGGATACGTGGTTTAGTGATGCCATCGCTCGGGAAATACTCGCCCTCGAGGAAACAGACGTCATTCCAATTACCCGCGAGGAATTCCTGAGAGAGCAACCAAACGATGTTTATTGCCGCTCTCTCATGGACCAAGTAGGTATGAAAGACTCGAACTTTGACGTCGACCGAAATGGTTTCCTGGTGAGGCGAGCTCCTATTGATGGTTCCCTTCAGAAGGTGGTGCCCAAGGTACTGCGCCCTCGGGTGCTGTACCTGGCCCACTACCCAAGTCTATCAGGACACCCTGGAGGTACGAGAATGTACTACACCTTGAGGCAAGGGTACTACTGGCCTCATATGGCTAATGATGTATATACCTTTGTAGGTCAATGTGAATCTTGCGTACGTACCCGTGGAGGTCTCCGGAAGCACAGGAAATACTTGAAGTTATTCCCTGCAGCGGGTCCTCTCGAGTTCGTCGCAATAAACCTTCTGGGTCCATTACCAAAAACCACAAGGGGATATCAGTACATCATCGTAATCACCGACAGGTTCTCGAAGCTCACGCGAGCGATACCCTTGAAGGACACGAAATCGACGACCCTCGCGGTGGCGTTCTTGAACAATTGGATCTACCCGTATGGTGCACCGCTTTATTTACTTACCGACAATGGTTCGAACTTAGCTTCGAAGTTCTTTGAAGCTGTTCGTAACCTCTTGGGTATTAAGCACTACTTCACTACTGTCTATCATCCGCAAACGAATGGGCAAGTGGAGCGCTTTAACCGAACCCTGGTATCTAGGCTGCGACATTATACGGAAGAACACCAAACTGGTTGGGACGAGCTCGTGCAGTCCTTGACATATGCATACAACCCTCAGGTTCATCGAGCGACGCAAACTACGCCGTTCGATCTGATACTGTCAAGACACTTACCAGGTATTGTTGTTGAAGGGGACCCATTAGGACAAGAAGCCGCCGGAGCGCTCACACCGTCCCAGGTCAAACGGAATACCCTTTTGAGGTTAAGACGAACTCTCAAGTATGCTGAGAGCAAGTTCACAGCATCCCAGAAGCGGTACAAGGAGGACTACGACCGAAAGGTAACCCAAGTGGTAACGGCTACGCCGGGTCAATATGTCTTTATTGACCACCCTCCGAAAGGAGCTAAGCCACGACCGGGTGATGAAGCCGATGATGAAGCTATTGATAGAGATATCAATTCGATGCTTCTTCCAAAATCATCGGGACCTTTCAAGGTAGTTCGGTCAACCGACCACACGGTGACGGTGAACCAAGATGGTGTAGAGAATACGATCTCTATTGACCGAATCACGGTTGCACCTCGAACGGTTCAGTCCAGGAAGGAACGCGGAGAATCCGCGCGTGACTCACAAGCGGTTGCCCTGAGGACTCAGCCCCAAGAAGACGGGACACCCATCGAGGGTTATGATGACGCACAGGGTGACGACCCAAACTACGTACCACCCGCAGGGATTAAGGTTGCTCCTTCAGAGGAAATACCTACCCCCAGTGGTACCGATGGTCATGTAAACCAAAGTGGTGAAACGATACCATCTCAGGTCTCTAATGAGTTCCCAGTGGAACACCTTGTAGGTCACCGCCGTACCCCAGATGGTCTGAAGTACACCGTACGTTGGTATGGCTGGGGCGCCGATGGTGACACCGCCGAGCCGCCCTCAGTCATACCACACCACTTCAGAGTAAGCTACTGGAACCGCAAGGGAGAGGACATGACGAATGATGGGTAAACCTTAGAGGTAATGCAATCCCCTAAGGAAGGGGGAAATGCATTGTAATGAGGAACACCAAAGTCGGTTCGGACGCTTACCGGGAAGGTACAACCAGAAGGAAGCCTTCCGCGAGGGTACGTCTAAGGAGCGGCAGCGCTAAAGACGGACGCACCGTTGCACGCGCGCTGTTGTACACGCGCCATGCACGTGCGAGGCACGCGCGCGAACCCGCACGGTGGAAACCTTCAAAAAATTGTATCTTTTTTATTTGACGAGGCATACGCGCGCTGCTCGTAGCGCGCCGTGCAAAGTAACCGTTTCGGTTTACACTATTGTGTGTAGGGAGCGAGCAACGGCATGGTCAAAAAATCTAAGTATTTTGACCGTGCTGCGCTCCCGAATCGGCCATTTCCAGCCTCTGAAACCGCTTGGTTCTCGAGATACAGACCAAAAGGGGTTTCTGCATTTTCACTACCATATGGAGGGGTAATTTTCCGGTCAAATATTTTGCTTCGCCTTGCAAGTAACCTCCAGGGTGAAACACCGCACGTGTGCCCATGCATGGTGATAGGCCATGCAGAACCGTCTGGGTACATTGCTGGCCACTGCGCGCAAGCGCGTGGCACAACATCTGACCTTATGGGAAGGCGAAACCGCTCGCTGCGCTGTACGAAGACGCATCGGAGTACCAACGTGGTGAACCATACTACAAGCACCAAAATGGCTCAGGATGGAGCTAACTTACCTCCTGGAACTTACCCATCGTGGTACGCTGGTTTAAGGAGGGGGGAGGAGAGTTTCAAAACCTAGTTGGAGATGAGCAGAGCTAAGGAAGGGGGGGGAGCTGATTTCGAGCTTCCTCCCTCGCCACGCAGCGCACCTCAATGGCAATTCGAACCTAACATGGAAACGCATAACTTTTTACTTTACTTGAAGAGTAACACCAACAGGGATGCAAGAGCAAAGTGGCTCAAGCACAGACCCAAGTGGATACGACAATCAACCTGATGGGTGAGTGGCAAAGTGAGGCCCCGAGGAGCCTCCAGCTGAGGATCCCCGACCCGGAGTGGTGTTCTGATGGGCTCCCGGCCAAGGCTGGAAGAGATGAGCCTGGCCTGGAGCCTGGCTAGGCGCGCTACCATGACCCACGGGGGTACTAGTAGGCACGCTGACGCCTGGCATTACGTCGGGACCCATCGGAGGTGGCGCGTTCGCCTGCGCAACCGACGGAGGTACCGACGACCCGATGTGGAAAGGAGCCTGCGGAGCGGTTAGAAGGCCGGGGTTCAGGCTAGCATTAAATAGGGGATCCTCCAAAGGGTTTGTAGGCATCGGGCCCATGGCCGTCGCCAAGCCCGCCACTTGGTTGGTAGCCATCTGGTACAGCTCGACCTGGAACCGGTTCCGGAACTCACCAATTTGGAAAAAAGATCGCATGTACTGTGCATGACGAGGCAGGATGCTTTCCAGAAGGGTAAGAGCTTCGACCACAGAGGTAGGACCCGCCCGCTGGAAGTTCACCACACAGGCTTGGCGGACCCGAGCCATTAAACCTGAAATGGCCTGGGAGCCCACCTGAGAGGAGACAGGCGCCGCAGCCGCAGCCATGAAACCCCCGAGGATAGCCCGCGGAGGCCATCAACCCTTGTGGTACTAGGGAGAAGAGGAGTCACACCAGTATGGGCAGGCGTATTGCGTCCCTCCGGAGCGGGAGTAGGCGCTGAAGTGACCACAGGGGTAGCTGCTGGCGATTCCACCACGGTTGGGAATGGCTCGGGACTCCCTAAAGGTCCCTGATCGGTCGGAGCCCCGAGATAGCGCTGCTCTGCGCGGGACACAACCTTCCAGGACACCGGATCGAGAACCTCCCACCCCTGCTTGGCTCCCCACGGGAAACTCTCCACTTGGGTAAGCAACGACTCCAACTGCTCAATGGAGTAGTCCATACCTGCCACAATGGTTCCAAGTCCAAATAGGCGAATGTTGCGAATGACCCTCGGGGGAATGAAAAACATACGACCAGGAGGTTGCACACCGTCACGGTAAATCTCGGCTTCTCGAGAACGACAATCCCAGTCAATAACGTCACGGGCAGCCTGCAGAGCCAGGATGGCCACCAATACGGCCCAATCCGCGAGGGCAATCGACCAAATGAGGTAATACCGATCGTGGTTACGGGTGATGTAGCTCCCGAAGTAAGCCAATACCGGTGGGGTTGGGACGCTAAGCGACATCGGAACCTCATAGACATTCCACCATTCAGGTCGGGCCACATACCAAGAGGTTCTTCCCTTATTAGGTTGTGAGAAGAACTCCACATTATGGAACCCATGCATGACGCGGTTGAAGCTGGACCGGGTGCGAATGCGAACCTCGGTGACAGCATCCACCCCCCACCTACGACGGTTAGCCCAATGGATGGTATTGTAAGGCCTATCGAAGCAAACCAAATGTGGAGAAGCCGGAAAGTACTGCTGCGGAAGGGAGTCGTACTGACAGATCTTCACAACCAGACGTCGGTAATAATGGAGCTCCGGTTCAATACGAACATACGGCAGATCGCTGGGATAAATCGGGGGAATGAAATGAAATACCTCATTGGTGTGTGTTGCTGGCGGCTATCATAGCACTCCACCCGACCCTGACAAGGTTGAGATTCCTTATCCCGACGGTGGAGCGTTTGCGGGACGGAGCGGAGACGCTCGAAATCCCAACGAAACAAACCCAAGTAGGTATCCAGAGTCGGACGTCGCAAGACGCCGAGAACCGATGTGTTCCCCGGCGCCACTGGCCAGTTTCGACGGTACAGCGTCGCTTGCGAAACCATTCTTGGATCGACCCCGAAGGTACCATGTTAGGAAACGTTCCAGTCGGCCGTGGTGAACGTCTCCAAACCAAAATAGGAAATACCACGAGGAATCTCGGGCTCCGGACCTTACGGGTCCCGGATCCCTTCGTGAATTCTTTGAGGTTGATGTGAGGAAGACTGAAACGGCTGGCTCCGGAAACCAGTTTGGATGCGGGAATGGTACAAAGCAGCACCCCGAGAACCAGACTTGGCAATGCCTCTTCCGCGGCCGCGCGAAGGACCGGCACCCGACATGGTGTGATGAGTACCGTGAGGGAGTGGTTGAGACGGCGAGCATTCGACCGCAGGTGTGAAGCGAATCGGCTTTTTATCCACAATGGGTGAGGCACTAGAGCTGATGCTCAAAACCTCCACCCGTTCGGGGCCCCATGCTGGTTCAACAATTAAGGTATCGGCATTGGTCGCCAATGGCGCGCCGTCCTTTCAGGTTACCGCGTCCGATTGACCAACATGGGGAGCCGACAATCGCCGTGTACCGCTACGGGTGCTAGCCCGCACGCTGGTACCAGGGCTACCCATGTGGTTCAGATAAAGCTCGGGGGTCACCATAAACGGATTCAACCTTGTCGGTCGGACGAGAAGCCACGGTGACGCGGGCCCGCGTAGACAAACCGCAACGGGGTGCGAAGGCAACCAGAAGGAATAACGGTGAAACAACCTCGATGGAGTCAGCGGCAGTGCCTCGAAGGGTTGGTAGTCGAACCTCGAAGGGACAGAGAGACACACCGCAACCAAGTGGGCGCCAAAACCCTTCACGGCACAGTGCTCACACGAGCCCAAAGGCGCAACCCCCCCCCCCCACTGGGTATAACGACATGGTAAATGGGTCTAAGCCGTGCAGCCCAAAAGGTAGAACCTTGGCGGTATGCAATGGGCGCGCGTCGCGCCCAAACCACAAATGAGAATGAATAGGCCGCTGTCGGTGATAACCAAAGAGGTGGATAGAGCCGCAATCGGTGATGACCAAGGTGGTGAACAGAGTACGCTCGGCGACGCAGAGCCGATGCGACGCACGGCGCCGGATGGCAAGAAGGCTGCGACACGGATCAAATTGGTACGACGATGCAACCGACTTGGTGAAAGGATTTAGGAGCCACGAGGGCGTGGCTCAGGGTAGGAAGGGGGTCTGTACTACAATGAGACCTCAATAGCTTGGTGCCACGTAGGCCTACTGGTGCGCTTTGCTGGCTGCACTGTAACCAATTGGTATTCTGTATTTTATAATTTCCAATTCCTAATATCTAATTAGTTTACCTTAACATTGCTGGCCCATGACAGTAGGTCATGGGCACAGCCGATGACGTCATGCCCGCATGGGAGATCGGAGTCGGTGCACCTTGTATATATCGTGGCGCACCTCGCCTTCCCCCTCGGGTATTGTAAAGTCAGGCACCATTAGGGCAGGAACTATACCATCTTGGTCATTTGCTACTCTATTACTATTCAGGTTTCACCGCGCGTCGAAGTCTACTACCGTACACTTACACGGTCTAGACTAGTTGCCCCGCCGTTTGCCCTTGCGAGTTTCAGGTGCCCTACTACCATATTGGTTGTGTGTTTTTCCCCTTTAGGTTGAGCCCTCGCGCGCTCCCTTTACCAGACGGACCTCACACTTTATCGGTATTTGTACGACACACATGCAAGTTGTTGATACTAAGGGGTCGATTGTGTAGTTTGAACTGATTGAATAAGCCCACAGCGTGTGAACTTTTTCGTCTTAGATATCCTTCGTCGCGACGGCGGTGGGCGGAAAAAGATGGAAATAAAGCAGAGAATGACAATATTTGCTTGATAAAGAAAGATGTAGAGTAGTTGAGATTGCATTTTGAGTTCGAATACGGGTCTTGATGAAAGTAAGAGGTGGAGTTAGTTAACGGGGTTTGCTCTGCTTAACTTACGGTAATCTGTCCAATGTCACTCTGGAGCGGGTTTCGGAAGCCCGCTCCAGAAGGACAATTTCGTTGCCTCGTCGATGCGTTTCCTATCCACTTTATTGGGCACAATTTTTCTGTCTGTCATTGTAGTCTTTCTTGGCAGACCCCAATGTCTGAACATACACTTCTGATTGGTTGTTAGTCTGAGGTCGGCGACGTCGTGTCGATTGGGCACTTGCCCTAATTTTATCATCATCAACATTCAGTTATCGTTCCGTATATGTCCGAACCATAAATCGACAAGGAGCCAAAAATTTCCGGGCCAGCTTCACAAAACTGGATCTATCTCCGTAACGGAGTCACAGAATTGCTCCAAACCAGCTCCAATATGGAGAGGAGACCACCCTTATTCACAGTCCTGAACGAGGACACTATATCTGGGATGTGAAAGGCATGGATAGACTCAGAAGATACCTCTTTATCTGGCTCAGAAAGCCACTTTTCCTAAAACGAACAATAAATATGCGCGCACTGGGGCGCTTGACCGTTCAGGCCATTTTGAATTTTTGAGATACATGCTCTCACCGTTGCATCACTGCTGACCAAAGAACCCAACTGAGCGCGCCTTCGCTTTGCGTAGTTCCCTTCGCGCTTTGCGCGTCTGCGCAAGCAGAACACGCCGAATGCTGCGTATCGGCGCTAACTGAACTAGACGGCGAATATCGGCTTTAGGTTCTTTGTACGCCGCAGCAACCGCAAGAGCTTCAACATGTTTCTGCTTCTCCTTTCGTGCCTTGCTTCGTTGCTCTAAAGCCTCAAGCACAGCGTCGGATGTTAAATGGGCCCCGGCCGTCGTATTAACCCTTACGTGTCCCTCCTCTTCAACCAAGGCATCTCGAAGAAGCGTACGTTGGCGTTTCTCAAACATGTTCAAAACGTTCTGCACTGTGACCGCACTAGCTCTGTTTCCATTTGACTGCAATAGATACCTCTCCAACGGAGCGATGTTGGGTCTGAGCAACTCAACATCCCATATTCCGGTTTTATGAAAACCGGAACGTATATTCGGTGCTGTGTGCGAGCTGTAGTAGTCGTTGGATATACACTGCCCGACGTCAAAAGCATTCAATTTGGTCTTCTGCCTGGCCGCCTTATGGAGTTCACTCTGTAGAAAACTCTTGTATGATGAGAATACTCCGACATCCAGTGGCTGGGTTCTGTGAGATGTGTGCGAAGGGAGGGCAATAACAATGACATTGCTTTCTCTTAACATCCGAAGAGTTTTGAACTGTACATGAGCCCCATAACCATCAAGTAAGAGCAAAAGAGGGTGACCGCCGCAAGGTAAGTGACTAGTCTCTTCTACAAACAGTTTTGCCCACTCAAACACGATATCTGAATCAGCGCCAGGTGGGTTGGGCTGAAACAAATAACACGGCGGAAGAACGGAGTGCAACGTTTGAATCTGTCCGTTTACCTTCCGATGATGCGCAACTGTTCCCGGAAACACGATTGCCGGTTTATATGCCACGCCGCTGGCAGAAACGACTGACATGACCGTAACCCTGTCAAGATTTCCTTTTGTTGTCAACGCTTTCTGGACCAACCTCGCCTCTTTTGCACCGATTCCTTTACGAAGGGACCTTTCTTTCATCTTATCGAAAGAGGACCCAGACTGGTCAGTGTTGAAAATGAATCGCGGGTCCTTTATGTTATACCTTTGAATTGCGCCCTTCACACGAGCGATATGTTCAGCTAAGTTCTCGGCCGAAACAGCTTTCACCCGCTTGTCTTCCATTAACTCCACATGTTGCGACTTCAAACCGTTCCGTTTCATAAACGAAGTCACCCAGTTCTTCGAAGGGCGGTTGCCGTGAAATCCTATGGCTTCCTGGCGGGTCTTTGGAAGAAGAAAAACGTACTCTTCGACGAAGTCTCGCATGCTCTGGCGGGTTAATGGGGTGTTGTTGTCTGCATAGTAAAAGACGGATTCTGCGATAAAATCTTCTTCTTTATCCATTAATGCTGGAAGCCTGCCTCTGCGACACAGTGGCAAATGTATATCTTTGGGTGCAACGGGCTGTGATTTCGGATAATTTTGTTCCCAAGATGCGTAAACGCGGCTAAGGGCACCGACTCTTATGGCGTGTTTTTCGGACAGCGCTTTCCACGATGAGTTGCTCTCGAGTCGTTCAAAGACAGAGGATTGCAATATGACGTATGCGGGCGCCATCTTTTGGTGTTGGAATAAGTTTCATCGGTTTGGTCGTGTCGGCGCAGAAAAAGTGGGAGATTTTGTACATCGTTTGAAAGTAGAACGCGCGCGCTCTTTAAATATGTCTTTACATGAGAGAGTACTAGCGTGGGTCGTTGTCAAGGAGGGATACAATGTTCAACGCCGCTGTCATTGTCCGAGTTGAAGCGGAAATCGTGGAAATAAACACAAGAACCGCATTGTCGATTTTAGGTCTTTTGACGATTTAAGTGTCGGACGGATAGATCGTCGCCAGATGGAGGTGCATTACGAAAACCGTTCAACCTGTAATTTGTAATTTTTTCATTCGGAGCATCTGTGCCGGATCTAAGCAAGCATAACTTTACGGCTCTTGCTTCATTTTTGACATTCGACCGCTCGATAAAAAGCTAATCGTGTTAGCTACAATTATGGAGAAGTAGAAGCAAAACGAATCAAGAACGAGAAGGCTAGATGCAAATCAGAGGACCTTCTTAAAAGGGGTCGAAACAGTATATAATTATAATGTGTAAGTTCATAAAAATTATCAAAAATAAAGGTTGATTTGCATCCGTGCATGCGTGGATCACTGCGATGGGACCCATCTTTGACTTCTTTCGGCAATTTCTGAAGTTGGTAGGGTACTTAAACTATCCTATAGAAGGAGTTATAATCTCATACTTATGCAATCGGTAGCAAACGGTCGAACCTTCGAACCTGCAGAAAACAAAACAAATCTTATGAGTAGTCTTGCCGCTGTAGTAGTTGTCCTGTTAAGGTCTGGAGCGAATCTTTGCCAAGCCTCCAAAAACAGCCTAACCAAGGTCACAATGAAACGACAAATTAAATTTTTTCGTGCAAATAACAAGTTGAACAGTTATCTACTGCCCTTACTCTTCTCTACGTAATGCAACATTTTGCGGCCGGCTTCGTGAGCTACGTTTTGAGTTGTGCCGGTTTAACTTCAACGCTCTCAGGAGTTGGGCCCCATTTTACTAATTAGGGCGTGGGCCTTTACATTTGGTCAGGGCTTGTTACGACATTCTCGATGGATAGGTATTGTCTTGAATCGGAAACAGGGAAGAAGATACCAGTTAAGACTGTATACTTTGTTCGTCACGGCCAGTCCCTCCACAACGCTCATGCATTGAAGGCCCAAGGTGCGGATCTCAACGACATCCGCTATGTTGACTCTCCACTTACTGCTCTGGGTCACCACCAAGCGATTTCTCTTGCTGACGAGGTCGCGCGCTTGAAACCCGAACTCATAGTTACATCTCCGATGACTAGAGCGACAGAAACTTGTCTAGATGCCTGCCGTTTACTAACAGGCGTCCCCGTTGTTGTAAATCAACTATGCAGAGAGCGATTGGCATACATCTGCGACGTTGGTACCCCTGCACCAGAACTAGAGCAAAGATTTCCCGGTTTGGATTACAGTAGTGTTGAACCTGATTGCTGGTGGTGGAGCATACCAGGTACCATCCCTAGCGTGGAGAACAGTGTGAATGCCTTACGGAAGCATCCTCCTGGGGCTTATATAGACGTCGAACCCGTTGAGCTACTGCGTAAACGCATCAATGACTTTAGAAGATGGCTGCTCATGCGCTCTGAGTCAAGAATTATTGTGTTTTCTCATGGGGTGTTCCTCATGAGGTTCATCGGAGACAACAAGAGATTCTCAAACGGCGAAATGAGAAAGGTGGTTTTCTGACCTCAGTAAGAATCGGAGCCTCAAATGTGGAAGAGTCCCTGCTTGCCTTCGTTTTGCAGGTACGGGAGTATATAGTTGGCTTCTCGTATGCTATATTCCTAGAATGACAAGGTTTGACAGGCTTATGCTACAATGATTCCTGACGCGTTCGACAATGAACGGATTACGCAGGGTTTGTGATATGGCTGGTCGGGAGCTGAGCAGGTGGCCAGATTTCTTTTTGGGCCATGATCATGGGATACTGGAAACCTGTTTTGGGTTTATTACTTGTAAAGAAATGAGAATGGTACAGGGATCGTTATAACTTGGCTTAGCAAGGGTCCTTACCATGAATGATTGTTTACATGTGACGACAAACAACTTTTGAGTTCGGAGTCAGAAGTGAGCACTAATGTGTTTGTAGTCCTGAGAACCATATCTTTCTCAGTCGCTCAGAAGAAGGATGAATCGAATGATAGCGAATGAAATGTTTTGTAAGGCAAGTAAATTAGACACATAAAGGAAGACGGCATGATAGGATTACCAATCGATGCTCTTTCGAGCAATCGAAGTTCCAACCCGGAAACATATTGCACGGACCTATAAAGATCTCTAGTACGGATTTCATTTGATCCTGCAGACCTTACACCCACGTTCCATAACAATACCACAAAGTGTTGGTCATTCACGTTCATTCGACTAGGGAGCAATAGGAGGAACATAACGGGTACCCTTTCGCAGTTCACAAACTGACTAAAAGCTTCTGAAGAAATTTCCTTTAGAGATATATTTCATGAAGGAAAACCCTGGCTACCGCTGTCGTGGTCTCTTCTGATTCCAACTTGGGTATCCCTGCCCTGGGACGTGTGAGTTACCAGTCACGGCACCCTTCATTAACGTTGTCCCTTGACTATTAGTACTAGTGCTGCTCTGAGTATCGCTGTTCCTCTGTTGCCTTTTCAAGCCGGTACGCCGGGTTGGCGGCGTTTGTACACCATTCCGGATAGATGGCCCTCTGTTGTGGATACTCCTGGATCGTTCTGTAACAGCCTGAGGCTTGTCAGTAAACATTCTGTGCTCGCTTGCCGGGGCCTCTCGACTAACGTTAAGGCTTCGATAGTTTTGAGCATTTGAAAGGGAATCAGTGCTTTCCTTCGGAGCATCAGAATTGGCAAAGCTTCTGCCGCGGACTGCGCTGCCTCTCAATCCAACAAGGACCTGTAGAGCCTTTTCCTTCTCTTCGTCAATCCCATCCTCTTCTGGCGATAAACGTGTTCTTGGCTCTTCTTTCTTTGCACTGCCTCGATCAGGAGGATTTGAAGTTATTGTACTGCCCTTGGCTTTTGTCCTCTCAAAATGTGATGATGAAGGTTCTCTGTCATGACTTGTCATAAGGTTCTGACTCCCGGCCAAAGGTCTTTCGGTGCGTGGTACACCATTGTACGTTTCTGCTAAACTTTGTGGATGTCCAGGTCGTTTCGAATGTTGTAATGATGCGGCCGGTGTCTGACCATAAACCTGGGAGGAAGGTGGTACGACATAGTATGAAGGGGGAAACTGGCCACCAATGGCTGGCTGAAACTGTCGGTGAGCCCCATATGTTAGAGATACATCTCTTCCGGCGTGATGAACAAGATGGGAATTTGGCACATGTTCCACACCATGGGGCAGCGTTTGCATTCCAGGATGCCACCCCTGAGCTCTATCTGGAGCTTGGTGAGGCAGTCCGTTGTGAGTTCCCAATGAATAGTATGCACCAACCGCATACGAGGACCCATGTTGATGAGCATATGCTCCATTGGAGATCACTCCATTGGGTGGATGGGAAAGGAAGTAGGCAGCATGGTTGGGGTGAATATGACTGCGATCCAGTTCTGCAGGATGCTGAATGAATCGGCTTGAGAAGGGATCGTGACCTTGTTGCTGATGCCCTCTTGGATACATATGATCCGGACGACAACCATAGTAGCCATACATGGCGGGATAACCGCTCTGAGCACCACTCGGTGGATTCGATTCAAGATTACGCGCTTCGGGTCTTACTGAGGTAGTGCTCTTCATATTGTTTGCTTCGGAAGTCAGATCATGTGGTTTGCAAGCCTTATCATCATTTTGTACAGATTTGACAAAGCCATTCGGATTCGTTTGTGGCCTTGATGTGGGTTGTTCGGGGCTGTTCTTTTGTTGGGCTTCGGAGGTTGGCTTTTCCGGAACCTTAGCGTTATCAACATGTTTCGGATAAGCGTCCGGAACTGGATGTGGATGTTGGTGTCCTTTGTCGACACGATATCTGTCATTAATTAGTGCATTTTCGTATGCGTGCTCCGGAATATCTTGGTACGGCGGATCAATGAAGCACTGATTGATGGTGTTCACAAACAGCGGGATAGCGCGCGGAACTGCATCAATCGGGATATACCTTGGAATGGGTGGCCGTTCCTGCGATGATTGAACAGGGAGAGGTCTGGTGACGTTCGGCGGGTCAGCGTGCTGTCTTGGGTGCTCTGGACGTACGCAGTCGGACACCGGCATTGGCTCCGGAGTTGAAGAGTTAATCGGTGAAGCACCTCCAGGACCAATCTCAACAAACATAAAGTTGGGTCTCTCGCACATGCCCTTCACGCGCATGGCGGCCTCTGTCAACGATGGTTGATTCTTGCTGATTAGGTCACCAATGCTGAGATGACCGGCAGTGGCAAATGTGAACACCATCACCGGGGTCTCGGGCGAAACTTTGAGCGCTTGAAGGTCGGATAAGGGGTCCCAAAGCGTAAGTAGGCACAACGAGCCGTTAGAGAAGGTGACTAAAATTCCCTCGGTAGGAGTGACCATACCGTTTGAGAAGTTCATTGACAACCCCCTTGAGGGATGAGAGGGCTGGATAACGCCTGCCTTTTCCCATCCCACAGAAGCTAGGGTAAAGCGCCCCATATGCTTGCGAGGCGGAGGCATCTTGCCGGTGAGCACCTCAAATCCATTGCAGATGAGTCGCAATGCGCGGTAGTCTTGGTTGACTGCATCCGGTGAAGGAGAAGCACGATCATTAGCAGACATCTGCTGCTGTTGCTGCTGTTCTTGCTGTTGCTGCGGCTGCTGCGACTGCGACTGTTGCTGTTGCTGCGGCTGTAGCTGCTGTTGCTGTTGCGAGGGCAGCGGGAGTTTGTGGTGCTGTTGATCGGGGTGCTTGGGGATTGGAACGGTGCGCGTGGGTTCAGGACTGTTTGACTTTGGTTCATCGGTACTGTTACCGTCATCCGAGGGAGACGGGGTACGTGAGTTACCAACGAAGGATGGAATGGTAGCGGCGTTACTCTTAGAGCCATTTGAACCATTTGAACCATATCCATCATCCGACGACTGAGTAGCCCACTCGGGGCATGTATCTGAGCGCGGCAGCTGCACAACAGTGAGCAAACCCGGACAACTGACGGCAAACACACGCGCGATAAGCGGGAGGACAAGGCCGTACAGAAAGTGGTTCTCCTGCTGGTTCTCGACGAACACGTAGTTGGGCTTTGACGGGGGGCGATCCAGCGCGGAGAAGATGGCCGACAACACGTGCTTGCTGATGGGCAGCGGGGTTTCGGGCGACGGTGATCGACGCGCGTCGCGGTTGGAGGACGGTCTCGAGTTGGACGGCGACGCGATGTGGTCTAGCACGGCGGCGTTGGACAGGGTTTGCTGACGCGACGCGCGGAGCGCGTCCACAACGGACGCGAAAGACATGGGTGTGAAAAGGTGCAGCTCGCGACAAGGAGGGAGCGCTTACCCATTGGCACGCCGACAACAAGTGGCAGGGCAGAACGAAGGACGCGCGGCGTAGCGGGAGCGGTGGAAGCGGAAGGCGAGAAGAAGGGCGACGACGGCGGCGGTGAAACGTGCACAAGAGCACGGGCCGAACAAAAGTGCGAACGAGAAGCGTAACAACAAGCGCGCGAAACGTCAAGGACGGCGAAGGCGAGCGTGGTGAACGCGCCGAATGGGCGCGCGAAACGGTGCGGCGAAGCGCAAGTCAAAAGGGCCGGCGCACAGCGCGGTGCCGGCACCAAACGACACCACACACACGGAGCACACAAACGCCGCTTGCTGCCAACTCGCGCGCTCGCGCGCCGCGGCGGCCGGGCGGCGGTTGGCGAAAAAATCGACGTAAACGCCGCGCTGCGCAGCGGCGGCGGATGGGGCGCGCGTCGCTTCGGCCGCGAGATTTGCGCTGCGCTGTGGCGCGTTGTGTGGCGCGCGCCGCGTGCGGCGGCGCATGCGCCGGGAGGCGCTTCGCGAGCGCGCGCGCGCGCGCGCGTGCCGCTGCATGCGCCGCCCGCCGCGTGCGCACGCGCCGCCGCTGTGGCGGGCCACTTGTTTGGCTGCGAGATGCGCGCGTCGCATGTGATTTTTTTGCAGCGCCCGCTGATTGGCCGCGTTGTGCGCGTGTGGCGGGATCTTTTGCGCGATTGCGCGCGCTGCCGCGACGCCATTCGCGCGCGACTGACGGACAGCTGCCCTCGCGCCGCTGCGCCCCCGCGCAGCTGCGCACGTACAGTACACTTTGGCCGAAACACGGCGTCGCACTGTTTACTTGGAGAACGGCTGCGCCGCCAGGAAGCGGTACACCGGCCGGTTGCCGTGCACCTTGTGCACGCTCAGCACCTTGAGCTTCGTCAGTACAACCGCCAGCGTCTCGCACTGGTGCGGCTCCACAAACTCGCCCAGCATGTGCAGAAAGTCGCCCTTGGAGAACTCGTCCTGCCCCATCCCCCCGAGCGCCACGCACACGTCTTGGATGGTGCTCAAGTGGAACGTGCTTTTCCAAAAGCTGTCCAGCTCATCGTAGCAACTCGCCATATCGTACAGCGCACCGCCTTTTGCCACGGGAGTCTCGCCAAAGTTGAGCGTCCTGTGTAACCGCTCACCAACAACATTCTTCGTCGACGACTCAAAGTACCCGTTCGCCAAGTTCGTGTAGTCTAGAGTTCGCTCCGAGCTGCCGGCCTTCACCTTTGGCGTCGTGGTTTGTAGCACCTCCTTCAGTGCCACGTTTCTCTTCGTCGCAAATCGTTGCTCCAGTTGCTTAGGCGTCTCGATGCCAAGCGCCGACATCGAGTTGAGCACCATTGTTTCGTACTCATCCTCATCGATTTCAATGCCGGCGTTCCTCGAGATGGACGTGCTGTACTTGTTTGAAATCCCCACAAAACCGTGATTCTCTTTGTCGTTCGTGCCGGGCGTTGACGTTGCCAGCGCGCGAATCTCCTCGTCCCGCAGCCCAAAGTCCTCCAGCCGCGGCGTCACAGGGATGCTCGATCCCTGCGGAACCTTCTTCGAGGCCGGCGTGAACGACTTGAGAAAGCTCCTACTTGCGCCACCTCCTCTGCCACCGCCCATGTTGGACACATCACCAACCTCATCTACCTGCGCAGACGGTGACTCCAACACCGCCTCGCTCGCAGCGTCGCCGTCGCGCACGCACACCGGTTCAACACCGTACTTGTCGTGCGCAAACTCTTGGAAGCGAGAAAACACTTGCTCAATGCTTTCCAGCTCCTTGTACACCGCCGTCATAAGCTCCGCCGCGCGCGGCGTTTGTCGCATGAGAGTGCATAGTGGCGACACTTGTTTGCGGAGCTGCTCCACTTCAAGCGTGGTTTTCTTCGCGACGGCAATCGCATCGGACGCGGTGCCGACGGCGTTTTTGTCCAACGAGGTGCGCAGCTCGTTGAGGTCCGCGCTGCTGCTGCTCAGCGCATCGCGCAGGCTGTCTACGATTTGTTGCGCGGCATGCTTGTTTTCCTTGTGGAACATGGCTGCGGTGCGGTTTTGCGACGCCTGCGGCCGTGCGGCGATCGGCGGCTGTTTGTTGATGGTGGCGGTGATGTGGCTGATTTTCGCACGCGCGCTTGACGGCTTTTCGCGAAGCGCGGTGGGGATCCGCAGGGATTCGCAGGGTGGCAAGAGCTACAAGCTCCGCAGCACCGTGGAGTCGAGCGCTCGACTGTACATTGCGCAAGGTGAGGGGGCACGTTGGCTTTGTTCTCCAGAATTGACCCGCGTCGAGCACTTCAAATTCAATTCTGGCGCCACCCTTCCAAACAAATGACAAAACAGCTTTTTTTTTTGAATTCAAATCATATTATGATAGCGGAGATCATCAACCGTATGTGCACGATTTGTTCTTTCCTCCCTGACAAAGACCAAAGCATCCGTCTGTATTGTCAAGCTTTTGGGACGTGCGTTGAGCTCCATCTTGCTTGCAAGCTTTGTGCTTTTGCTGAGCAGAGTCCTCCCTCTCTTTTGTGGTCATAATATGCTACATTATACTAAAGCGACCCCGAACAACAGGAAGGCCAACATCTTCTCAGGCCACTTTACGACAAATTCAGGTACAGTTAGCCTATACCAAGGAGAGAATATCGACAAAGTTGCCGTGGAACAGAAGATGTTCCAACTCTATCCTTCTGAAGCAGATGATTGAGATGTCACAACTCTTAACGCGCTTCAGAATAAAAGATACGGCCAACAACTGGTCCGCGTTATACCTCTTCGAAGGTATCATACTGCATGGCCATTACAAACTGCACAAACCTGCTACATGGTTTACCTAGAATTTCTTCAACCCAATAATGCTCAAGCTGACGCTTGGTTTCCGCATTTCTCAAAACCACAAGCGCCAGTCATTGCGATTGATCATCTTTGAAACCGTAGCGAAGATGGATCTTGTTCGATGGAATCGATTCCATGAACATACAAGGTTGATACAAGTAGAGGAAGAAAGAAAAGCACACAGGGAGCAACAATGACAGGGGTAAAACGATCATCCGCCATCCACAACGACGCGGTCGCCATGCGCATCACATACAATGTTTTCGTGCTATCTTATCTATGCAGTAAGAAAGCATTGAGAACTGAAGCTTACTATTTACACTCGAACACAAAAGCTCCTCCAAAAACCCATCCCATCCATCAGGAATTAGAGCGGCGACTGTGTGATCCAGGCTCAGGGTGTTCGAAACGATATCCAAACATATAACCACCAAGACAACTCACTCCCTTATTTCGGTTCTTGCCAAACTGTGATGAGCAGTCCAGCTTCTTTTGGAAACTACTGATGACTTCCTCAGAGAAATCAATCATGCGTGAGTTCAAAAAGAATCGAAGCCACTGTATCAGCCGCAGGAGACGGGTTCAGTGCCAGCTCAACCAGTCGCGACTCATAATACATCAGAACCGACCTGTTATTCGGAGCCTCCGCTAGATTCAGCAGCGTCAACGCCGCTCGCGGAGCCAGTTCTGCGTCTGAAAGCATGCCAACTAGTCGTTCTAATGCGCGAGGTGTGCGTGCAATTCGGTCCCGTGCCGGCCAGTCAAATGCACTGAAGTTGCAGAGCGCTGCCAGACTGGCATTCACATACCGCCGACTTCTCCCTCCCAACATGTCTACCAAACGCGGCAACACATCGTCAAAAGCAGAGACAATGGCTGCCTCATTTCGCTCGGGACTTGCGGCTAGACGTGCCAGAACTTCGCCACAGTTCATAAAGCGTGACTGTTCGGCTCCATCGTTGAAGGGGTCCAATAGTTTTATACATGTCCCCAGCACAGCACTTCCCGCAGAACCGGGAGACGCGTTCAGGTATGGTGATACGTTGATCCACATGTCCATCAACGCCTCCCGCAAATTTGCTGGAACCTGCATGGTCTGAATCATCACGGCTGATATGTTGAGAATGGACATGGAGTTAGCCAGAAAGATGGCATTTCGATCGAAAAAACTCATGTTCCTCAGCACGTTGGACGCAACAACTGCACACTGTTCACGGTCAACCGCAATAGGATCCGCAATGTTGAACAGATTACTATACTGCTGCAGAGTAGACGTACGCAAATGATCTTCTCGCATGGGACGATGGGAAACACCTACACCAGGCCCTGTGTCGAAATAACCGGCAGCCTGAACATCCATTGCAGGTAGAGAAACATCACGCGGCGCACACGGATCAAATTCTTCCATACCGGCCTCCACACCAAACGGTCTAGCTCGAACTATGTCCTCCATGTGACGGTTCAATACTTCATGAAGCGCATCGAGCACGCCAGGGAATTCTTGAGCGACGAATATGTTGCGAAGGTCAAACGAAAGCGCGTTAAGAGTTCCGAGCGCCCACGCGACGTCATCATGAATGGGGCTCCATAAAGCGGCAACCACTCGCTCTCGTTCACCGGGTTGATTCGGGACGTATATAGCGTGTGGAGCGCTTTCGTTCACCACCTGATCCTCAAGCAATTGTTCTTCATGAACAGTAAGGGACTGTTCATCGAGCCCAGTGAGTCGAGAGCGTCTGGGGAAAATGGGATACGCGTACGGGTCGTCGGAAACGGCGGCGGCGACGGCAGTGCTGGCCGCGACGGCCGCGTGTCGACGAGGCCTGCTGCTCGGTTTCTGCAGCGGATGAACGGCAGCCGGAGCGGTGGGAGCAGGCAGCGGTGGCGGCGGTGAAGGAGGTGGAGGCGGAAGAGCTATTTGGTGGCGAAAAGGGTTAAACGCACGCCGCGATCTGTCAACGGCGTAGAGCGGTGCGGCTTGGTGCGGCTCGCGGTTCCAAACGTGCTTCTGCTCATACATGTATAGCAGCTTCTCATACTCAATGCGAAGGATGAAGGCGGCTGACGTGCACGTTTTGGGCAGCTCCAACGCCTGTGCCACCATTTTGAAAGCGCGAGTACAAATGACAGCCTGTAAACCACCGCGTTCTAACACGGCCTTGTACAGGCCGTAAAGGTCGAGTTCAGCGCCGCCAATGCGACGCAACTTGAACGGGCGGCCAATTTCATTCATGAAGCGATAATGATCTGTGATAAAATCTGTGCGTCTGTCGCCGGTAATGGGCTGTCCAACGGACATCTTTGCGAGTAATTTGGCGCCAATCTCAGTGGCGGCTCGTTGATTCCGCGCCATGGCTTCCTCCGTGAGTACATCTGGAAGGTTTGAAACATTGGTTACCACGGGGATGGCTGTGGAGGGTTGTGAGTCTTTGGCGACATTTGAAGAAGGTTCATCGGGCGATGCGGATGGGGACTTGGAGGTTGGCGGCGCGGTGGTTGTGGTGGCTGGAGGCTGGGTTTCGTCGGGCGGGGCTGCAGGGGCGGGGGCGGTGTTTGATGGGGCAGTTGTAGATGGGGCAGTTGTAGATGGGGCGGCTTGTACGTCGGCGCTCATAGTGCGACGGGACTGGCGGTGGGAGGCTGTCTACACAAGCGCAAACTTGGGAGATTTGTCTACGAACTCCGTATCTACTGCCCTGTTGGGGAACTGTCGTGGCGGGGGGGGCTAGGTCGACGACGAAAACTTCTCAACATTTTCGAAAGGTTGGGGTGATATTTCGCCAAAAGCCCGTCGCCTTCTACAGCTGTAAGCAACGATATTTACATAGAAGTATTATTTGAAACACCGAAGCAGGGTAGCGTTTATCCCCTACGATTCGTAGGCTACGAAGGTACGAAGGTACCAATCGGCACCTGCGAGCCGATCACTCGGAAGGTAAAGCGGCAATACTCTTTTACGTGCAGGAGACGGGGCTGACAAGAAAAGATTTAGCTGTATCGCCCCCCCGCGAGTTCTACGACAAGCTCCGTGACAGCTATCACTTCGCAGAATTGCCATTATTGCGGATCAACAAATGCAAAAGGCATATATCTAACATGCTGATAATGAACAAGTCGTGAAGGACCGCAGAATGAAGCTCTGAGCAGGCCGTCCAAAAACATTTATCTTGTGCCTTTCTTGTGAGTATCCAGTGTCTACGGCGATTACAAGTAGCAATTGCAATTACATTTCATCATGTGATTGCAAAGCTCCGAGTGCATTCCCGATGCAGAAGCGATCAATAGACAGAATACCAGAGTGAGGTTTGCATTCAGTTGCAATTCTAGTGGTTCCAAACCTGGTAACGCTACGACAAGTTGCACTGAAGTTGTTCTAACCCATCAACTCTCCATAGACATTATATAATTTTATGGTTGGTCTTCTTGGTCGGAACGTTTCATTCATAACGTTCACTGCCACGTACTCAGGTACTAACTCCTACTTGCATTTCTGCAAAGAGAACGAGAGACCAAGAGAGGTAGTGGAAGGGCGAGGGAGAGGGAGAGGGAGAGAAAGGCCGGGGGGCTGGGTGGGGGCTAGCTTCGGGTATAAAAGGGGACTTGCCATCGCCGCTTTCCCTCTACGGTCTCCTATTGTCAGGATCGGTGGCTTTGAACATAAGCTTGGCTATAGAGGTTCTATCATCCCAAAGAGTTATCTGAATCTGATCATTGAGGGTGAATTGTCCACCTAACAACACAGCACCCAAATGGAAACAAAAATGAACTTTAGTGAGAAACTGCGGGAGAAGTTCACATCTTTGAACATGAGAGCCCAAGGAAGACAGTTTCGCGAAAAGCTTTCATCGATTCGCGCAAAGGTGACAGGAGGACGAGTCTCTCGTCTTGCCCGAAAGATACCTTGTTTCGGTAAGGTATTTCCGAAATGTGAGGGAGGAGACAAAGAAGATACCCTCTCTTTTTCTAAGGCGAACAATAAGGAAGAGACCACAATGCAGAAGCGAAACAATGGAGAAAGCAATGAATCCATTGAAATCCATGATGACATCCTTCAAACACCAAAGACTGGGGCTCTCGAGAAGAAACGAGTCCGGTTTGCGGGAGTGGATGGACAGGCATGCCCAAGCTTCAGCACGGAGTGCAAGGACTATGAGGAAAACGAGAGTTGTAATTCTCGTCGTAAGGTTCTGTTGAGCGGCACCAGAGCCAATGTTGGGGACAGAGCCCCCAAAGTTGAAGTTTGCGCTTCTTCTGACAACCGCAACCAGTTTGATGAAAGGTCTTACGAAATGCCATCATCAGAGAGAGACCAGAGTACAACCCCATTCTCAGTACGTCAGTCAAACAAGTGTGAAATACTTCCATCAGTTTCACCTGACAAGCTGGGGATTGTACCATCCCCCAGCCCTCCGATTCCGGAAGGCGAATCGCAAGAATTACGACGACCGAGCTCAATTGGCGTCGTGAATGAAACGAAACCCAGGTTGAAACGTGCCGAAAAAAGAATCGCGTTCTTGAAAGATTATTTCTCCCAGAACCTCCCTTCATTGCAGAATCAATCCAAATGCAATGGGGTTTACGGGAGCGAATCATCGATGACAGAATTTCAAAGTACTGTCATGGATGTAGAAGAGGTGGTTAGCCCCCTTCCCGGGGCATACAAGGCTTCATGTTCCTCATCAGACTCTGTCAAGGCGAAGAACGAACTAGTGATCTCGACTGAGAGGACGAGATTCGATGACATTCACTCGGAAGCAAACTCGAGAAATCTTTCGACGTCATCGAATGAGTACAATGGAAGTGGTGAGGAAATAACCGCTAGAAAATGTGTCGGTATTATGTTCCGAACATTTGATATACTCAAAGATTATCTGGGATCATCATCACCAGGGAAATTATCCTCTGATTGGTTTCACTTGATCGAGGTACCTGATGAAGAGGAGTAGGGCACGTTTCTTGACATGTAACTTATTGACCCAGAGCCAGAAAAGATTTCGCCCAAATTGAATACTGAAGTAAAGCCTGGCCAGGCTAAGATGTTTATCTACAGACCGTTTCGTTTTCCCGATCACCATGCATTTTTGACTTGATGTCTCTAGATTTAGTCCTGCTGTAGAAGTTCTTTGCCTATCCTAATCAGCCGATGAGCAGACTGATGGAGATGGTCGATAGCTTCAGCCAAGTGTCGCCACTGCAGACGAAAAGCTTTGTCCCAGACTTCTCAAACGATGTCACATGTAAACATGTGACCAGAGATGATGATGTAAGACAGGGATGATGGTTCTTCTTCTGTTTGGGAATTGGGGAAGATGGTTTTGCGATGACATACATATATGTATAGGGTATATATACATATGCCACTCGATTGTGCGCCTGAGGGTCGCAACAGGAAAACCCAAGGAATTATAGACTGAGTGGGTTGCGGAGGAGAGAAGAGCGTGTAACTTTGTTCGATGAATTGGGTTTGATAGCTAATGCAACCTTTTCATGTAGAATGGCGAACACCCTGTGTTTAAAAGAAGCTACGCAATCCTGCCTCTTGCGTGCAGCAAGACCCTCAAAGAACGACGAGTCTGCACTGTGCTTACTTTCGACCGTGCACAGGCGGACAGTGGTTCCAAAGTAAGGATGATCTCCCTTATCGCTTGGTAAGTGAGAACCTCTCTCTCTTTTTGTGAGAAAGCATACGTTATTAACATGTAGGGGTGGGTTTCATAAAGAACCAACGACCCATAATACTTCTTTACCGCAGCCATTACCTGTTAATCGGTAGCTGTGCTACGTTTACTGGGCTACGACAAGAAAGTATTAGAAGAAAGTAGATCCCATAGGAATTTTTCGACCGCAGCCGTTTCGCTAGCGACTCTTTCGCCAAATGGGAAGCAGTCGTATCGTAATTGTCAATGCTCTACTAATACTAAGGAACCGCGCGGCGGCCTAATAAAGAAGATAAAGGTGTGGTGGAGAGAACGATATCTCTCAGATTGCAAGGTTCGACTTCCGCGATGATCAGAGATGAGGTGGTCCAGGTGATTCTCACGACGAGAAATTTCATTTTCTCGAATGATGCCGTCGAATGTTCGGATGACGAGGCTGGTGCTGTTCGGTGGCAAAGTACATGGTCTGTTTGTAGCTACTAAAGCCGCTATTGTATCACGGAGCTTCTGGCGTATGCAAAGTATGATATCTTTTATTCAGTACGAATCATTCCACAGTCGCAGAAGCAATTAAAGGTAGTCAAAATTTCTGTTGTAAAAATTCTTGTCACTCAGGTCCTGAACCAATATCTGACATTGTGGACTGGGGGCATACCAAATAACCTCGAGCGGTCCTCAAAATTTTATTCACAAGAATGGTTTTGCTGTACCCGTTTCACAATATCAAAGACAGTCTTCTAATATCACAGACAGTTCAAGCCAGCGGTCCATTTCGTGACGCGCTGACGCCCAGATCCAGGTCCAATGTTCCCAGCGTCAAAGCGGTAGTTGACATTGTTCCATGACTGTGCGTAGCCGACTGGCAGGCTGACGTTTAACCTTCTACGATAACTGAGACGATATTCTCCATCATTGTAGTTCTTCTTCCCGACAGGTTCAGCATTGTAGTTCTTCAATACCTACTCAAAGTTGCTATCCTGCACCATACAGATATAATTACGTACATTAATAGTTAGTAATCCGAAATGCTCCCAACGTCAGTCTTCTTTGAGAACCCACGCATACAGCTAAAACTCAATACTTTTCATAACTCACAGCGAGTTCATCATTCTACGTCTTCACACCACTTAAAACTCCGATCGTTTTCTTGAGTAAGTTAGTAGATAGTTCGACTCTCGATTCAAGACCATACTAAATCACACATCAAGCCGTCCAATTATCACAAAATATTAAACCTTTCGATCTCATTTAGTAGACGCTCGCATCATGTGCGAAAACAAGGCGGTTTGATAACGGTATTTTAGTAGTTTAGAAGCGAGCAGAGCTGGTAACGGTGACAAAGACGGTGATCTAGGTGCTTCAGTGCCAGTTGATGCCGCGCCGGAGCCATCTACACACTCTGTCGAGTTAACGTGGTATGAAAAGCAGGACCAGTTGATTCTATTCATCCAATGTCTGTCCAATGTCGCGTGTGGCCGAAGGATATTGTTTTAACCACATCCCATTCGTATCACCCCGTTGCGCATCGCTGCGGACAGAAGCCCAGACTAAGGCGGAGCCAAAGGCACAGGCGCGCTCGGTGTCGAATTAGCGGCCGAGGTAGCGAGGATGCCGCAGCTGGTGAGGCGACCAGAGAAATGATGATTGATGTGTGCAAGTGAAGGAGGGATGGAGATGTGCGTTATTCGATTGCAGACGAATGCTGAGGCAGAGGCGGTTGGGCCTTTTCACAAGTTCTGTAAGACAAAGCCGAGAGTTGGAGTAAGTGAGATAGTCGCGCTCGCTTTGTGTGGCGCGCTCGCTTCGTATGCAGCAGTAGGCGTTTAACGGCATAATCAAGACTGGATTGAAGACCAGAGAGACAAGCAAGTTATAAACCGGTCGCTCGCCAGGAAATTGCGCACCTCGGCACAATATATCGGGCCTCGCTTCGCTCGGGTCCGATATAATGGCCTCGGTCCGCATTTCCTTGGATTGCCCCGGTTGATAACTTATACTTATGTCTAGTGAGATAGACATAAGAATCCACCAATCAGTTTACACACGTTTTCGTTTGTTCGTTCTAATCATCTCACGAAGTGCACTTTAGACGTTTTTCAAGCACCATACAGCAGAGGATCTGAACGCGCTCAAGATTACTTCCTAGTACTGCCGCGAAGATTGACGTCCCACATTTCTTGTGGCTTTCTCAACGTGCTTCATGGAGGCCAGCGGCACACTTAATGAACGAAACAAAGCCGCGTACCATTCGCACGAAGATGTGGCAAGCATGGGAATCGAGTGTAACATGTCCACAGAAGACAATGCACGAATTGCAGATATGAAAACAACCACTACCACTTCTACTCCCACTAACTTTGGTATCCATAATCACCATACAAACTACGGAAACCAAGGTTACTGCAATACGTCCAGTCTCACTAAGCACGCTGCTCTCGAAACAAAGTGTGTGCGTCTGCTTTGTGTAACCGCTGCCAACGGAGATGTGGCTTGTCCCAAATGCGGTGGAATCCCTTGTTACTGGCTACACCTAGCGGTTTCACTGGGGCACAAGACTAGTATCGAGTATCCTGTGCTGGGTAAACCAAGCATGAAAAAGAACGCGGCTCGTACAACGGCCTACATGGCTTATGTCTATGAGCGCTATGGATTTTTAGGCGCTCATAACAGAGTACAGCTTCCGCATTGTGCTTTGAAGGGCATTCGAGCACTATGGCTTGATGAAATGGGGGCGTACATGGGATTCAAGAAAGACTAAGTTTATTTCTTATGTATTACTTTAGCGATTGCAAGCGTTGCAGTTACCTGATTGCATCTTCTTCGATGAGCGTTGGAGAATAACAGTGTCTCAGCAGATACAATTGATTTACAGACCTCAGGCCGAGTTTTTTTCAGAGCTTCTTTGTCATGGTAAAACGCGAAACAGTTGACGTGGAAACCCTTTTTGAACACAGTACACGAAAACATGGTGTACTTTTTTCGCCCATTTGGCGCAAATAGATTAGAAAGAACACAATGAACGCTCTTCCTCTTCTTTGTTTCGAACAAAATATTTGTTTCACTTCGCCTCTGTATTACGCTTTGTGGTTCTGTGTTGGCATTTGGAGTAACTACGGGTGCCAAACTGGTGCTCCTTTGTTTGTATTCAACATTTTCAAAAATGTGGTACAACAGCATAAGCTTTGTTTCATTGGGTAATTTGTGTTGACGCGTTGCTAGAGAGCGCGCGTGGGCTCGACCTAGAAAGCATGTTAAAGAATACCGAGGGGTGTGTAGCAGCACTTACCACTGGGGGCGCAAGATAGCAGCTGGATAGACCGTAATCGTTAGGTAGATTCAGTGGACGGCACGCAGCGTGCTAGTCAAGCCTGAATAGTCCTATCTAAACCACGAGGTTGACTGTAGAATCTAGGTAGATGTAGAATTAGTCAAAAGGTGCTTAACTTTACAATATAGTCAGGGAGGGAGCGCCACGATCACCTTAAGGGTGAGCGGGGCTCGACCTCCAGTTTTGTAGAGCAAAACGGCACCGTGCTCGGTACCTATTTTCCTGTCTCCAGGCTCTGGACTCCAATTGGGATAATGGCTTGTGATGTTGATGATGGACCCTACATATGGGTGAAGTTCGGATGACTTGAAGTGAACCTTGTTAGGTGGATTGGATTATGGAACCATTGCATGGTGTTGAACACCTGGAAATTTTATAGATTTAGTTGAGTGAAGTCACTCATGAGGCCCCTGACAGTGGGTTGGCCACGTGTGTGGATCTCAAGAATTGTGCACTATTTTAGTAATAATATTTAGTTTGATATGCACTAGGCATATAAGCTCGGGTGATCTCACCCTGGAGCCAAAATTGTAAAGTTACCTGAGTCGTATCTTCTTCCTGAGGTACGTGGTCTTCATTCCGAATATTAGGCTATGAGTAGTACTGCCTACGTAGGTTCACGCCTCCCTTAGGAGATTAATCACGACTGATGTCGGTACACTCACCCATCAGGGTCCTTTAGGAAGCTACTGTGCACCATTTTCTGGCTCATTTCAGTCTTTGTCCCATCATTAGGTCCTTTTCAGTTATCTTCGCCGTGGTATCGGGTCGTTTATTGAATATATCGTTTCCTGGTACAGGCTTCACTTCCGCCCCTGTATAGGGTTATTTTCGGCTTTGGTTGCCGTTGTCGCTCCCCCTCGGGTCTGTTCACCCGTTTGGCAAAACCCTTAGCTCTGCTCCGGGTGTCTGTTACTTGGAGTACTCCCACGTTTGTACGGTTTCTTTACCCCTTTTTCCCCCTTTTTGCACCCTTTCTCTGGGTTTTCCTGTGCTTCACTACCGATCACCGGTTCCTCATGGTTTTTACCTCTGCAGGTTCTTCCAGTACCGTCTCCGGTTTACAACCGGCTGCCACTCGGCATGCGCACGGGCAGAAGGCTCTTCTGCTGAGTTCGCCCATACAGGGAGTGGGACTCGAACATCCCATGGACGTTCCCTTTCAGGGTGTTGCTCCACATTTTGTCTCCCGACTTAGAAGGGCTTGTGTCACTTTGTGAAGTACTCTTTTGAGTTTGGAATCTTGAAGATTGGGATTCCCCTTTTTGGGAGATTGATTTCGATTGACAGCGAGTTTCGGTTCTGTTGGAGTCACTCCTTTGTTTCTTTCCGCTTTTCGGAAACCGTGATTGACGTTTTCGTTTTCACCGAGTTTTCGGTTCGTATGATGCCCTGATGATGTCGAGGGGTGATCTGTGGAATGGTTCCTCGCCTTCGGAAGGTTCTGATGACTACCCTTATTCGGGTTTGTATTCTGTGCCCGAAGGGATTGGTGTTCATGAAATCTCATCCGATTCTCGGAAAGTGTTGTTCTTTTTGTCGTTTCCCCAAACTGGGTGGTCTTTTGATCCCACGCCGGTGGTTTTTGGGTTATTCGACTTTCGAAATACTGACGCTGTTGGTTTCTCCGGGTTGGAGTCAGCTACCAAAGAATTGTTTTTTGGTCTACGATCCCTGTTGGAGGGTCTGCTGAATCTCAGACGAGATATTTCCGATATCAAGCTCCGAGATGTGTCGGCAGATGTTCGCGAGTTGCGACTGAGTGTTACCTCGAGTATTGAGAGGAGTGATTTTTCAGAAGCCTCTTTTGAGGAATTTACTGTGAAGTTATCCCGTATCGGTGAACGTTTAGATTCTTTCGAGAAAGACTCATCCACTTCGGAGTCAAGTTCGTTGGCCGACTCATCGGATACAGAACGCCGTCTCCGGAAGAATCGCAAACGTTCCCGTTCACACGGTTAAGGCTCTCAAACGAGAAAGAAGAAAAGCCTACCAAGTCATCCGGGTTGTTTTTGATCACCAGAAGTCGGTGCTTTCTCATTTGAGCAGTCTGACACGGAGACGTCTACGTCAGAGTCGTCATTTGATGATGGGGAATCATCCCGCTTTCTACGGTGAAGGTACCCATGACGGGGTTCGACGAATTGCTCTAGCAATGAACTCCTCTGAGTACGCAAACCTGAGATCAGGTACATTACGCCGCAACGCAATGTGCACGTTCGTTTGTATGTCAAATCGACCACGGTGATATGTTCCCAGTGCTACGGGCTAGGACATATTGCACCGCAGAGCACGCTCCCACATTGGGATAAGCTAATCATTATTGGGTTTCATGAATTACTCTCACCAGAAGACAAGCTCGGGTTTCGAGAGTGTCCTACGGGATCGCGGTGAAGAACCGAAACGGTGCTGGAAATATTGGAACTATCGCGACGGTTCAGAACCAAGGTCCGCTGAAAGCAGCCGAACCCAAGACCGGGGATTTTTCAGTTCCCCAGGATAGGTTTTACCCGAGTCAATCGGTGATTCCTTCTCCACAAAACTGATATCGGGAGCCTCCCATTCGGGAGAGGTGACCTGTCAACAGGGGTCATTGCAGCCTGAGGCGTTCTAACCTCGCTCCCAGATGAAGATCCTTTCTAGAAAGATATCTTTATCCTTAGCGGACTCACACCCTGAGATGGGTCAACTCGAACGGTCTTGGATACGGAAAAGCAATCCGAAGTGTCCGGACCTCGTAATGATGCTCTCGAAGAGAAGTGTAAGGTTCTCGCCGATTTCGGCTTCTCTGACCATCTCATGGTTCGTCATATCGCTCTTTTGGATACCGGGGCCGGTCCAAACTGTGTACTAGACTCGTTTCTTCTGGAGGAGTGTCATTAATGTATCCGTTACGGTCCCCTGATGGAAATCGCTAATGCGAATAATAACCCATTCGGGTAGTGCAAGTGTTATGCTGACGCCCGTGTTTGGGGTTAGTAAGTTTCATGTTTCTGGTAAGGTTTTTGCCTCAACTTCTGAGGATGAGGTTCATTTTTGACACCTACATGGGTTCATGACTAGTTCCTATCGTCAGGATGATGTTGGTTGATTTTTGTTTGCGATTTCTGAATTGTTCACTCTTCGCTCACCACGGAACGGTTCTTTTCTTGCGAAGGTACTGTACCCTAAGGAGAGGGATGTGAATGACACCCTCAGGTTGGTTGTTTTTCGATTCCTCCAACTTGGGTTCGTGAAGATGCTCTGTATTGGTTCTGAACTTTATAACACGGTGGTTTTTTCGCCCGACTTGCCGGGACACGCGTTCCCGCCTGCACGGTTTCTTTCCCATCGTGGGAGATTGTTTCGTCTCATTACGAGAAGTCTCCAAACTCTGGAGTATCTTTTATTTGGACTCGTTTGAGTTATTTGTATTGGTTCACCTAGAATGGTTCCTGAACTTGGTTCGAGTCATGTGAACCTTTCCCGGTTTCGTCTAGGCTATATATATATTTTTTACGTGAAATGCCATTTCTGGATCATATCGATAACGTTAGGTGCGCTTGAGGTTGATCCTGGACGATAGTTTCCTTGTTAAGGTTGGTACCGATTGACACGGTGAGTGTTCTTTATGAAATCCGAACTTGGATTGCGTTCACTCCTTGGAGTTCTCTTCTACAGTTTGAACTGCCTGTCAGGTGTTTCACCAATCTGTATTGGTTCTGGTATTGGTTCTGAAATCCGTGAACAGAGTCAAGTCTTTCACTCCTTGGAGTTCTCTTCTACAGTTTGAACTGCCTGTCAGGTGTTTCACCAATCTGTATTGGTTCTGGTATTGGTTCTGAAATCCGTGAACAGAGTCAAGTCGTTCACTCTCGTGGAGTTCTGACGCCCATGTCTGGTGATGTAACCACTCGTGGTGGCTCCGCCTAAGAAGGGGGTAAGAGTTTCGCGTTCTACTTCCGTCGCTCGGCGTAGCTATCTTATCCAGTTTATGGAAATGCTCGTGCTAACGAGATCGTATTCTACTGCCGACATACGGTGGTATCGATTTTGGGAAGCACCCTCTGGGTTAGTATGGACACGCCGGAACAGTCGGACGATCATCTGTTTTTGAAGTCTGGACCCTTGATAGGGACGATATGGCTGGGTTTTACGCAGTCCCGTTCGAGAAATTCATGCCGCAGTACGGATGGTTTTGATCCCGCATCGCGCTTGTTGATTCTCCCGAACAGGGCTTGAATTCCATAAGATGGCTATTTTGGTTATTGACCGCACACGGTAGAAGCTTGGTTTGATGTATACCCGAACTGGGGAAGATATATTGTTATTGCAGAACCCTACTGGGTATGTGATCAATCCGCTCCGAAGTGTTCGGCATTGGTTCTCAACTTACCACTGATTTGTTGCATGACGTCGTTTGCGTCGCTGAGTGCAATGCAGAGTCAGTTCGCGTCTTCTTTGTATAGGTTGTGTTGAGAAGAACCGCTGTCGGTGATCGAAAATGCCACGGATGGAAAGAACTCATGATGAGGTCGTACCAATATTGGTTTATGGATATTGTTGTCCCGAGTGCTTTGGCTACGTTACTGGTTCCTTGTCGCGGAAGGATTGGTGCCCATGTGGGTATTCTAAGATCCGGAAGCGGTGTTATCGCTACTGACACTGTCGTTCAGGACCGCCTACGCACGCCGTATTGGTTACTACCAAAACCTCTAAACCTACTATTGCTTACTACCAACGTTGGTTCTGATCTTATCACCCTTGCTTGGGAAACTACAGTTGAGCCCCAGTTGGGAAATTCATGGCGCATCACGGACATCTGAGCTGGTGTATCGCTGTCGCGAAGGCTACCCAAGAAGTTGGTTTGACGCCCTGAATTGTTGAGTTAATGGTTAACCGCAAGCAATGCAAGATCGGCGGTGAAGTTGTTCCCGTACGGGCAAGACGCGTAATCTTTCTACCGTTGTCGGTTTCAGTTGACTTAGTACCGAATTTTCGGTGTGCCGCTACGTGGTCGCAGTGCCAAGAAGTGGAGAGTCAGTTCGGGTACGTTTGGTATAGGTTCTGTGGAAATAACCGCTGTCGATCGTCGTATATGCCACGCATGGGAAGAAATCGTAATGAAGGTGCACCAATATTTGGTTATAAAGTTGTACCTCCGCTTTGTTTGGATTGTCTCTGGATCTAAACGTCGTCGCCGGTTGATCGCCGAACAATGGAAATGGAAGTTTCAAGTGGCATTGGTGAAGGATTTACCGTCGTCGGTACGTGAAATGAACCGCTGTCGGCTAGAAACGCGGATGGGTGTTTTGAGACAGAAACCTGGACCAGAAGTATTGTCCTAACGTTCACGCGCGTCGATTTCTCGATCGAGGCAGAAGTCAGTATTGAAGTTGGAGCTACCCCTGTTGGGAAACCGGATGTTGGTGATGAGAATTCACGTGGGCAAGCGTCCAAGTCGTTGGCTACTTCTACGCCCAGATCGCATGACGCGTAGAAGGTAAGAGGTACCGAAAAGACGGGTTTCGCAGACCCGCCGAAAGGTCAGCGCGACGACGGGCGCCATGAAAGGAACTTGCAGTAAATATGAATGAAGATGAAGAATTCTTGTGGATAACGCTGATAAGCCTGTTTTAGGAAGTGTACGCATGCAATTTATATGAAAGAACCTTGACAGGTGCGCTGTGTAGCGCAGAAATCTCCGTGGGAAGCGCGCCGTCATCGGCAGATAATTTGCAGGAGTGCTGCTCGCGTATGCAAAATTGCACGTACCGTTAGCCGGTCAAAATACTTAATTTTTTGAGTGCCAGTGGCTGGCGGTGCATGCGCATGCTCGCGCGCGCGCGCAAAGTGGCACGCCAAATTAATTTGTTTGATTTTTTGGCTTGCCATGGCGCATGGCATTTTCGGAATCTGACGAGAGTGCACATGGTCACTTGGCAAGTTGGTCGCCCAATAGGGATGCGTTGCACTCCATAATGTGCCAGAGTGCGGAGTCAATCACATGGCGCTGCATTGTTGCAACCCGCCGCCATGTGCAATGAAGTGGTATATTGCCGTGGCCCGGTAAAATCCGCCGCCCTGCACAATGAGTGTCAAACGCTGTATCTCCGTCGCAACGGTCCTTTCGCGTCAAGAAGGAACTTTGCTTAGAACAGGAACATTACCATTCGTTGGATTCTTGCCCGTTTGGGATGACAGTTGGCTCACCAACTTTGGAAATAACGCACTTTACTGAGGATTACTTTCGTGCGGTTTGGTTGGCGAAAACGGAACGTAAAAATTCTCCGTCAAAACGGCTAGTGTCTTTGCCCAACAGGCAGATCAGCGACCCCGACGCCGGACTCCCACCGTCACCCTTGTACACTCACTTGGTCTCCGAAAGAAAACAAAGCCTAGTGTCGGGAACAACGCAGGAAACCGCAGAACTCATTGTAAGGAATGCTGTTGCAAGTATCATATGCCTGTGAGACAGGAGAAAAGAGAAGTAACCCGCACGGATAAAGTATATCTGAGCATTCCGAAGTCGGCTTTTACTATGTTATGGTGTTCTGGAAAATTTCTTACGCCTTGGTAACCGGTATACGGTGATAGGCTTTTGTTCAACGAGATGTTCGGTTGGCAGCAATGTCTGGGAATTGATGGAAAGGTTGATACGCTCTGTAGCGACAACAAATGTTATGATATGATATGATATGATTTGAACTCCGATCACCCGGATATTTCTCACATGAGAGGTGTCTACAATGAAGTTCTCCGATTCAAGGAAGACGTTTTGAAGTATTGAAGTGTCCCAGAAGGGAAGTTAGCCAGTTTGCTGGAGTGTGCTTTTGCGCAAATGAGTGAGTCGCGAGTTGCACTATCACCGAGACACCGGTATCTGTGATCCCATTTCGAGAAGAAGTCGTGATGATAACCAATGTTGGTACTATGCTCCTTTTCGTAAGGTTCGTGAGAAAGTGATTAATTTGGATGCATGGAAAGATCCTCATTTACGAAGTTGTTTGGAAAACCCTTGTGGGTGTGAGAAAATGAAGTGATACGCAGTGATAGAGTGGAAAACTGAGCTGTCTGTACAGAAAACCGACTCGCTTTTGTTCTGAACCCCTGATCAGGTGATATGTGGGGAAAGTGATACTGCGTTACCGATAATCGGTGTGGTTGTCAGAAGCGTACCGTGATCCGGTAGCTACCTGCCGCCACATTATCTGGTAGTGCCGGAACGGTTTACACCATGGTTTGGTATGTTCATTTGTTTGCTTTTCAGAAAGAGTATTGGAGACTTTCTCTCCGTAGAAACGGCGCTGTTTAAAGTACTGGGCACCACGGATGGTCGTCCAACGCTATCGTTCATCGGTCAACGGCCCGTCGGGGATGGAAGGAACGCGAACCATTACTGGTAACACTTGTCTACTCTGGTTGAGTTATCTCGTATTCGGTATGAAACCTCGGGGTGTAGAATATCATAAGAAGGGATGGAGAATGCTGAAGTTTGCCCCCGGTAGGCGTTCTTTCGCACGAACTTGATGTTTCACAAAGTGAGATTGAAGCCCAAATCGGGAATGTTAATGCGAAGGCGTGCAAATGCATTGTAACCGCAAACCGGTTAGAACGGATGTCAGTAATGAAGAAGATCCCGCTGGGAATGCCCTGCAGTAGGGAAAAAAGATGAAGACGAGTGAAGAGGTCGTTGCCACTTTGTCGGAGAAGGTTCAGAATTTGTACCCAATTGTGGCTCGTGCTGTGTGTACCCACGTATGGGAGACTGCGGTACAGTATCCTTACGCGATGTGGACACTGCCACGATCGGCAGAGCTCCTATGCTTGTAGCGGCTGGAGAAGATGAACGAATCATCAGTGTCACTACTCTACCCCATTCGGTTACGCCACGAAGCTTGAACCTAGAGAGGTGCATAGTGAAGGAGAAGAACCTTTGTAGGTTTGAACCCAGGAGAGTAATCACGACTGATGTCGGTACACTCACCCATCAGGGTCCTTTAGGAAGCTACTGTGCACCATTTTCTGGCTCATTTCAGTCTTTGTCCCACGATTAGGTCCTTTATAGTTATCTTCGCCGTGGTATCGGATCGTTTATTGAATATATCGTTTCCTGGTACAGGCTTCACTTCCGCCCCTGTATAGGGTTATTTTCGGCTTTTGTTGCCGTTGTCGCTCCCCCTCGGGTCTGTTCACTCGTTTGGCAAGACCTTTAGCTCTGCTCCGGGTGTCTGTTACTTGGAGTACTCCCCCGTTTGTACGGTTTCTTTACCCCTTTTTCCCCCTTTTTGCACCCTTTCTCTGGGTTTTCCTGTGCTTCACTACCGATCACCGGTTCCTCATGGTTTTTACCTCTGCAGGTTCTTCCAGTACAGTGTCCGGTTTACACCCGGCTGCCACTTGGCATGCGCACGGGCAGAGGGCTCTTCTGCTGAGTTCGCCCATACAGGGAGTGGGACTCGAACATCCCATGGACGTTCTCTTTCAGGGTGTTGCTCCACAAGTTTGGCACCCACGTAGGCCACGTTGAGGTGCCATCTGTCGAGTGCATCTCAGAAAATATCTACTCTATCTGCTATTGTAGTTTCCATCCTATCGGTCTATCAACCTATTCCATTAAAGGTCGGACACCCACATGGAAACTCCGCTCACTGTACCACAGACCCCCCTTGTACCACCAGGCACGACCACGGGTCTGCCAAGCGAGCTGCTTTCCCGCTTGCTATCCCACAACCGCCGGTATCGAACTTGCCCTCTCGTTTGTGGGAGAGGTGACTTCGGTGTCTCCTATCGGTCTCGCACCTTCCCTACTGTCGCTCTTCACCTAATTTGATCAGATCGTCTCGCTCAAGGCGTTGCCACTACTCACCCACCTTTTGGTTGGTCCCCTTCGTGTCATTTGGGCGCTTCGGAATCGCGCGCTCACCCGTTGGCCATCATCTTCCTCGCCATTTGGGGCCCCGTGAACAGTCGTGTGTTGTACCAGGACCGCTACTTTGGTGTCCCTTTTGGTGCCGCTATATCTTAAAGTGGTCGTTCTTTTGGGTGCCTGCGCCGTACCTCGCCGATCCCACGTGGTTTTGTCTTCTTTGTGGCGCCTTAATTATAGTTTTTTTTCTTCTATGGGGTGACCTCTGCCTTCTGCCGCACCACACGGTCCCAACACGTCGAAGGTAACGCGCTTTCCCGCGCGGCCAGCCGTTCGCGTCACTTCCCGAGGGTCCTCGGCGTTTCCACTCCCTCGTGCTGATTGGTCAGTCAGCGCTCCCGGGACTCCTGCCAATCGGTGTACTTCTCACGCCCCGAATGCTCCACCCGTAGTCGCTCTCCCTTCTGGTTCGTTATCTGGGCCCACCCGGCGGCTCCGTGTCTCGCCTTTCCAACCATTTGTTCTGCCCCTTGGTCCGGTTGAGAGTCTGGCCGGTGACTATTCTTCCCATGTGGACGACGGTATAAAAGAGGTCCTTGGCGATGACGACTTCATCGACCTTGATGGTATCGATCTCGATGCAGACCTGGTAGATACGAAGGGTCTATTCGTCGTTGAACCGTCGGTTTTGCGCGTTGCGTCCTCGTCTATGAACCGCCATCCCCGCGTAGGGCCATTTGGTGGTATTGCCAAGCGCGTCACTCGTTCGCAATCGAGGGTCACCCGCGGCGGCACTCCTGGTGGTCCAGATAGCAGTGGACGCGGCGCAGGTCGGGGAAATAGATCCGTCGACCTAGCCGTCGACTCGATAACCGGAATGGCTTATAATTCATACCCCGATCCTGACCCTTAGGTTACTTCTCACACTGCTCCAGCCGGTGTTTCCAGTTCTCCGTTTGGGGTATCTTCCTCTGGTCCACCTCCACCATTAACCTATCAGGATCTGTTTCAACCGCTGGGCCAGTATGGGGTCCCGCTCGGTTTGGTAAATCCTCGCATCTTTCAGTCCCACGGAAATTAGCCCGCTCCGGCGAATGTCTAACAGATTTCCCATGTGTTCCGCCACCCGGTTGTCGCGGATTACCTGTTCTTTAAACGCTGGGACTGCAAATGTCTCGACCGTATCCCCTCCCATCGTCCGTTTGCACCCTCTGGTTCACGCAACCAACCCCAGAACAAATATGAGGCGTTCGCCGCTAAAAATCTTCATACCCCGTTGGTCATGGTGATTCCTCCGATGATCCCTTCGGATTTGCCTCATCTCCGTGGTCCACATGAAGAATTCTATTTCGGCCGTTTGGTATATGGTCTTAATCAGCTTGGTCCTCGTTCTCAAATCCTGAAGTCCACGCCCCTCATGCTTAGCTTCGATCGTCCTCTTCATTCCAATTGGTTCATGGAACGCCGAAGGTCGACCAGCGACCAGATCACGGAAAGCAGGTTGCGTCATCGATGTTCGAATGTTCGTACGATGTACACTTACAACTCCGTGGAATTCTTTCCCCAGGATGTGAAAGTCTTTCGGGAGCTTTACTTCCAACGTTCCCAATGGTGGGAGCAGTACGAGGTCTGTCAGTATCTCGATGCCCCGACGCCTCCCGTCTTGGCCTACTTTGGCAGTGCAATCTTTAAGAGCACGAACTTGGCTTCTACCGTCTGGTCCTTCGGAGTTGCGGAATTCGCCGCTTTGGTTGCTCTGTTGGCGTTGCAGGCTTCCCGTGAGGTAATCACTTCGGCCACTCGGTCGTCCGACCCCACCTTCCCGGCGCATGCATTGACTCCAGTCGCCCGCGTGTTCCGTGTGCCGAAGCATCTTGTCACGGTCACTCGCGATGAGCTAACCGTTGACCACTTGGTCCACAAAATTCCGTATACGGCCAATGAGCTTAACGCCGTATTGGATGCTGCTCTAAACCATACTTGGGGGCCCGACCACGCTTGAGCGGCTTGGAACTCACAGGAGCTCCGGGTGGTGGAGGAGGAGGAGCAAATTTTGGCCAACCACTTGTCTGATGATCCCGTGCCTGGCCCGAATGGTGAAGAACCTGTTGTGGTGCGACCTCAATCGGTCATCGAGTCCCCGGCGATTCCTTAGAATGTCCCGGTGACCTCGAGCCCTCCCACTATGGTTCCTCCTCCAGCTAACCGGAGAGTTCCTAACACCCCAGTTGGTAACAGGGTTGCAGGCCCGTTCCGGTCAGGGCCCGTACCTTCTCCGATGGTTCCCCAGAACGGAGTACACCTAACGGCTATTGAGAGGGCGCTGCAATGCCTATACCAGGCGTGCCTGCAGCACCTTAACCGTCCTGGACCGCCTTCTACCGTCCAGGCCATTGACACCCTTACGAGTTACTTGCCCACTCTGGTTCAACATTCCAACCAGAATGAGGCGCTGCGGAAGTTTCGTGACCAATTTCAACAGATTATGTACCACTTGATGTCCAGGCAGGTTGGTTCTTTATCCCAAATGGTAGACCAGGGTGGTGTGTCTCTTTCCCCGAACCCCCAAGCTATGCCCGCTTTTCCTGCTCTGGTTGGTTCCAATCCAACATATCAATACCCTGGTGGTTTTGGCCAGCCCGCTGGTAAAGGTGGGGCTATCCCCTATGGGTTTGCGACTGCGCCAGCGGGTTCCGTGCCATTCGGCCCGCTCGGTTCTTTTGACGTAGCCAGGGTTCCTCCACCGTCCCAGCTTCGGCGGATCTATTATAGTCGCCCCCCGTCGGTGCCTATTCCTTCTGGAGTTGCCGCATCGGGCGCTGCTGCTCCGTCCAATGTCACTCGTATGGTGACGACGCCCCCAACAGGCCAAGCGCCATCGGGCACGTTGCCAGTAACTCACGGTACCACCGGGCCATCCCTTGGCTCAGCTGCCGCTGGCTGGGGGTGGGTAGGGTGGTGGCTCCGGTGGTAGTGGAAACGGCCGTGGTTCTGGTCAAAGTTCATGGCCTGGGGCGTACGGAGGTTCTGGTAGTGGCCGAGGCGGTTCCCATCACAGCGGGCAGTAATCTTCGTAGTCTACTAAACTACTGGCGGTAACCTTTGCCAATAAATATTCCTGTTTGCGCTTGTTTCTCTCTTTTTTTCTTCTTCTTCGGCTTCTTAGTTGCGCTTCGCACGTGAACACCAGACGAAAAAGTAAAACAAAAACTCTACCGTCCCAAAGTGTTCCCCCCCCTTCTATCGTCGCTGTTCCACAGGGGCATTTAAAGATCCAGGTGGTGGTTGTTGTTCTCGTTTTCTCCAGTAACGAATAATGAAGTTGTTGGGTAAATGGCCAGGGGGTTCCATCGTATCATAAATTGCTGTCCATCCGTACCACCGAACTCGGTAACGAATTCGTTTTATGGTGTGCTCGTGTCCAATGATCGTATCGATGACTTCTTCCGATGTGGTAGGGGCGTTGTTTGGTTCTAATGGGTTTGCCTGCCTCGGTGAAGGTCCCTGGGTGTTGTTGCTGTTTGTCCCAATGGGTCTGTACTGACTACTCTTGTCTCTGGTGGTGGTGGCTGTTGTTGATCTTCAGGTGGACTCCTTGGCTGTCTTTCTTCGACTGGGGATTTTGTGATACAATCAATTGATAAGGTGTTCTCCAAACCCTTTTTCAGTATCGTTACGGTGTGATCGTCGCTCCGAATTACCTTAAGTGGTCCTGCAGCCTTAGGGAGTAGCTTCCACCGTATGCTTTTATCTACAAATCGGTCTTCTCTTTCTTCGGCCGGTTGGACGTGCACTTTTTGGCGGAATGTCCACATAGACGTAGTCTCCCGGTCGGGCTGTGACGACGTGTTTTACCTTTTGGTCGTATTAGCGTTTGTACCGTTGTTGGGGCTCCGTGAGCTTCCCGGTTGCCACCTTCAAGGACTGTCGTAGTCTTCGTAGTCTTGACAGGATATTTTTCTTCATCTGGGCGGCTGTTTTTCTACCCGGTTCCTTCTGGTTTTCGGGCCAAGATTGGAGAGTAATCCCAGGCGGGGGCCGTGATAGAATCAAGTCAAAAGGAGTTGTTCCCGTCGATCGGTGTACCTGAAGGTTGTACGCGTACGTGAGCTGTTGAATAAAATCTGCCCAACTGGTTTGGTGCTCCTCTACATAGTGTTGGAGGCGTGCCACCAGTGTTTTGTTGTACCGCTCGACTTGCCCATTGGTTTGGGGATGGTATGCGATTGTGGAGTACTGTTTCAGAACGATCATGGTACAAACCGACTCAAAGAACTTCGAGGCCAGATTGGATCCATTTTCCGTGAGAAGGTATATTGGTGCGCCATATGGATACACCCAGTGGTTCAAAAAGATTTGTGCCAGACTCGCTGAGGTCGTACTTTTTAGGAGGATAGCTCTTGTGAGCTTAGTAAACCGGTCGGTAATGACCATGACGTACATGTACTTCTTTGTCGTTTCTGGCAATGGTCCAAGGAGGTCGATCGCCCCGAATTCCAGAGGGCCCGCGGCTGGGAACAACTTTAGGTATTTGCGGTGTTTCCTTAGACCTCCTCTGGTTTTGACACAAGAAGTGCCCCTACCCACATAGGTGTAGACATCATGAGCCATCAATGCCCAGGAGAACTCTCTCCTCAAGGTGTAGTACATCCTGGTGCCTCCCGGGTGGCCTGCAAGGAATGACATGTGACCTAATTGGAGTACGTGTTGCCGGAGAGATTCCGGGACCACCTTTTGAAGCACCCCATCCAGTGACGAACGCCTTACCAGGTATCCCTCATGGTTCATATCGAACTGTGATTGTTTCAGCCCTACAGTCTCGGCTAGTGACTTGCAATATCGGTCGGTAGCTTGCTCTCTCAGGAATTTCTCTTTGGTTAGTGGGGAATGTTCTTCTTCTATAGCGAATGCGCACTCTTCCCCCTGGGGTGGTTGTTCTTCATCGAGTACCTCTTCGTCGTCCATAAAGGTCCCCGTCCGAGCTCTTTCAAGTGTCTGGACCGGTTCGTTGAGTTGGACGGTAAAAAATGGAATGTCATCTTCCAGTGGCGCGTCTTCCCACCCCTCGGTGTTGAGGCGCAAAAGAGCGTCGGCTACTCGGTGTTTTATCCCTGGGCGGTATTGCACGTCATATGAAAACTCTAGTAGACGTAACCTCCATCTGCCCAATCGTCCCGAAGCGTCTGCCAAGCCCAGAATCTACCTCAGGGCATCATGGTCAGTCCGTAAGGTAACCTTCACTCCATATTTGTAAGGCAGAAGTATGAGCATGATCCATACCACCGCCATGCATTCTTTTTCCGTGAGGGTGTAGTTTTGCTCTGTTTTGCTAAGAGCTGTACTCCAGTAGCCAATTGGTAATTTCGCTCCGTACTCCTGTTCTTGCATTACGCAGCACCCAATTTGGGCTGCTGAGGCGTCGGTAACAAGGATATAGGGGAGGCCAGCTTTCGATAATGCCAGTACTGGTGGTGAGAGAAGTGCTGCCTTCAACTTCTGGAAGGCCTCGATCTCGTCCTCTTCCAAGTACTCGAACTGGTCCTGCTGGCCCTTTCGTAGTTTACGATTAAGGGGGACTGCAATCTTGGCGAACCCTTTGATGAACCGACGGTATACGTTACATAAACCAATAAAGGCCCGGATATCCGTTTGGGTTTGGAAAATACGAGCCTCCTGAACCGTTCGGATATTTCGTCTCGTTACCTCAAGGCGCCCTGAGCTCATCATTTGTCCAAGGTATTCCACCTTCTAATCAAACAAGACGCACTTGCTTAGTTTCAGTGTTACTCCTGCATTACGTAGAAGGCTAAGCACCGTTCGCACGTGGTTAAATTGTTCTTTCACCGTTCGGGAGTAGATAAACACATCGTCAATGTATTCCAGGGCGGTTTGCCATTTGACTTTCGCAAGGATGATGCCCAGGGCCCATTGGAAAGTTGCTGGCGCGTTACGTCATCCAAACGGCATTCGAAGGAAACGGTAAATTCCTGCATGGCATGTGAATGTTGTTTTGTCACGATCCTCGTCCGGTATGTTCACCTGCCAGTACCCACAGTTGGCGTTCAATGTAGTAAACACCTTAGCGTTTTCTAATGAGTCTATGTACTCACCATTCTGGGTATGGGGTAGGAATCGCGAACTGTCAGGGCGTTTAGTTTTCTGTTGTCAACACAAAATCGCATTCTTTTATCCTCTTTTTTCTGAGCGAGGACCACGGCACTCGCCCATTCGGCCTGTGGGGGTTCGATTACTCCCTCTCGAAGCATCCTGTCTACTTCGTCCTGTGTAACCTCTCGGGCCTTGTGGCGAGCTCTATAAGGTTGTTGATGTACCGGTCTGGGTCCAGGAACCAGGTCGATACGGTGTTGCGTGGCTTTAATGACGCCTAGGCGTCCCGACCACATGGAACTGAAGGGCTCCAGCAGATCGAGGACTTGTTCCTTAACTGATTTGTCCTCGAAGCCGATGCTACCCCGTCTTTCCAGCTGTTCATTTCGTTCAGCTCCCTAGTTCGTTCTTCGGCGTTAGCTGATTCTTGTTGGTTTTCGTTAGCTATATTGTCTTCCCCCCCTCCTTAGCGGCGACGTCCTCGTTCGGCCCACGTGAGTTAATGAGAAATATGCTGCCCAGTGCTGGTAGGGCCAGTCCAATAACGGTATGTTTAGGTAGTTTAACCGGGTGGTAACGGAAGTTACTGACATATATCTGAAATGGTAGCGACGGTACGTTGTCTACAATTCCGTTTGCCATCATGGTCAAATGGCGTTCCAATACCCGCGGGTGGTTTTGTAAGGTTAGCAGACCCGGCCGGTCGCATGTTACTTTCACCACCACTTGGTGCATTGGGGTATTTTGACGGCATTGGTTAGTCGTACTTTATTGGATACTGTTGCCGATGGGTTCTCCCTCTGCTCCAGAGTTGGAGATCTTTGAAGTCCGATTATGGCAACCCTCGGACCTTGATAGAAGACAACTGCCCTTGCGCGTGGCAGTATAACCTTCACATGGTTGTCAATAAAGGTTGTTCCGAGGATACAATCGGTGGCTAAGTGATTGATGACGATGAACCGTACTCTAGCCTTTAGCTCTCCAACATTCACCATTAGGTCGAGAATACCACGTATAGAAAGGGGGCGGTTATTTGCATCGACCAGTGGGTTCCGGAGGGAGCACGAGCGTATCTTGTCTAGGAGGCTTTGTGGGAGTAACTACGCGTTAACCAAATTTGGTCCGGCACCCGTATCAAGGACTGATACGCATGGGGCAAATTGGTTATTACTGAGCCCAAGGGTGATGTTTACCTTGTAGTTGTCGTGCTTTAGAAAGCATATCGTCTCCGTTTGGTTTCTGCCGTCACCCGGATCGGCAACCCTTTGGTAATCATCCATACGAAAACCAGTTGGAACTGGCTGGCCTTCCGAGGGAGGCCGGCCGGCAGCGGCCTGTGTGTCGACCTTTAGGCGTTTTTCACCTGTTGGGACGGGCTAGCTCCCTGTTGAGTAATTTGATCCTGCATCTCAGAGGCGGAAACCATATTGACCGTTTGGGCTCCTTTGGGATCGGGGGCGGGTGTTTCCTGTCGGTTTCCCCCGGCGTTGCATGGTTGGCCTGAATACGTCTTAGGGGTTGCTTTGTCTCGCTTGAAATATGGCGGCGCGTGCTGGTAGTGCTACATTAAGGCACACCGTAGCCTGATGGTGGGGCGATAGGCACAGCCAGCAGAGAAAGTTTTCTGTGGCGGGATCTCGGATCGCCATGGACAGCGAGCGCTGGCCGGGTGGTGGTCTAGGAACCGTGGATCGCCTGTCAAGGGCCGTGCGGTATGTACTCTGTGGGCTCTGTGGCGTATAATGAGGTACTGCCAACACGTGCTCACCGGCGATCGGTTCTGACGTCATCGTCGGCGAACCACTCGGCGTCGTGGTTGACCGGTTGGACGGTGTCGAGACCCCATTGTGGTAGCCCGTTCCAACTCTGTTAATCCCCGTACCTGCCGGCGTTGCTCTCTGTGCCATCTCCTCCGAGGAGTAGTCCACCTCCAATACCTTTCGGCGCGCCTTGTCTTTCGTCTTTAGCGGCTTAGATGTAGAGGCAAAGGGTCTCTTTCCAGCTCGGTGTGTGTCCCCTAAATCTTGTGCATAACGAGCAAGTCCGTTGTAGTCCACTTTCCGGTTGGTTGCCAAGTAGTTCCTCACTTGGGCCTTTATGGACTGGTCAACGTTGTCGGCCAGCATTTACTTCAGCCTGGTAGTGGTGAATACATTACCGCATCTGGAGGCCATTGCGAACAATGACTTCGCGAATTCCGTCTCGGTTTGTCCGGACCTCTGAGGTTAGTTGAGAACTTCTCTGTACGCTTCTTGGATGACCTCAGCAGTTGCATATGTCTCAAATAGGTAATACACCACCTGTGAGTAGGAACTTAACATTTCCGTCTGGTCTTCGTCCACCGCCATAGTACTTCCTTGCATCCTGCTGTGCAGCAGTATAGCCGATTGTTCTTTGAGGTAGAACTGAAAGAGCCACATGGATGCGCCTTCCGAAAACCCATTCTGGTCACATGCGATCTTAAACCTCTGCAGGAAGTCTATGATCGCGATAGGATCGTCACCGCTGAAGGTCGTATCTCTCATTTGGAAACTAAGCCGCTTGTGCTGCTTAGTTATTTTATGAGCCACTGAAATAGGTGAAGAGATTATTGAGCGGGTGCATTACCTGCAGGTCATCGTCCGTATCCGTATCGGTTTCTGAGTCCGACGTCTCATACCGTTTGGCTTTCCCTTTTCGGAATTTCTTGGCCTTTCGGTTGTTGTTCTTTCTTTTCCTTCTACCTCAACGGCCATCGCCATGCGACGAGTCCGAATCAGTGTCGGAGCTCGAAGAGTCCGGGTCAGACCCATGACCCTTCTTCTTCCTCCTATTTGTCTTCTTCTTACCCTTTGGTCTTCATCGCGGCTCATCCTCTGCGTCAGACGAATAACCACCATCAGAACTCTTCTTCCTGTCGTCCTTGTATGGCTCTACCCGTTGGTTCGAGAGGTATATAATCCTCGGGCCCTCACCCCTGCAAGGGTCTGCTCTGTCCAGATGGGGGTCAATTAGCTTCTCACCAAACGGTCTAAAAGGAAGATTGGGTTGGACCGTCTTCGTCGCTGTATAAACCTGAGGGTTTCCAGTACCGATCGGTGTTTTAACCGGCGTGGCTGAGATGTCCTGTAGTGGCACCACTTGGTGCTTCTTCAGTGACTCTTACACCATCTGGTCTATATGTTCCCGAGCGTCCTGCTCGATGAAATTCAACACCAATGCGGGCATCCTGTCGGATAGTTCCACTGCAGCTCTCTCTGCAACCATACGGGTGATCGCCTCCAGGTCCAGACGTGGAACTACTATAGTTGGTTTCTCGTCATTTAGTACCACGGGGTGAGTATCGGCGCTAGCCTCCGACGGTACCGGAGGGTGATATAATACCGATCGGCTCGCCGGGGGAGTGGCCTCTATAGCCGTCGGCTACCCGCCATCGGCGTGTACCATGGTGGAATTATGACGTAATAATTCCTCGGGGTTATCCAGGATGGGTCTAGCGTATGTGGAAGGGCCCACGCCTGATCCTCGGCTAGATGATCCTCTGGTTCCAACAGGGTTCGTCGACATATCCAATGGGTCAATTGATGATTAACTAAATCGCTTTCTAGTGATACTCAAACTCCGATCGGTATTCTAATTCCACTTCCTTCCTTTCAAAATTTCTTTTCGGGCCAATTGGTGATTCCACAATTTCTAAATCGGGAGACCAAAATGTGGTACAACAGCATGAGCTGTGTCCAATTGGGTAGTTTGTGTGGACGAGTGGCTAGGAAGCGCGCGTGGGCTCGACCTAGAAGGCAGGATAAAGGATACCGAGGGGTGTGAAGCAGCACCTACCACTGGGGGCGCGAGATAGCAGCTGGCTAGACCGTAACCATTAGGTAGATCCGGAGAACGGCGCGTAGCGTGCTAGTAAAGCCTGAATAGTCCTAGCTAAACCACGAGGTTGACTGTAGAAACCAGATAGATGTAGACTTAGGTAGAAGGTGCTCAACTTTACAATATAGTCGGGGAGGGAGCGCCGCGATCACCTTGAGGGTGAGCGGGGCTCGACCTCTAGTTTGGCACCCACGTGGGCCACGTTGAGGTGCCATCTGCCGAGGGCACCTCAGAAAATATCTACTCTATCTGCTACTGTAGTTTCTATCCTATCGGTCTATCCACCTATTCCATTAAAGGTGGAACACCCACATGGGAACTCCGCTCACTGTACCACAAGCAACCAGCTGTTCTATAATCCGTTGCTTCATCTGTAGCACGTCAATGATAGTATCTCCTTCCTTTGATACGGCGTTGAGCAATGCGTGAGCATTTATAATACTAGCATCAAGAATAAATGTCAACAAGCTCATTGTGACCCGGTTTATCTTACGCAATATGGCCGAGGTTGATCGCAACTGGTTGAAGCGATCGACACCATTCATAAAGAGCTTATAAGCCACAATGACTGCCTGCACCTGTAGGGTGGATCGGGTCATTGACTTTTCTTCTGTCCATCGCTCCAATGGAGTGAGACCATGGACACACTTTACAGCGTGAGCGTCAGGCTTTTGAATGAGTGCGGATGGTGCGTCTGCGAGGTCATTTGTATAGAATGACACCACTGTGCGGTCCTTGAATACAACAAAACCAGTGTCCTTCGCGACAGTTACTGCAGCGTTCAAGGTACTGCTCTTCTCTAGAACCTGCACCAGAACTCGCTCTTCTTTCCTTGCATGCTGTAGACTACAAACTGCCTCTTTCAGTGCTGGGCGATTGATGCCGTCAATGTTATTGAACCGAACGGTTCCAAGAATGATGCACTCCCCATCGGAAAGAATGTGTAATTGGCGCGCTAGCATATGTCTTGTGTAGAAATTATCCATCACAATCAATCTTTCCTCTCCCGGGGTTGGATGCAGCTTTGTTTGGTGCGCGAGTTCGGTGCACCACAAAGCGAATGGCGATGACTTTTTTAGGAGACTTCCATCTACTTTGCGATCGACTGCACCACGTAAATCCCTAAAGATATTTGTGTAGCGTGGGACGGGACTCTTGCCTGAGGTGTTACCAGAGCCATTATCTTGCAGGCTGTGCAAGTATCCGTGCGACCATCCAACGACAGCGTAGAGGCGAATTCCGAAACGCACAGGTTTCCATTTCATATAAGACTTGGCACGAGTGTGGCCTTTGCATCTAACCGTGTTTTCATCCAAGGTGCTCACACCTACTGGAACGGCCAGCGTTGCTGCGTTTCCAACGTAGTGCTCCAGCATTTCTGACTGTCCCACAATGGGTCAGGAAGCGCTACATCATGTTCGTATTCCGGATACATACGGAGCGACGCGCGAATTGCCAGAAAGGCATCCCTTCGCTTAACTTTTTTAAAGAAAGAAATTCCCAAAAGGTCTGACGTGCACCAGTAATCCTTCAAGTGATTCAGTTTGTGGATTGATGTAGCAAGCTCGAGACCCAAATACGCCTTGAGTTCGTCCATACGGAGAGGTTTTGTGCGTTTTGCTCGCTTTTTCAACTTCTTACTGGTCCACAAACGAAAGCAGTTGAGGAAAGAACTATTCATGAATAACAGAAACAGACCGAGTTCCGTCTTGTGCGCGTAAGATCTTCTGATCAATGCATCTTTTGCTGGATGGAGTCCACTTTGTGTTCACCATTTCATACAGTAAGGCACTTTCTGGTATATTTCTTTTTCTTCGAAAGAACCTAGCGCAGTGACAATAAACTCCTCTGAATTCATTTCGTCGAGAAAGAGCTGTGCCACGTTCTCAAGATTACACCCCGGATCATTGGAAACAGTGAGAGTATCGCGTGTAAAACGTAAGACATTTGGAGGAAGTGTAGATCCGGCCATATCTTTTAGCTCGCAAACCACCACAGGAAGCTGATTACGACATTTTGAGAACGCGAATTGGTCACTGAATTTGGCGGTTACCTGGTCGCTTCGGAAACTGCTCACATCAATTTTTGCGCTCTCCGAACACGCAAGCAACACAAATTCCTGGTTGGAGATTGTGCTGTCGTACGTAATGCAATCAGCATGATAAACGTAAATGTGCATACTACGAACGATTTGTTTGCAAACGATTTGTACTGGTGAAAGTTACGTAACGTAAGAGCCGCAGTTATTGGTTCTCTGCGAAACCGATTGATATTGCAGCCAATAACAAACACTTTGCTTATGTCTATTGAGATAGACATAAGCAAAGCAAACAAGTGGCAACACTGACAACGAATAGTTTTCGCTCTGTGCCCAATCATGTTTGTCGCTTATGTCTATCTCACTAGACATAAGCAGCTCGCCTCAGAAGGGTTAACCCTTACAACACTGAAAAAATTTATGTCCATTGAGGTAGACAAAGAAAAAGCCAATAAGATTGGCGAAAGAAAAGTGCAGTCTGTGGTTCAAGATGGACGACAGTTGATTGATTGACACACTTGTGCGCGTGTCATGCAATCCAATGTTTCGGTGCACTGAGTGCAGAACAGAAGTGCACCAATGGCAGACTAACGTGCCAGGCACTCTACGTGTCCACACAGGACTTTTCATTTCCTTTTTCGCCGTCGCCGTTTGCTGGTTCAACAAGCCCTCCGCGACCCTCCGCCTTCTCCCGTCTCCCTCCCGTGTGTCGTTATCTCCAAACCTAGTCTCTTGGTGTGCTTTTCCCTCCCACCTTCCCATGTATCCGGAGTTTGTACCTGCACCTCTAAGCCTTGAACTCATACCAGCCCTCTCCACCGTTTGCACCCTCTACCTACCAATCCGTTTCTCTGTTTTTCTACTTCCCCGCAGTAGACATTGAATCATCCTATATGTCTTTTCTTCAGAGTCCCTAATCTACTGCGCTTCCAATTTCTTGCCGGTCCCAGCTACTCTGTCTTCCCTGCCTGGTTCAATCATCTTCGGCAAGATATCCGCGCCGCCGCCCTCATCGCGCCACCGCTATCCCATCTTCTTTACACTCTTTCAATTTCTTTCCCAAACTTTCGCTACCCTCTTACGTCCGTCAAACTTTCACAATCACTATTCTCTTTACCTTGATACTTCACAGTGGGATACCGCGTTTTACCAATATTTGGTTCCATTTCGTCGCTTTGCTTTGCCATTTCCGCCGTGACCCGCACTCCAGATAGACACCACTTCTCGGCTCCAGTACCTCACATTCGCCGCACACTACAGGGTCATATTTACCCGCTCCCGTCTTTTTCATTTTTCACCTGCGCTTCGTCCCGAAAAAAAATTTCGCATTGGTTTGGTGCTTTTCTGTACTGCTCTGTGCTCTGTCGCGTCTCACTTCCCTACAATTCGTGTACGGCAAACGAAAGAGCTTCCCCTCGTCAAACTAAATCTACTCTAGGTTTGCTACTCTGCACTACTCCCACCACATTCGCAAGTTTTCACTGCCTTCCAGTTTCAAAATTTGTTTGGGCTGCCGCTCGTTGCTTCTTCGGCTTTCTGGTGGGCCTACATGCGTTGGCAGCTCTCCAATCCTTCTCAACGCGGAAAGAAAAACGTGTCAGAACGCCGATATGGTCTTGTGCTTTCATTGTTGGTGCTAACTGCTGTCGTACCAACCAAGTATCTACGTTAACATGGATAAAACTGAAGGGCAAGTGGAAGCTAGTGCTTCTTTCACGATACAGTATGAGAAACATACAGGTACTATTCACGATACGGAAATCGCAACACCGGCTAATGTGCCACCCAGCCGAAAAGCAAGTGACTGTAATGCCGCTTCCGAACAACATTCTGGACTTCAGGATCGACCTCTGATTGCCGCGGTCACAGTTGATAACGAGGACGTTGCTTGAACACAATGCGGGGGCACACTCTGTTACTGGATGCAGTTGGGACCGTCGGTTATAAGCAAAACTGCTGTGATGTTTTCAATGACAGGTGTGTATGCCACAGAAAACAACGAGGCCCGAAAGCAAGCGTATAGAACGTACATTTTCGAGCGTTAAGGCTTCCTCGGAAATGGACGAAGAATGCAACTACCCAATTGCGCGTTGGAAGGAATTAGGAAGATTTGCTATGACGAAAGAGGAGCCTACATGGGTTTCAAGGAAGAGTAACTTTAATATTTCTGTAACAGCTTTGCACTACTGAGCTTTGATGTGGCTTTATTGCGTCGATTACGATGACGAGTAGACGCTAGATAAGCGGTGGCCGATACTACCGCATGGTACACTTCAGGTCGTTTGGCGTCCTTGTGGTGGAAGATGGTGAAACAATTTACATGCAAGCCACGTTGGCACTCCGTGCAAGAGTAAAAGGTGTACCCTCCACGACTGTTCGGCTACAAAAGAGTGCATAACATGCAACGCACGCTCTTTCGATCCTCTGTTTCGAGCAGTAAATGTTGCGCGGTAGTGAGGTGCCTCTCGTTTTCACCGACATGGGCAGCGCCGGTACAAGATGGTAGTAGAAGGAGCCTCGCCCTTGTTTGCTTGTACTGTACGTGGTCCATAACTAGTTGCCGGATGATGCGCCGCTTCATCAACCAAGCGTCTGGAATAAATTCGCCAGGGTGTGAAATGGCATTCAGAGAGCGTGTGCATTTATGATGCTTGCGTCCAAAACAAAGGTAAGCAAACTCATAGTCACTCTCTGCTCTTTTCGGACTGTTGATGACGTAGATCTGAATTGATCAAATATATGTACTCCAATCATGAAAAGGTTATATGCTACGATGATCGCCAGTACTTGTAAGGTGGATCGCCGCAGAGATTCTTCTCCGGTCCAGCGCTGTAGAGGCGCAAGCCCGTGTACGCAAACAATGGCCTCACCATCGGCACCCTGGATGCGACAAGTCGGTGTGCTGGCTAAGTCGTTCGTATAGAACGTAACAACAGACCTGTCTTTGAACACGATGTACCCAGAGTTTTGAGTCACTTGATTAGAAGCATTTCGACCTTCGCCCTTGTGAAATACTTGCACCAAACGCCATTCACCGCGCGCAGCATGTTTGAGGCTATCCATTGCTTCTCTGAGTGCAGGGCAGTTGAGACCGTCGACGTCCGTAAACCGTTCTGTGCCAAGTATTTGCACTCATTGTCACTCAATCTGTCGAGTTGACGCGCTAAGACATGGCGCGTATAGAAATTGTCCATGACAATCAAACGTCCTCCATTAGAAGTGGGATAGAGCTGCGTCTAGTGTGCCATTTGGGCACACCAGAAAGCCGACGGGGTCGTCTTTGGAACTAATGTATAGTCCACTTTCCGCTCAACTGCACCGCGAAAATTTCGAAACAAATGAGTGTACCTTTGAACAGGGGACGGGCTACTCTTATTTCCAGACCCGTTGTCCTGTAGAGTGTGAAAATACGGGTGATAGCAACAGACTACTGCGTAAAAACGAATAGGGGTCTTGATCGCTTTGCTTTTTATGTCTGATCGAGCGGCGGTACGCCCTTTGCACCTAATCGTATTTTCATCTAAAAAACTGACACCCAATGGAATTGCAAGGGAAGCTGCATTACGGGCAAAGTGCTCTAATAGCGTGCGTCTGTGCCATAGAGGATCCAGCATTGCACTGTCTGCATCATATGCAGCATACGTTTTTATAGCGCTTTTTATATGCATGAAGCTGTCATTAACCATTACCTTTTTGAAAAGAGGTGTACCTAGTAAGTCAGACTTGGACCAGTACTCTTGGAGTCGATTCAATTTATTTACCGAGGATGGGAGTTCCAGCCCTATGTAGGCCAATATTTCGTCCATGCGGAGCGGTTTGAGCCTTCTTTCACGTTTGATTAGTTCTTTGCTGGTCCACTCTCTCATGCAGTTGAAAAAAGATGTGTTTAAAAACAAGAAAAACAGATTCAGCTGTTCTCTGTGTGCGTATGTTCTATGAATAACTTGGGGTTTTGCAAAATGAATCCCACTGATTTTTGCTCATTTGGCACAATACGGAACAGTGTTGCACAGTATTTTTTTCCTCCAACTTTAAAGCACCCACTGGAAATTCTTCCGTATCTTCATTATCCCAATGAAGCTGTCCGGTACGCTTTTTGTTGCACTATGCGGCGTTTTGAACCATTGTGTCACCATCCAGGTCATTGAAAGACGCTTTCTGTTTGCTCTCTGTCATCCGGAAAACATTCAAAAGCACTTGAGATGTAGCACTTGTAACTGTGAAAGAAAAAGATACATCGGCCACATGCTTTGGTGGGTGAAATGTTGTTACGGAAAGCTCTTCGCACATTTCGGGTACCTTACGCGTTCATTTTTGGTGCAAATTCCGTTTGTACACACGATAGTAATACTATCGTGTGTACAAACTACGTGAAGTTTAGGCACATTATGCCTAAACTGCGGTGGTGTAGAAATCACGCTGGTGAACGAGATATAGATGGTTCATAATGGAAGATGTAATTGGTTGTAATCAGCAGGTATTCTGAATTCAGCCAATAAGGTGTACTTTTTTATGTCTACTGAGCAATACGTAATGTTAAGTGAAAGAGACACCTGGCAGGCCAACGGCACAGGCTTTACGCTAAAGCCCAATCAAATGTGGGAGTTATGTCTATTTCAACAGACATACCTTTTTAGTGTTGAAAGGGTTAAGAATTCATCTCGATCCGGGAGGTAACGCAGAGCTTCGAAGGAGCCACTGGACTCCAGAGTCTGGACAGAGGTTTCTATGGTTTTCTGGGATGGACTACGCTGGGGTCGAAGGATGATGCAGGCGGAGTATGATGCAAGCTACGCACCGGTTATTTTACCTTATCTCGCCGACGATATGAGGGTTGGGTAGAAAGGACGTCGTCAATGGTTTCTTTCGCGGCAAAAGCGGTACATGGGAACCCCTTTGTCGTAGTGTACAGTCAACGAAATTTGAAACGCAACGATGCTTGTAAACCAAATAACGCACCCCAGAAAGCGGTTGTAGCCTTAGTCCTTACACATATTAAACGCATCAATGCCTTTAAACAGAAACTCAAAAGACTCTTTGCATTCCGCTTTCCATGACATTGGCGGCGGAGCAACACTTCTCTACCCGCCAAAAACGACCACGAAACTCCAACGAGTACAAAAACCAGTACTGCATCTCCCGCGAAAACAAGCAGAACGTACGTAGTTTGAATCATCTCATATAGTCACCACTACACTCTGCAATCATCTAACTGACACATTTGTTCTTCTACATTGGTAAAACATGCCAAAGAAAGGGTACCTCTCTGACTTTGAGAAGGGCCAAATACTAGCCCTTCAGCATGAGCTCGTGCCGATTCGTACTATTGCGAAGCAGCTAAGCCGCGCCGCATCAACAATATCACGCTTCCTGGTGCGTCATAATGCGGGGAAGGTCACCAAAACGCCGCGTAACGCCCAAAAGCTCGCCCCCGCAGCAAAACGCTGTTGCTGCGACTGGCAGCAACTGGAAACTACAGCGCCCACGACTTGAAGCAGCGTCTTGGATTGTCTATCACAGTCCGTCGCGTCCAACAAATCCTGCGCAAGACACCCAATTTGAAGTACCGCCGCTTTACGAAGAGTCCAAGACTCACTACCCGGCACAAAGAAGCGAGGCTCACTTGGGCGCGTCGCCATGTCACTCGTGGGGACACTTTCTGGGTTAAAGTCATCTTCTCTGACGAGAAAATGTTCAACTTAGATGGACCCGACGGACTCGCGAAGTACTGGCATGATCTACGTCGCGAACCCCGCCGTTTCTCAACTCGTCAAAATGGTGGGGGATCCGTCATGGTTTGGGGTGCGATTTCTTTTTATGGTGTATCTGAGATTGTGTTTTTGAGTGGCAAGCAAAACTCAGAAAGGTACTGCGAGACGTTGAGCTCAGGATTATCACCTTTGGTTGCTGAGGTGTTTGGAGAAAGCCATCCTTATACGTTTCAGCAGGATAATGTGCCAATTCATACTTCTCTTCTGACGCGCAATTGGCTCTCCGAGCACCATGTGAGGACTCTACCGTGGCCCGCAAGGTCTCCGGATCTTAATATTATTGAGAATGTGTGGGGGTATCTTGTGAGGAAGGTGTACATTGGTCATAAGTCTTATGACAATGTAGAAGATCTTAAGTCTGCTATTGTGGAGGCCTGGAAGTCTATTTCTACAGATTACCTTTTGAAGCTCTACGGCAGCATTAAGAGACGTTGTCTGGCTGTTATGGATTGCAAGGGCGATTCCACAAAGTACTGAAATTTTCTTGTATGCGTTGATACATTTCTTGTGCGCGTTGTAGTTTCACCCCCTTTATTGGCGGTTCAGAACCGTTTGATAGATCCTACGCTACAGCATTTGGTTTGTAAACTCAATCTTGTTTAGTTGAAGTGTTTCTATGAAGAGCTTTAATTGTGCCGGATTAAATGTCAATGGGCTGCACCATTCGGCTAGTGCGCATCTGAGACCTGCTGATGCGTTTCAAATTTCGTTGACTGTACACTTTACGCGGCGATCTCTAGAGGTTGAATGGAGAGGTTCAGCGAAGAAGAAGGCGATACTCGTCGCAAACGGAATGCTTCTGCCGTCGAAAACACCTCACAAACCTAATACTCTTTTTGTACCATATTGTATCCCCATGAGTGTAGCACGGCTAAAGTTTACTGATTTGTGTTTTGTGGTTACGATGTAGAGATACGTGTTAAAATATAGGTTGTTCGGGTTCTTAGCATATCTCCGCGTAAGAGAAAACTAACGTACGCGTTTCATAACTGAGAGAAAGAACCATTCATGAAACAACCTTAGTGTTATTCTTTACTCTGCTTTCTCGATGGCCAGCTCCCTCTACTACAGTGAGCTCCCACAGGAGCTATTTAAAGGGGTGAAGGACAGTGTCGGCACACCGTCAGCATGAAATGCAGACTCTATTGCCTGTCAGCCTCTCTCCCGTTTGGCGGGAATATCACGCCTGTCCGAAGCTCCGAGTAATCATGTAATAATCTATCTTTTGTAGCTGCACTGCAGTGTCTTCAAGCAGGCCCAGAGACTCTCGCTGACCGAAAAGGGCCTCTGCACTCTGCATTCGACGTTCAAAAAGCTCCGTGCTCCACACGCTGAAAGGTAATACTCGTTTTGTCAGAAAGTGTATATTGCAATTCATCTATCTCGGTTTCTAAGCGTGCGGTAGCTTGGTTTGGGCAAATGAGCATAGATGGCAACCCTAAAGGGGCAAACTTAGTGTGTTTGTCCACTTTACTTGTTCTCCGAAGTCCAAGTGTCGGCCCGTCACGGTATAGTTTTCCAAACTAGTCTGGATGCTGGCATCCGAGACTAATATAAATTGTCATATACGACTGCTCTTGGCCTCTCGTTTGTGAGCAGGCGAGTCAGATCTCCGGAACTGATGACCTTGGTTTACGTCTCACAACGTGTCAAGTAAACTGAAACAGTTAACACTATGCTGCTTTATAAGCCCCACTCTAAAGCTCATTCTTCCCGTTCACCAACTCCGGTGGTCAAAAAAACACAACTAGAATCAACATGTCTGTCAAAATCGCCTTCTTTGTTATCATTCTTTCTCTCACGACATTCACATGTGGTACCCGAATCATAACAACCACCCTCCAAGTTCCACACCAGCTCTGGGACTTGACAGACAACAACATGCGAACAACCACAGTACCATTTACTCTGTATGCTCGCCGGCCTGTTCGGAAAAGCCCCCTGGTCATCATCCTTCCCGGTGCACTCCTTCAGGCCTCCGACTATCAAGATCTGTCATCTGCCTTTGCCTACCGAGGGTTTGTCGTGGCAGTCCCTCAATACGACCAACGTGAGCAACCCTTTTCTTCCAGATCCGCAATTCTCAGGGCTCATCTCAGCTTCACCTCAAGTTTGAAACCACCATGTCCAGCGAATGGCCAATTTTCATCCGCAGCCCTCGTTTCAACGTAAGTCTCTCGATCCCCTGTTCCTCAGTTGCGGAGTCTCACACCAATAACTGATTCCCTCATACCTGCCCATTACCCAGCTTCCTCTCCTACGTGTCTCGGAGTTCCCATTCGCACTGGTTGCTCCGCAAAATTCTCGTTGACCGTACCGTCATATTTGGTCACAGTTTCGGCGGACTTTCGGCTCTCTTTCTTTTATCCAAGAAGTGTGATCCCATGAGTGCTTTCGAAGTGCCTCAGTCAGCACTTGCATGTGAACAACCTGCTCCTCTTCCGACTCATGCGCGCATTGTCGGTCTGGCGCTATTTGAAGGAATGTACGTCAACGCCCAAACTCTTTTTTATCCCCACTTCATGTTCATCATGTTTCAAATATTCTAAATCACGGATCATCCACTCCACGGCTGTCACCAACTAACACTTGCACGGGGCCGTTTTTGTTATTTCTCAACAGACCACGGTCCCCAGATATCACATTCGCAATTCCGCCCGACGTGTTTGTGTCGGTTATGACTACTCAGTTTTATGTCAACAACACTGCGTCCATTCTCCAATCAAACGGGAACCTGGTTGACGCTCTCATTTCCGATGCGAATCACTTTGGTCCGAACGATTTCACCAATGCATCCATGTCGCTACCTTGCGCTTTTCCCCGACCTCCTGAAGCCTCATTCCGTACCGATTATCGAACACAGCGAACCGTAATTTCAACTATTGCCACAATAACCAGCCGAAGCTACCGCGTCTTTTTCAAAGGACAAGACAAACTTATGCTCACACGTTTACCCGTGGTCAACCCCCGAGTGCAGATCTTGAATGTTCGCTAGCGATCAAAACGGTTGCTCCGTATTCGTGAAAGAACTTCCTAACCCGAGGTTGCCTACGGTATCGAGAGTTGACTTGTCATTGCATATTCTTCAATAAACCATCGCCTTCGCTTCATCTATTACGAGTCATGATCTGCAATTGCAACCCATCCAAGATCTGTTTATGGACCGGTTTCCTCCCCATGGAGGTGTCATAAAGTTTAGTGAAGGAAACAGCCCTCACCATCTTACAACGTTTGGTAACTCTAAATCTGCGCACATAAGCAAAGCGCAAGGAGACGCTGGGGGATACAAGCTGCGCGACGGCATGGTAGGACGGCATGCTCGTGGAGCACGCTGCTAGAAAGTGCTCGAAGGTGTCAACTGTACCAAAAGTAGATAGCGCAGAGTTGGTATCGAAGGTAGATACCTTCGGTTCCAAGAACGGTTCTGAATCTGATGATGACTCACGACTCGTGAGGAATGGGGTACCTTTGGTACAGGTGGCGCGCATTTGCCGGACGTCCTCTCGCACGACTGCCGTTGAGCGGCCTTGCGAGGGTGCGCCATGCATCTGTGGTGCATGGCGGCACCTGTGGTGCATGGCGCAATCTCGACCTTCGGCTCCGGTTTATCTAGGTCTACTCAAGAAAAGCGGACTCATTGCTAATGTTAGGAGGGAAAGCGCTCAACCACCACGTCTACAGATGATCTGCAGCAGATCAACACATGCACTGTCGAAGTCTTTAGCTACAAAAGTTGTTGGAAAGAAACGCTTTGTTATATCTTATACTGGGTCTAATCACGTTCGCCATCATCAGTGATCAGGTTGCGGCAATAATGTAGAAAACGATACAGAGAGATCACCAGTGTGATCACAATATCAGCCCAAGGCACTTGCACTCAGTTCATGTTAAACCGTCATGCTGGCAATACAAGGAAGCTTCATTCTCTGCACCTATCAGTACACAGACATAGATACCAAGCGCGAGCAGCACGTGAACACGCTCGCCAATCGAGAAAAACTGTCTTCTCCCAACTCAAGGCGCACCGGACACCCGAAGCCGCCGGGGCGCACACACGCCGCACGCCGTCCGACACAAAAACCGTCCCCAGACGCGAGCTCGCGCACGGCGTTTGAAGAGGGGGAGGCGATGCAGACGGAGAGTTGTTTTTTGTTTTCACGCCGGACGAGCGGCGCAGAGAGCGCACACGAGCCGAGTGCAGCGGCCGCCGACGCTGCTGCGCGCGTTTCACAACCACCGCGGCGACGGACGACGCCCGTGCAAGCACTCGTGGCATCGCTGCACGACCGACGTGCACTCGGCCGCCACGCCCCGCACCATTGTATCATACGCCGCATCAGGCGGTGCTCTGCGCACGTTGCCCTGCGTTGAAAGTGCTTCGTCGTCGGCTGCGTTCTTGTGTCGTGCTCCACAGCGACAGATGCAGCAGACGACGGTTACTCAGCGCCCACCCGCAGATCATGTCGTATTTTCATTTCGGTCCCGTACGCTTCAACTTTTTGCGAAACTGTTCTCTCCTACTCCACCAATTCAAGTATTTCTACTGACCTATCCATCAGCTGCACCCATAGCTTCTTCTGGTCACGGTGATACCAAAACGCCCTCGCATGTTGATCTAAATGTCCCATGAGCGAGAATACAGGCCTTTCGCCATCACTCTGAGCGCCATGGACGAGATAAATCGCACGTCTATACCTGTCGCGATCATCAGAGAACCCAAAAGCCTTTTCGGTGAAGCCATCCGCTACTTGCAGAGTCCCCTCAGCCTCTACATAAGTGTTCATCATGCATGTATGATCATCCTCGGGGATCATACGTCCTCGATTCCATCCATTGAACTCCACCTCCACCGACACTTTCGCGTTCTCAAAAACTCGCAGTCTTGTTGTAACATCCATTATTTCGGCGGGCTCCCGCGCTTTCTCCCCAGTCTCCACTCTCCAAATTATGATCACACCTTCATCACAACCAGAAGCCAGCAGTTGTCCGTTCGCGCTAAAATCCAAGCATGTCACTTTCCCTGAATGTCCATCTTGTGGCTCAAAAACCCGCTCGCACCGCTCAGTATCCCACAAACACACGCTCCTACCTGCGGAACCAGATGCCAGAATTCTTCCGTTTGATCCAAACGCAAGGCATGTTATTTCTCCATGTCCAGAGAGCTTGCGCCCTGTTGGACGTGTACTATTGTCCAAGTCCCATAGAATCAATTCAACCGAACCTGATGCGAGGATCTTGCCGTTCGGACTGAAAGCCAGACTTCCAACATAACTTGTATGGCCATGCAGAGAACCGAAAAGATCTTCAGACCCTTCAACTTTCCAAATCCGAACGTTTCCGTTTCCAGAGCCAGTGGCATAAATGTCTTCCAAGGGACTAAATACCAAACACTGCAGCCATTCGTTACATCTAAAACCGTAATCCTCGTACTCGTCTTGAAGAAGCAGCCATTTATAATATCTCTCGTCCCCAAGCTCGTATATGGAGAAAGATTCCGATGCGTCGTCATCTCCTTCTCCAGCAGAAACCGATGTATCTGAGACTGAGGTGTTAGTGCTTGTCTCGTTTGAGTGCTCCTGAGATCCTTTACACGCTTCTGGGTCTGTCGGGTCTGTCGAGTCATGGCGTGAAATATCTTCCTTTGATGAATATTGTAAGCAGTGAAAGGCCTCTGGAGGAGGCAGTAAGCGGGGAAAGTTGCATTTCCTTATTACTTCCTCGCACGATTCAGTATCCCATATTATCACAGTGGAACCGTCAGAAACAGATGCCAACCACCTGCTTTTGGGACTAAAAACGAGGTTGCGAAGATTGTCACAGTGTTTTGTATGGCTAGTCAGGACGCGAGACAGGCCTCCGTTTGACGCATTCCATACGCAAATATTCTGACCGCTAGTAGTTGGACCATTGGTTGCAATCAGATTTCCATTCGCATCCGGAACAAGTATCGAAATCTCAAACTCTTGTCGATTCGGCACCTTTCCGTCGACGAACATCCTCGCCCACTCCCATTCTTTCACTGTCCCATCGTAAGATCCAGTGATCAGTCTAACGCCCCCATGACCTGCTTGTTCCACAGCGTGGACATATACCGTGTGCCCGTTTGGCGTTTCCCAAGTCCTCCCACTCAACGCATCACATATTAGAATGCTTCCGTCTTGCCACCCCGAGATTATATACTGCCCATCTCGAGAATAACATACACTTGTCAGGCATCTTCCGCGGAAATCAAACGAACGTTCTTCAGAAACTGTAGCGACGCTGAGCACGACAAGTGCACTTACCACAGTATCCTCCTCATCTTCCTCGTACCAACCCAACCAATCCGTTTCAAGTGGATAGCTAACTCCTGCTACAATCTGCTTCTCATCGGGAGCCCAGGCCACACAGTTAACTACTCCACGCATGTCTGCTGTCTTAGGAGTCTGACTTTGAGCATTGTCCAGTTCGGAAATGTCCCATATCATGACTCTTCCGTCTTCTAACACGCACGCAATCGAATTCCCACTAGGGCTTACACGCATACTCTTCACGGAAGCATTAGCCTCTAGCTGGACGTCATGACGGCTTTCAGCTCGATAATTCCAGAACTGTATCAAGCCACTATCAGATCCCGTGGTAACATGTATTCCATCCACCAGCATAGCCACTGCCCCCACAATCTCTTCACCAACGCAGACTGTTCGGTATTGAAACTCACAAGGCTTTAACGCCCATACATACACGGTGCCAGACAAGCTCACTCCACACCCATATTGCCCATCGCCACTCACGGACACGCAAAAGAACCCCTCATTGATCGAGTGTAACCATGTTTCTTCAGACCCCGTCTCCAAATCCACGATGCATGCACCACTCATCGTTCCTACAAGTACCTTCCTGCTGTTTGGAATAATTACGGCAGAACGCACATCATCATCAAGAAGTACGCTTCGCCGTAGAGATCCACCTGCAGCACCAAGACTCTGGCGAACACTTCGAATCCATGGTCGTTCAGCATGCAACTTCAAGCTTTTTAGAAATTCATGTACTCCATGCACAGAGGACAGATGGAACAAACGCCCATGCATTTGGAACGCAGTTTCTGAGGGCCATTCCAGAACGGGGCTCCAAGACAGCCGAACAGCTTCAGGAATCACCGTGAATGCGTACCATCTAGGGAAGGGCGGTTCATCGCCGTTGACACCTTGTTCGAAAGTCTGGCTTTTTTTCAACGAATCAACCAGAAGAGCATAATCCTTTTCTATCGTTTGCAGTTCAACGTTGCCATTTCCAGTCTTGTTAGCGCTCGTGACGCATCCGTGCACCCAGCGATAATCCAGTAACAAAGTATGCAGTTCGTGATCGATTTTCCCTCCAAGCAGATGGCGAGCCAAATTCTGGCGTAAATATCCATCGTGGATCGAGTCGCATTCCCACCATTTACGTGTGGTATCTTCCTTTGCACATGGATATCCGTCAACAAGTCTGCGATGCCACTGAGCTGGGACAGTATCGCTCCGTTCGGCTTCTCTGACACAGTAGGCGTGTATCAGATCGTGCACACTCACTGCAGTCGTGCCGCTCGCGTCGTTGCGATAATCCACTAGGCTCAGATCACTCATTCCCATTGCGATCAGTTTCACAGCTTCCAGTTCAATTCTCCACAGTCTCTGAAGAACAGAAGCTGGAACTTGCACCTGTTTCCCGAATATGCAAAGTGCAGCATGAAGCTCTCGTAGTTCTGAAACCGGACGACCAGCTATTGTTCGGTCGTTTGACTCCAACATAGACCACGTCGCATCCATAACCTTCTTGAAGCCCAAGTACCCCTCCATCCCTGGCATCTCAAGAGTTGTGCTCTGCGGAGGATTACTGTCCGAGGTTGAATCAAACTCCGCAAATCCTTTGAAAGGACGAGAAGCTATTTTGTATCTTTGGATTGCCTTGCCCACCACTGCAAGCGAGAGAGGCAACCCGGCACACATCTTAAGCACGTTTTCGAACGACTTTACATCCGCATCCTCTGGCCCTTTCGAAATCGCATATTCAATCTCCGATTCTGCGAGATCGGCATGGTTCCAAATGATCCTTCTGGACAGAAAGCTGTCATGTTCCCTGGGCTCTATTTCAACAGTATCGCAACCGCGCGCGATTGAAACAATTTCGCGATAACGAGAGGAAAAGACAGCTCTTGAGCCGGCATCCTCACTACTGATGAGGCGAAGTTCTTGTAAGAACGCATCTGGTGACGATTCCGGACTAAGGTCATCAAAAACAAAAAGACAACAATGGCCTTCGAACACCTTCTTCGCTTCTGTGACAGCTCTGCTCAATAACTTCGTTTTCCCAATTTTGTCACAGGTCTTTGTACAATTTGCTTCTCTCGTTGCACACGCTAATTCGCTGATGACCACGTCAGCAGAACACCCCTGCCCTACCCGAAACCAGTAAATCCCACCTGTAAATGTGTTGCTCACCTGCTCGTCCCGGACTAACGATGCGAGTATGGTACTTTTGCCAACACCACTCATGCCCCAAACCCCAATCAAGCCGTCCGATTTGTTTTCTGGGCTAAGTAACTTTTCTTTCAACGTACTCTCTGGGGTCATCGCCTGGGGACTGAAATCTAGGTAAGCGAACACGGTTGGGGCTGGCCCATAGTACTTGGCAGGCTTGAAGTTATCGGCTTTCTCAAGTGGAGCGACAACGACCTGTTTCAGCAAGTTTCTATTCTCCGCCAATCCAGTTAAGATCTCCAGATTATTAAGACCCTCCCTAGTCTCCTTTACTTGGTCTTGTAGGGTTTTGAAATCGCCAACCTCCGGGTATTGATGTCGTGTCTTCTTCATGGCAAAACGTTCAGCCTTACTCGCAGTGTCCCAACATGTGTTTAGCACTTCAAATAAGCGCGCAATCAAAGGGGTGTCCACCTGCTCAAAGTCTACGGCACGCAGAATCGCCTGCGCTGCTGTTTTGGAAATCAATAAGCATTGTTGCTTCAGATCGGCTGCGTCTTTGTTTGCTTCTTGTCGATCAGCTTCAGCAGCAGCTAAAGTCCCTACCAAACCAATAATCGGAGCAATAAGTGACACAATAGGCACAGCACTGCAAACCTTTTCCACAACATTAACTGCATCCTGTGCACCACCTATGGCGCCGACAAACGTCTGAGCCCAATTAGTAACGTTTTGATAATCTTCAAATGCACCACGGCAGTATGCAGAGATCTCCACAATTCTGTTGGCAAGGCCATCATCTCCCGCTTCGGGCGTCTCTTCTGTGTTGGACGCTGGTAAAGCGACAGAATTGTTGAGGGCTAGACGCAGGTCGCCAAGATCCGAGGAGTTGAGACCAACCCGTTTTGTAAGCAAATTGTTCTTGAGGCCCTCCAACAGCATCCCGAGTGGTTTCGAAGCGTTTCGGATTTGCTCTGCAATACTGTGCATATCAGCATCAGAACTGCACTCAATTGTGAGAGACGGTGAGTTTTCATCATGTATGCCGGTTGTTGATAGCTGATATACCCGAAGGACCCGGGGGCGGTTTTCGGGATTGAGGATCACACATGAGCTACCTCGCTTTATTTCAAAAATGTGTGCGCCGCGGAACTCACGGAAAGAAGGAGGCTGAGCTCTACGCTTGGCTTCAAGCATATAGTATATGTCCCAAGACACAGCGAGGTAGTGCATGTGTGGCTTTTTGTGTTTTCCAGGAAGTTTGAGTCGAAAGCGAAAGGAGCTCTTGCTGCTATTCAGAACACAAACCTTGAAGAATTGCGTCAATGGTGGGCCTGGCGAAGACTGCGAAGCCATTTCCAAAATGTGTTTGCTCGCACTGGGGCGCAGCTGTTCGAAAAAGAATGGTGCGATAAGGTTACAATAGAGTGAGGTTGTTTTTGGAAGCATGCAACATCACAGAATGCGAAAATACAGACATGAGAATTTGGTTTGTTCCCCCTTCGTTGAAGAGTTCAAGTATGAGCGAGATGCAAGATAGATAGTCGGGTTTTGTTACGTCTAGGTCGCTGCCAGGACCGTCGCGCAGCAGTCTCCATGTTCGAGATTGAGGCGGAGAGCCGGATATCTATACCAAGGTAAGTTATCTGCAGTATCCTTTCGTAAATCAAAGTCTTCTCTTGGGGCCACACGAGCCTATGTCGCTATTCAAACTGAGAAGGCACAGGAGTCTGTCTCGAGACTGCCCTTTGGTCATGCGGAGATCGTAGATCGTACAATTCCCACCCATGCATCGAAACGATGAGTACGTCGTATTACAACGGTACACGACCAACACGGTGTACAGGCCGCAAATCACCCCGTGTGTTGCGTGCCATCATCTCGCCATCGTCCTGCGTCTTGGCCCCTGCGGTGCGCCAAGTGACCGCGCCGTCGTCGTGGCGCCGCTGCGACATAGATGGATATGATGGATACGCGGCGCGTGCGATTGCATGTCGCCGTGAACCCCGGAGCGTATTCGTTTGTACAGTAGAGGAGCCGTACGACCCGCTATCAGTGAGGAAATGAGCACAAGCAGCAAGTGAAATCGGCAGCGACGGTGGTTATATGATATACCAACGGTAGCTCTACCAACGGTATCTATTGGCACGCAGTGCAACTGACAGTGAATGGCTGCAATTTGGTTGCTGTAAAGATTGCATTGCAGAAGTGGGGCTGTTTGCTTCTCGCTGTTCTTCCGCAAATGCAGCAAACCGGCACCGGCAAGTTCCTCCGCCTTCATCATGTACAGTATGGATACATATCCCTATTTTGTAGTCACTACATTCGTCTTCATCTGTGCAGTCAGAGTGCGACTGAACCGGCTTAGCAGAAGCACAATCCGATGCTAAATCGAAACAATTGTCTCAAAGGCAGGTATTCATACCAAAACCGCATATGCGCAAATCTACCCCTTCCATGCATCGTGAACGAAAGGTCCTGCACCGCGGGCTGCTGCTGCATGCCTCGGCGGATGCTGCACGCAGACAGAACAGCGTCATTGCAGAAATATAGGCACTGGAACGAGAACGGTTGAAGAACGCCACGATAAACTATTCGAGAGATGCACTCTTGGCGTGGAAGCATTCGAACCGTGAACAGGCCGTCAGTGGTACCAAAGTAAGGATGATCACCCTTATCGCTTGGTATATGAAGACCTCTCTGTCTTCATGTGAGAATTCATTCTTTATCAACTCGTACACGGTCTGTTAGGACTAACGTGGCTAATAGTTGTATTCCGGAGATTCTGGCGTTTACCAAGTATCTTTTATTCAGTACGATACGAATCATTCCACAAGTTAGTCGCAGAGGTAGTTAAAGGTAATCAAAATTTCTGTTATAAAGTACAAGGTTAGCCATTATATTGTCACGCATGAGTGGGGTTACGACAAAAGCAGCAACGTAACGAAAATTTGTGCGTAAGTGGCATCGCGAAGCAGTTCTCTCCATTGATCATAGTTAGCACCTTCGACACATCCTCGAGCACTTGTGATCCCGGAGAAAATTCCTCACGGGTGATCGTCCATAAGAGTTTTCCTTCTTGATCTCTGGCGAAGACAAGTAAATCGTTTTCTTCTTGTAGTCAACGGATCCCTGTAAGTTTGTCATCATACTTTCCCCCTTGCTGTAGCGGATGCTGAAGTGTATCAACGCTTGCAAAACTTTAGCGTACGTTGATCCACTCAAATACTCCAGGTCCCCCACGCCCTCATAAAATACTTTGAAGTCCTTCAAGTAAGGCTCGATGACCACTGTACGACATCTATCACCGTAGAAGAAACATCCCCTCGCCCTTTTGGGAACCAGAACCTTCACCTTCCAACCGCAGGTATTAGTCTGGTTCATGAAAGCTTGGACTAGCTTCGCACAGTTTTTGGCGTCGCTAATGAGAGTAGAGTAGTGATTTTTTTCGAATGCATGACTATGACGCACCCACTTCACGGAAACCTTCTCGTTATCGTCTCCCACATACGCCCGACAAGTATAGAACAGAGGTCCTAGATGCCAAGATTTTCTGCTGATGTCGTCTTCATAGATTCTAACGTATTCTTCTTGTACTTCATGGGTCACATCGCTTAGCGAGAACTCGGGGCAACCCATCCCCCAGTATCCCTGCCCGCATGTCCAAGCACAGGGAGGATAGCATGTGCATGGACAGTTTAGACTTCCATATATATCGTATAAAGCTGTTTGGCATGACTTAGCTTTTTCGCGAACGCCACAGGGGGTACAAGCGCAATGCCAGTTCAAGCACATTGAACAAGAACGAAAAGTACATTTTCCGTGCTCAATTGGAGGCAAATAGACCCTCTTACGAGAAACGCAGCAATCAAGGGTGCAGCGGGATCTTGACGAAGACATCTTAAGTTGAGTTCAATGCCACGCGAGTGAAACCAGAAATCTCTGTTTGGTTCGACTGAAAACCAAGCCTATAAACGCACAAAGTAGACGTAGGTGGTTGTGTGAAAGGTAGTAGGCAAGCTTAGCAGATTAGAATATGGTCTTTTATCGATAAAAATGAAAGTTCTTGGAAGAAGAACTGGTATCCCGCCTTTTATAGAGAACAAAACTGGTGGCGAAAAGCCGATACAACGAAAGTTGTAGTGTTCTGGAATTAACTACACGTGCAGACAGCGCAGCAATATGGGAATATGCAGGGACCTTAAGATACATTGTGTATTGACGTAGATAGTCCATTGTTGGGCGTGAACACCGACGGGCTTGGCATAACATGCGGACGCTTAGCAGGTGGATCTACTGCATATCATACACAGCATCACGGCAGCGATGAGTATTTGCGTTTGCCGAAGTGCTTTCTTGTCTCCCTATGTGCCACGAACATGTGTGACAGCATACTTTACATGCCATTCCCCAACACAGGGAGGCCGGTCTGGTTCGGTAAATGAGGGTAGAGAGTGGAATTCCATTTACAGCACGGCGTTCCCGATGGAAATGCATCCTTAACATCGTTAATCATTGTTGCATTACATTCACGAAAAAAAAGGTATAGCCGGCTATCCTTCATCCACCTACGTTCTTCCTTGCTGGCAGACACACATTGAGGGACCGGTTGGCTTCTAGAGTGTCATTCGGCGGCAACACCAAGGCTATTGCATCAGAACTTCGGCGTGCAATTACGTTTACTTGTAGATTTTACCTAAGCCTACAAGGCTGGTTTAGATGATGATGATGACTTTATTTAAAGCGTGACGAGGGGGCCTTAACAACGTGTCAGACCGGTGTCGGCAGTAAGCGCCTCTGGTTTACAGCAGCGGCTGTGTATTGGAGAACGGTCCGCTCCAAGCGGAGCAGGACAGCATTGTATTCCAACGATGGGTTTGTACCGTCGTACCCCGAAGCGTGCTGGTGAACTCGGCGAGCTCACGTACGAAGGCTTTTCCGTCTTGCCCTACGCCGCCGTGGATGTCAAACCCAAACGGGGAGAGGCGCACAAGATGATGGGATGCAATTTTCGTTCCATCTTCTGAACCAGCTGTGCGAGGGCGAAGTTCATTCGTCGAAAACAATCTCGTATCAAACCATCTTTGATCCAACACATTCCAGCACTTTACGGGGACCTTCAAGTACAAACGTATTCCGATACGCAGAATACGCGAGTCCCCCTGGTTAGGATTGACGGGTTGACTGGTTGAATGACTTGAAGTTGCGGTACAACATAGCCCACAATGGATGCTTGCCATGGTAATCCCTGCTTGTTCGCTCGAGCAGCAAGCTGTCCAAAGGTAGAGCAGGAACTACACATTACAACAATCGACGACGAAACGAGTTCTGGTTGGACGAGTCTGTTCCTAAAGTTATCTACAAAGTGTGACATAGAGCGCTCCAGCGGAAATGATGTCACTCTATTCCTTCAAAAAAAAGCTGCGGCTCTCATACATGTGTAGCTTTGTGCTGGAGTTGTCGTTGGAAGAAATCCTTCGACATTATAACGGCCTGAAACCCTAATGGGAAGTATGCCATCTACAAAGCTCTCAACATGAGGTATGGTACATGCCAATGCCTCGTTGACCATCAGCCTCCATTCTCAAAACACAGTCATCGAACGATCACGCAGATTTCTCTTTCCAGTCTCGGATATGTCCAACATAGTCGGACTGGATGACTGGAGCACAATGTGCATCAAACTTCTAAAAGGATTTGTTCCTGGCATGAAGCAGAAAGCAATGCGACTCGACAGTTGGGGCAAGGGTGTGCAGACGTGAAGGGAATTTCATATGTGAATCTTGGCACGGAGCGAAAGCCCGGTTGAACGAAAAGATTTCGGCTCACATGGGGAAAGAATCGTACTTCCGCGGATCACCAGGCGCTGATCTCCATTGAGTAATCAGTCTTTTAGCAAACCGAGCAGAAGTTTGTCACTCACATTCTTTGAAGCCGCGCTGTAATTGACGAGGGAAGCTCGATTTCGGAAACCAGGCTTTCTATTCCCTCGTTCGACCTTCCGAACATGACTGAACACGGCAAGGAGGGAAGAGAAGACTAACGCGATCGACGAAGTAGATTCCGCAGACTAAATTGATACTTTATGGTGTTCTTTTCGGGACACGACGTTTCCCGAAGCTGATCTTACTCTGCGAGCTCTTTCTGCGTTTTGCGGCAGAGCTGGATGCAGACGCAACCTGTTCCTTTTGGAGCCCAAGCTTGTCCATGATCCTATCTCGCGGTCTCTTCAGTCTATCCAACCGCTGTCTCTCGTGTGCTTTCTCCACCCTTCTCAGTGCTTCGAAGTCAATGTCGTTATCAGAACCGAGTTCGATGCTCCTCAGCGCCTGTTTTGCTTCTGGGTCTTGTTCTTCTTCGCTAAAATCTTCGATTTTCTCCTTCAACTTGGAGCGTTCGGCAGCAAGTTCTTTCTCTTGTTGTTGCTTCAACATAGATCGCGCGCTTTGAAAGTCGGCAGCCGGCGAAGAAACCGCACTCGAACGTTGACGAAAGCTATGCCTTGCTGCAGGATTGCGGACACGAATGGCCATTCGTCTTCGAACGTCATTGATGTCACAACAAACATCACACCCATGACGGCCACAAATCTTGCTGGCAGACGCCTTCTCACCAAAATGTTCTAGTAGAACAACGCGTCTACATCGCAGCTTCGTACAGTAGTCTTTTACCGCCTTCAACTTCTTCTCCCGTGATTCGACGAGATGCTCATTTCTGTCTTGTTGGCCTTGGCGATTGAGAAATTGATACAGCTCAACGTCACGGTCCGAATAGTAAACGACACTATCGCACGGTTTACCATCACGCCCTGCACGTCCGCTCTCCTGATAGAAGGCCTCCAGGCTTTTTGGAATGGAGTGGTGAATGACATAGCGAATGGCTGATACATCAATACCCATTCCAAATGCCGTGGATGCAACAACGACGGGACATTCCCCGCTTTCAAATTTGTGCTGGGCGGCCTTTCTTGCCTTTGTGGACAGTCCAGCGTGGTAGGACAGAGCAGGCACCCCATTTGTGTTCAACAAGTCTGCCACTACGTCTACGGTGGAGCGTTTAAACGCGTACACGATGCCAGTCTGGAAGGATTGATCTGCGTTTCGCCTCCGAAGTATATATGATATAATGTCAAGCTCGACAGCTGTTTGCAAAGTATCTACATATCGCACTTGATAGCGCACGTTACTTCTCAAAAAAGACGTGCGCACGTGCTTTGCATCAGGGAGGCACAACGACTTGAGAATGTGATTCTGTACAAAAGGTGTAGCTGTGGCGGTAAGCGCAACGACCGGTACGGTTGGAAAATGCTTCTTGACAACGCCGAGATTTGCATACGCCTTGCGAAAGTCATGTCCCCACTCGGAGATACAATGGGCCTCATCAACCGCGACGAGTGCCAACTTCTGTTTGCGATACAGCGTATGCAACACTTCTAGAAACGATGGTGATGTGAGCTTCTCCGGGGTGATATAGAGAAGAGCAAACGGAATTCGAACTCGATGCAACGACGCCATCACCTCACGATTATGAACAACCGATTCAGCGGAGGACAGCATCGCAGCCGGGATGCTCAGCGCGCGCAGCGCCGCGACCTGGTTATGCATGAGCGACAGCAACGGCGTCACGACCAACGTGAGTTGATTGTAGCGCCGGTGCAACAAAAGCGCCGGCAGCTGGTACGTAAGCGATTTGCCGCTGCCGGTAGGCGCAATGACGAGCACATCGCGCCCCGCCAACAGATGCTTGATAGTCGTCGCCTGGTTCTCGCGCAGGCCCTTGTGTCCGAAGTGCTCGGCAAGAAGGCGCTTCAGCAACGAATGCGCCTCGTCGACCATCGTACGCGACGCGTCCCCCACCACCGCGCATGAGCGGCGGCGCGGCGGTGCGGCGGCGCGGGCGAAGCCAAGGAGCTTTGGTTACGACCGCAAGCCAGCGCGTGGGGTACCGTTGGTAGCGCGCGATTTGGCGCCAAAAAGCAGCCGAGCCACGTGAGCACGCCATGCACAAACCGAAGCGTCCAGAGCGCGAGCGGCAAAGCCTACCGGCGCCGCGTACTTGCCCGCCGATGATTGGTAAACAAAATGCCACCACAGCCAATGGCGGGCGCGAAAGGCGGCTCAGCCGTCGTTAACGGCGCGTGCGTGACGCGTGCAGAGAGAGCATCGCGCGGCGATGCGCGTCAAGTCGAACGTCGCCGCTCGTCGTCCTGCACAGCCATGCGTGTAAAAGCGCGAGCCGTCGAGCGAATAACAGCGCTGCTGTGCGTCGCGTGCGGACGAGCGTATCTACGCATTCAATGAACTTGTCCAGCAGTAGCCGCTGCCTCTCTCCTCCTGTCCTTCACCTCAACCTCATTTGTCCCGATAACTTCGTGCCAAATCGCTGCATCCATGGAAGCGGCTTGCGATTTCTCCGCGCTGCATTGCCCAAGCGTTAATCCTCCCGCGCCGTCGGCCGAGAAGACTGTCATCACTGGATGGGAAATCGAGAGGATTCCGGTCGAGAACAACACGCATCCTTGCTTCAGTCCTAGCCTGGGCCATTACACCGTCCCGGTCGACGGGCTCTACCAGATAATCGTCGAGGTCATTCCCCTTGGCGGGCCCGCCATTGCTGGCGAGAAGAATCAGCGCCAAGTCGTGCCTTACGCAGTCTGTTTGCAAGAGCCACCGAGCGAACAGGAGGATCAGATATTGCGGCGCTTCCACGACATTGGAAATAAGTTTGCCAAGGTAGAGCACATCAAAGCAGGCACCAAAATCACATGTGTGCGTATGCCAAATGTCCCGGGTGATGAATGTCTGCGATTCAAGGTAGAGATCGTCATTCGCAAACGCAAGAGAGTGGAAAAAGAGCTCACCAAGAAGGAACGCAAGAAAAGAAATAAGAGGCAGAGGAGACAGGTGCGTTCGCCGCGCTTCTTACCGGCTCGTGGTCGTGGCGAAGCTTCGCGCGCATCCGAACACGATCTCGCACAGTTTGATACCGATGACGCTTCTGACAGTGACAGCGAGTGGGAGAACGGATTCGAGAGTGATTCCACTTCGGATGAACTCCCGTCCAGTCGCTTGGCCAAGCGCTTCAAACCGTCTCGTCCTTTCGATGATCTCAACCGCAGTGAGGTCTTTTTCGATATCAATGATGAAGTAGTTTCTTAATTATCCCCTTAGCTTAATTGCACGCCTCTGCTCCACACCACTTAACCTTATCTTGGTCTTGCATGCTTGAACTAGCCTGCCCTCGTAGATTTCCGTACCGTCCCATACGTTTGCATCCAATCACCCATGTCGGAGTGCATCAAATGATCCCGTCAAATGATCCCGACGAGTTGGTAAACCAAAACTCATAGTTTCGTATTCCCTTTCATGCTTATCATCATCATATCTGCATGATTTATGCTGATGTAGTCCTGTCACTTCTGTGTTTCAAAACCTGTACCATTGGGTACCCTTCGATATGAACTGACAGAGCAGCGAACTACTACTCTAGTGGTTCAAAACACCAGATACTCCCCGCAAATTGCGGCAGCCATTTCCAAGTTCCCACTTCCTCGATATATCTGTATTAAATTGTACGCGGCATCGCGTTTCAAGTCCGCCCATGCTGGGATCTTGTCATGCTTCACCCCCTCATACTCCTTGGTCAATACTCGCTTGTATGCTTCGGTTGCATAATGCAGTAGACCCAGTTGATGCATCGCCCTTCCCAAGTTGTAATCCGTTTCCATTTCATATAGGCCACGTTCCTCGGCCGGTGCCCCTGCTTTTCGATTTCTCGTGTAATCGTTCAAGAACGCGAGCGCATATGTAATCATCTCATTGCGATTCTGTATTCGTCTTCCCGCTGCAACATATAGAGTTTGAATGGCCAATACCAGGCAGATGAGAGGATGATTGGGACACATTTTCAACGCATGCAAGTATATACCAACGGTATACCTTCGAATATTGATCCCTCCTCTACTAGAGCAGTTACCTGCCACAAAGGCCAAGTACAAGGAAGGATTTTTCCTCCGCAACCTCTTCAAGAACTGAAACGATCTATTGCGTTGCGCGTCGCTCTCAATCTTCCACATTTGGTCAACCACAGAATAAGCAAAAGCTTCATCTGCACTTCTCGGCTCTTCCAACAGCAACAATCTTGCCGCGTCATGTGCTCGAGCGAGGTCCCCAACCGCAATTGAGGTGATAGTGTCCAGCACCCGTAGTCGTCGTTTTAAATCCAACCGGCCCCCAGTTATCCGAAGATGGGCCAATGAATCGAATATTCGTACCAACGACGACGCCTTTCTCAATTCATTCCGTGCCTGTAAAGAAAAGACTACCATTTCTGCGACTTCTAGAAGCTGATCGTCAAGCAATACTCGCATCATAACAGCTCCAAGGTCTTGCAGTCTTTCTTTATCCATACCAATCGTTGTCACCTGTGCCATCCCAGACCTAGCTTTTGAAACAGAAGGGCCGCTTTTATCTTCTGTGTTTGCTGCAACAATCTCTTCATCTTCTGTCCCGTGCTTGTCACCTTCCGCAGCATACTGATTTGAGTTTTCGCGTGGATCGGATTCACTAAGAAATAATGCGTATTCTAAGGGAAGGAACACCTGCGCGAGAAAACCATCAGTATCACCACTTTCGAAAAGCATTTTGCCGTTTGCAAGCGCATCGACTGCCTCCTGTCGTTCCTTTGCTGTGAGAGAGTACTGCACAACCATATTGGAATACCTCTTGGTTGTCTTACGTTTCGCTTTCGCAACATCTTTTGTAGGTTGAAACTGTTGATATCGCAAGGAGGCCTCGACGTGGCGCGGATGAACCAATAACACCCACTCCAAATCAGACTTCGCCCTCGCCGTGTCTCCAATACCGATATAACATACAGCCCGATGAAGTCGTAATTCCACCGGGTTCTCAGCCAGGTTCTTCATTTCCAATAGCATGGTGTATGCCCGTACCCCATCGGCAAAATTTGAACCTTCCCTGCATGCATCAGCAACTTGTTTGAGTAGTATGGGGTGCTTCGAAACAATACTCGGAGATGACATGAATTCTCGGAACGTAGGCTCAGCCACGGTTGTCGAAACAAGCCTATGATGACAGATCGCTTCCAAAAGACGTTGTACAAACGTCAATGCACATCCCAGTTTGGCATTCAACTCCTTCACTCTCGACAATAGTGCTGCTGCATCAAGGTACCGATTCTCAACAAAACGCAAAGCGATCAAGATTTCCAACAGGGCCAGAATGGATTTCAATTTGCTCTCTCGACCTGAGCTCTTCTTCTCCAAGGCAATTTCACAGTCTCGTACCATTCCTTCCACAACTTTGGAAGCTCTCCCAGGAGACTTCGACTTTCTGTAGAGCTGAGTGATTAGACGTGCCAACTCAATATCATCTGGCAAAATCTTCACTACTCTGCTGAAGTTTTCAGCTGCTTTCCCAGGCTTTCCGAGCTTCATAAACAGAAGACCCCTACCGCGCAGGGCTTCCGCATCCGTACTGTGCGCACCGCGAAGTGCTTGAGTGAGACAATAAATGGCTTTCTCATAATTACCTTCGTCCTCCCATAGGGATGCATTCCGCTTCCATAAATCCCTGTCTTGACGACTGAGTTCTGCTGCACTCATATACCATTCAAGGGCCTTCTTTGTATCTCCTTTCTCTTCGTGAATAAGGGCAAGAGTTCGTCTGGGCGCTACAGCACTTGGTGCCTCGTTGATCACTCTTTGCAATAACTGAGTAGCTTCTTCGAAGTTTTTCGCCACGTAAGCCAGTGTCGCAGCACCCATGACAGAGTTTAATTGTCGAGGAACGTCTGTCTGCTTTGCACGTTTTGCAGCGCCGGGTTGCCCAAGTCTTCGCCTTCTACCTCGCCGTCTAAACTGCTTTCTCTCTGCAATAAGATCATCTATGGCAGCGCCGAATACCTCTTCCCTTTCTTTCTTTTCTGCCGCGTCCTCTCCTGAACTCGCTAACGGGTCACTTTCTTCTCCCCCGCTGTCTGTGTCCTTCTGAGGAGTTTCATAGTACATTCCATCACCATCTATTTCATATTCGACTTCGTTGTCCGACAACATGGCAGATCACCAGTTGCTGAGAAGAAGAAAAGATTGTGTACAGAGAGAGAAAGATTCAAACTGATGGTAGTGCGAAAAACTGAGCTGCCATCTACATGGTTGGTGCCCCCAAAGAGTTCGAACGAGATCCGAAGTTTACTTTCTCATGCTAGCTAGGAAACGCATGCCGCCCATGTGGACCAAGCTGACGAACCCAACGCAAGGCCAAGTCGCTTTTTTAACCCTCACTGAAGTGGAAACTGAAACTTTTGAAGGTCAAACTAGGGGCGAAGTTGGTGGCCAACAGGAACGCCGCTTGTGCGAAGGCATCTTCCGCGTGACACGGTGCTCGATCCCTAATAACGCAACGGGATCCACGTTGTACACGTACGCGACCCGCAGTGCCGAAAATTGAAGACTGCTCTCAACGACGAACACGCGAAGCTTCTGGGACAAAAAGCATCGAGCTACTGGGCACGCTTGTAGATACAGTATCTACGCCAGCACGGCTGGTACGGATGTGTAGAAAGGCCCACAGGGCCTGTGTAGAAAGGCCCAGTGTCATCGCGAAGCGCCTCGCCAGATAGATAGCCTTTACCCTGCATAACTTCCTGCTCTCTCTCGCTCGCTCTCTTTTGCGTCATTACATCCTTCGAAGCTAGTGCACTCGCTCGAACACAAAATGACTCTCCAACATAGCGTTGTATTCCGGCCTCTGTTCTGGTATTGATACCCTTGTAGCAATCTCGATGCAATTGAGCGCTATTCGAATGCTCTCGCATTGGTGTCACTCAAGGGCAGCAGAGATGGTTTTGTCTACTTGCTTGTAAACGCTACCTCTCATAACTATGAATCCTGTAGATAGTGGAGGTCTTGTAAGAATTTCAAGCAGAACTTTCTGCCGTAGAAGAAGATCATCATCGAACCTCTCTCGGATGCCACATGAGAATACATCAGCGAACTCTGCGCACCTGTATGGTGTTCACCGTATTCTTATCCTTCACAAGCATATCGCTGGTAATTACAATGTTGTCACCAGTCGAAGTATGGCCCTTTTCCAGAAGCAGGTTTATGGCCCGAGCAATAGTTTCTTCCGGATCATCTGAAAACTCTAATTCAAATGGTTTGACGCCCCAGAATAAGGTCAGCCGTCTGACTAGATCACTATCAGGTGTGAGAGCAATGATAGGACACCTGGGACGAGTTGAGGCTACCAGTTTTGCGTAGCTCCCAATCCTGGTGAACACAACGATTGCCGCAACATTCAACCTGGATGCCAAAGTTGACGCCGCGTATGCAAGATCTCGACGCGTGTCTTTCGATCCATCATCTTGAGGAGACGGTGACATTGGCGAGAACAAATCATTTTGAGACATGGCCGAGTCCCGCGAGACAACACTCTTTGCAACAGTTGCCATCACGGACAAGGCTTTGTATGGGAATGATCCGTTCGCCGTCTCTCCACTCAACATGGTAGCGTCTGCGCCCTGTCGCACTGCTTCAGTGATATCCGCAACCTCAGCTCGCGTGGGTGTAGGGTACGTAATCATGCTCTCCAGCATATGTGTAGCGACGATCGTTGGTTTGCGCAGAGTACGGTTAATGTGGACAATCTCGTCTTGAACCAATGGCACATCTTCAACCGGGATCTCCGCCCCCAAATCGCCACGCGCGACCATAGCTCCATCAGAGGCCTTTAGAATTTGAGGAAGTCGGTGGATGGCATCTGCACTCTCGATCTTAGACAGGACAAGTGCCTTGCAACCATTGTCCGACAAATATTCCTTGAGACGAGCGACATCATCTTCATGTTTAACAAAGCTGAGCGCATAGAAATCAACGTTCATGTCCATGCCAAATTTAATGTCCTCCCAATCCTTGTCTGTGATGGCCGGTAAGGATGCACTCTTGCCCCTCACATTGAGATGGCGGCGTGAGGTTAAAGTGCCACCATCGATGCACTCCGAGACGACGTCCGTGTCTGTCTTCTCCGTGCACAGAAATGAACACATTCCGCCATCAACGAGCAAGGTGTCTCCAACATGGACGTCGTTGATGAAGTCGTCGTAACTGACATCAACAGTGCTCTCGTCAAAATTATCCAAATCCTTCCGGACGGTCCAAACAAACCGCTGCCCCCTCTTCACCTTGATCGGGGCCTTGACGTCACCACTCCTAACCTCGGGGCCCTTGGTGTCCAGCAAGATACCAAGGTTGAAGCGCCCCGCCGCATTTATCTGTCGAACGTTATCGATGACAGCCTTATGCCATTCATGAGTACCGTGACTCATGTTAAGTCGCACGATATCCATTCCAGTCTCCGCCAGCTTCTCTATGCTCTCCAAGTCACATGTCTTAGGACCAATGGTGCATACAATTTTGCTCATGCGCCCAGAGTCGATGCCCCACATCTGATCATCATGGTATGCATCCTTGGCAAACCCCAGACTGGTTGCCTCGCCTCTCGAAGTAGCCACGGCACGCCATCTCGCGGGAGTACGTGCTGAACGCACCAGCGGCGCGGAACGCTGCACAAAAGTGGACGAGGTGAAGCGAGCAATACCGGGCCCATGAATAGGTAGTGAGGGTGAAACGGCGAATGCGCTCATGGTGGAATCGGGTGCGCAAGTCAGTGTTGATGCGGACCTGCAGTCGTTCAAGATGAGATCCGAGCACTTAGGGATCAACAATGGTGATCTACAAAGAGAGCCCGATGGCGGTGTCACACTCGCCGCCGGAGGCGAGAGAGCAGAGGCGCTGCAGCTGGGCGCGCCTCGTTGATCACACGCAGCAATCTTCGATAGCTGCGCTGTGCGACGTTGCACTGCAAACTGCAAAAATCTGTGCGTCCACCAAGCAACGAATGATCGTGAAACACGTCACAAATCCGCTCTCGCCGATCCGCACATGCATCCGCACTCCATCTAACTTTTTCTACACGTTCTCCTGCTCCAGGAGGAACCAACGCGAACAACGCCGCGCTGGAGCGCAGCATTCCCCAACCACATACCGTTGTACCCTCTGTCCCAATATCGGCAGCAGCCCGTATTCTTCCTCCGCGTCTGCCCAAGAAACCGCGGACGGAAACATAGCGACGGAAAGCACCTCCCTATGTCCAAATCCGGCTCGCAGATCGCGCGCATCATCGCGGAGCCACCGCCGACAACACTTGTGCCCGCTGCCGAAGCAGCCCGCCAGGCGGCGGCGGCGCACGTATGGCGTTCCGCCTATGAGCAAGGCGCGAGATCTGGTTGGGTAGCGGGTTGGACTGCTGCCATGGAACACAGTACCTCTCCGTCCATTGAGGAGACGAAGATCACCCTGGAACTAAGCGAGGAGTGTGCCCGCTTGTTTTCGCGACCAAAACCGCGCCAGCGCGAAGCGTCTGAGGAGCCGAAGAAATTCGATCTCAGCGCCATGGGCGGCGGAACGGCTCAACATGCCCGTCTGCAGCATAAACGTCGCCTGTACGGCGAGCACGCCGAGAAGGTTATCGAGAGCGAAAATGTGTCTGACGCTGTCTTTCGCGCGGAGGCTAGCAGAACTGCCGCGCATTACTGGCCAGTCGTGCCGCTCAGGGACTCACAGTGAAAGTACCATACTTCTCTGTGATGTGAACAAACCCTGTAATAGTTGTTTGTGCTCGTGCGTATGACAAGGACATATCGAAAATGCAACGCTGCTTTGTCAGAGATTGAGATGAGAATCTCTTCACCAGGCTAGAGGTGCGTCTGTATTGCGCGTTTTCTCGTTGTAGATTTCAACAAGGTCCGGCCACCTGTGTCACACGAATTGAACGAGGGTCCGCCTCTTGCACACATGTGGGTTGCGGGTATACACCGATCTATGAATCCGTTGACATAACCTGTGCAGATTGGGAAACATGCACCCAAGCTAGGGACATTATGCTTACGGCAAGTGCAAAGTCGCTTGTCAGGAAAGTTGGATGGAAGCATAGATTTCAGCAGCCTTCAACGATGTGGGAATTTGTTGCACGTTGTCTTTCTTCGAAAATTGCTCCAGGGCTCATACCGGAGTGAGATTGATTTATACGAAATGTACTTCCCAGAGATATCGTCCGCGTCTGCAGTGAGCTCTTTCTCAGAAGAGACGGAGAATGCAACGAACGCTGAAGAATGTGACATGTACATTGCCGCTTGCGCAATGAACGTAGTACGCCTCCTATGCGAGTTAATCTACTCGTTTTCTCAAAGTTGTAATCGCAGACCGATGTAATCATCTACCGATATAACGCTATTAACCGCCGAGCACCCTTATACCAGCCGCTTGCCTCAGCATCCGATGCACTTCAGAAACCTGTCTTGAACTGCAAGTACACGCATTTGTTGGTCAGAAAGCGAGATGACTCAGTTTAAGGCGAAGAAACTGAAAGGAAGCTTGAGAGAGATGGACCAATGAAGGTATGCATTTTAGCATCTAACCTTTACAGGATATGAGTCTGACGAACAACTTCTTATCTTTCGAGACTAGCAGGCTGTTGTTGAATGCAGCTTGTGTTATGTACGTGTAGATGTTCGGAGTGTAACTTGTTGACATTTGGCCAAGAACCCCCTCCTTTGTGGAAGAAATTCTGCCTTTTCCGTGAAGGAGCGCTTCTTTCAACAGAAGCGTTCCACACTAAGTTATAGTTAGGCTCGCGGGCTCATTAAGAGTTAGTCAGATAGGCAGAGAAATAGAAGAAAGATATGAGGAAAACACCATCATACACCTTGCGAAACTTTGATCGCCTTTGAACGAAACGCTGCGATAGTGAAAATAGACATCCCGAACAAGAGAGTACTCGAGAAAGTGTTAATGATGCATGTCATGAAAGAACAGTCCAAAGGTATCAGAACAGTTGTGTCTAATCGTAATCCTAGCAATGCAGATGCCTTCTCCACACATTAGATCCTCTGCACATCCTGGAGCAGTTGTGCTCCCTCAGAAATGCTGAAATAACTCCATCTCCGTCTCCAAACAACTTATGATCAAGCACAGATGGTCCGGATAAATAGATTATCTTCTCCTCCCTGTCAACAAACCCCTTCAGATTTGCAATCATGCTTTCCCTTTGGCTGTGACGAATACTAAAGTGCATTAAAGCTTCCATAACCATGAAACACATATGGCCATGCCAAAGATGAATATCGTCAGACTTCTTGTAGAACACTTCGTAATCTCTCAGATATCGCTCTACAAGAACGTGCGTGTGATGTCCTTCGCGCCGAAGCCATCCTTTGGCGTTCTTGGGAATCAAGACTTTCACCTTCCATCCATGCGTGTCAGTCTCGCTCATGAATGCTCGAACGATTTTGGCAGTCTCTTTCGCCTGTTTAATGGCTTCCCAGTAATGGTCCTTCTCACAATCATGACCTTCACGCACCCACTTCACGACCACTCGTTCGTCTTCCTCACCAACGTATGCTCGACACACATTGAATACCCTACCACGATGACATGCCTTTTGGCTTATGTCTTCTCGATCGATGCAGATATCCTCTTCATGTACACGGTGCGTTACATCGTGATATGACACCGTATTGATTCTGTGCATATGGTCCTCCCTCACACGACACCTGCTGCAAGACGGTCGGCAATCACGTCTACACATCGGCATTCGGCTCTCAAGGAAATCCATTCTTCCACTTCCACTAGGTAAGGCTTTCCTGTAATGCCCGCACGGCGTACAATCACAATGCCAGAGTTTACATGAAGTACATGGCAGATATACGCACTTCTTGTATTCTATTGAACCCAATGATCCTTCACTCGACCTGCTGCATGTCGAACCATGTTTTGATCGGTGTGAGCCATGCTTTGGTCGGTGTGAGCCATGCTTCAGTCCGTGTGATTTGGATGACATGGCGTGGGCTTGTGCCAGTATGTGCTGCAATAGAGGTGTCGACTTGATTTCTTATGAACGAAGACTTGAGCGAGAGGTTTCGACCCTGTGTCTTCTCTTGACTTTGTAGACTTGATTCAACTGAAGTTGTCTCAAGCTTCTTTGGAGAATGGTTGTGGGTTGTGTACTGAGACACAGGCGAGGGGCCATGTGTTTTATAGTGTTGAACGGGTGCAAAAGAAAAGGTAGGGCATCGCTGAAAGTGAATACACGTGCAAGAACCCAAGAATCACAAAGTAGCTGGGGACAGAAGGTTATGCCTCGACAGCCCCCGTCACTCTTACACCTATCGACCAGCGACATCTATTCATCAACCGGTGAATACAAGGGTATGAAACATAGTCGCTTCTCACGTCAATTGGTGCTAGAGGGGATGAAGTATGCAAATTGATCATCGGTGGCGACGACAATGCCAACTGTGATACTCGACGTGTATATAACGGAGACGAACGGAACCAACAGAATTGGTGATAGATGCTGGCACGGTGACATTGGCTAGTACGATTCTTGGCATATGACCTCCATGGAGGGAGGGAGATGCTGTTCAAAGTTATATTCGGGAGTGGCCAGGAGGAAGAAGATGCATGCAGGAGAAATATGCATACATTACGCAGTCTTGCCGGAAAAGTTACAACGTACTAAGGTCTCGTTCCGAGCTCTGCATTTCGCTCGACAGGCCATCCGCAACGCTGCAAAACATGAGGGATAAAGCTACCCGAAGTAGTACTGTATCGCCATGTTCGCTCCGTCGTGGGGTCTTGAAGGGGCTCTGCTAATAACACGTCGAATCACTTCAAGCTGGTATAAAACTGTATCTACGAAGCAAGCTTGCGAATGCGCGAATCAGCGGCAGATAATGCGCTGGCAGATATTCAAATGCGGCTGAACTTGAGAGTTTCTGATTTTTGCCGAGCCTCAATCGCCGTGCAGTTTCGTTACTTTCGAAAGGTTACCGCTCCACCGTTTGTGCTTCCTTTCGATCTCTTGACGGTTGCTTGCTAACAAGGGTTATGCTCCCGTAGTGGGCTCGAGAGCATAGGGAGCCGCGTCAGCGAAGCAGGACTACAATGATTTGGAACAGTCATCTACAATCTAATGTCTGTGTAGGCAGGAGGCTCACGGCAAGGGCGCAGGTGGCTCGGCTAGAACTCTTGGTATGTATACCAACGGTAGTTAGTATCCTAAAATCCACGCATGAATGTGATTGCCACCAGCAACACCAGGAGACGACCCCCACTTCGTGCGACATTCCGTAATACGAGTGTAACTCACTATCACAGGCTGTGAGCATGAACTACGTCTGGATTGGTTAGCGTTTCGAAAAACAAATCCGCTTCTTGCTACACGGGTATTGCCCGTGTTGCGCAGCAAGGAACCCTGCTTCTTCATGGCAGAAGGTAGCGTTAACCTTCCTAAACTCGTGCGAACCCGCTGCTCTTGCCGGTTGAAAGGGTGCAAAGTAACGTCGTTACTTGTTGGCAAACTTGTCGAGCTATTGATATGCCGAAACGCGCCTGTTTATAGTTTTTAGTTCATATTCGATTGCGAATGTGTGAGCATGCAACGCGTTTAAAGGGCTCTCTAGCGGTGTACGAGACGAGGGGTATTGGTGGCATTTGATGCTTTCAATATGATGGACTTTATGTTTTTTCCTCCTTGTCTACCAAAGAACTTGCGGCGGGTGTAGTAGCAAGCGGGCACCGCAGCACTATGTGATCATAGTCCTTGTTCACCGCTAGCGCACAGTCGCAGCGTAACGTTCTGTCTCCCATATAACTCGCAACTGGGTGTAGCATTGGCGTGTGCTTTGTGTACCACTGCGCTAACATAACTTACGCATATCGCGCTTCTTTCCGGCCAATATTGTTCTCATACTCCTCTGGCAACAACCTGCAGTTTTTCTCTCTCTCTCTCATTTCTGAAACGCGTATCATACGTTAATTACTCGTACGCGGGGGTATGCTAAGAACCCCAACAAGCTATCTATAATACTTATCTCTACACCGTAGCCACAAACCATAAATCAGTAGCCGTGCTACACTCACGGGGCTATAATATGGTACAAAGAAAGCATTAGGTACCTAGGGTGTTTTCGATCACAGAAGCGTTTCGTTTGCGACGATTATCGCCTTCTTCTTCACTGAACCTCTCCGTTCACCCTCTAGAACTCGCCGCGTAAGGTGTACACCACGACAAGGCGCTTCGCATGTACCGCTTTTGTCGCCAAAAAAACCATTGACGACGTCCTTTCCACCCGATCCGCATATCTCTCTCTCTCTCTTTGTGGACTTTAATTCTTCTATTACTAGAATTAAAGGAAAACTTTGTCTATAAAAAGTTTTCTTTCCTCAAGAAGGCTAAAAACTTCTGTGGCCATTGTCTAATCAATTCTCTAACCGACTTTTGACTTCGTTCGGCGATACTTGGCAGCTCTCTTCTTCTACCCCTGGGGTAGAAGACGTTGTAAGAGGGCAGCGCAAGACTACATGTTCTACGTCTCTTTTTGGTTTCGTTGCGCAATTACAGCGACACACTTTGTTTCCAACATACGTAGCGACTGGATGAAGCTCAAACACATGCCGTCGGCGAGATCAGGTAAAAGAACCGGCGCGTAGCCTGCGTCATCTTCCGACCCAAGCGTAGTCCATCCCAGAAAACCCTGGAAACCCCTGTCCAGAGGCTCCTGGTGGTCTACACTTATCTGAGAATTTGTCGACCGCCAGTGCCAAACACGTTGAACACCGCTTTCTAATCAATTCAAACATTCAGTTCCCTTCGGTTTCGCACCAAGCTAGCAGTTGTATATTTCGTACATAGTCCAAGCAATCCCATAGCCATATGAACAGGAGTTCGAGGAATTCCAACTCCTCCATTCCAGTAGATTAGTGCGTTGAGGCGCTAAAAAAAGTCACAACTAGTATGAAGAAAGAGGGGCTGCCAAAGTGAAAAGCCCAAGCATGAAACTCTACAAGGTTAAAAAGTTAACCCTCATCCATTCCCTGTCCACCAACGACAGGAAGCATCCAAAGATCTCAAATCGAGAAAGTGGCGCCTCCCATTACAACGATAAGCTTCCGTAACTGAGACTGAGCCGAGCATTGTCTTTCTCGATTGATTGTTTTACGGCCTAGGAATCAGGGGCGCCAGTCTAAAGATTCTTTACCCATTGTATAACGTCCTAGTTTGTTTTGACAAACATCGGCATCTTTACCTTGGTACTAATCAAATGTTTTGGAAAGCGTTTTGGGACCTTCTCTTATCACCTTCTTCCTCATGAATTATCGGTTGCAAATGTGCAAATACTATTCCGACCGCTCTTGTTCACACAAGAGTGCCCAACGCCAAAGCCTGAACTCTGGAAGGATCAACTACCTCCATATTTACCATCACCATGTCGTACAGTTCCTCAATGTGGAGTGCTCTATGGCTCTATGCTACGTGCCATGTAAATCAGTTTTGCTCCGCGTTCCTCGAAATCCGAGGAGGAGAGAGAGAAAAGAATCTTTTGCTTTGTGCTTTACTTGCTTCGTGCTTTGTTTCATTCAAAAGCACTACCCAAACAAGTAAGAAAGAAAGAAGAAGAATTGAGCAATGCCGATGATGACTCGTTCATGACGGTGGTCAGAGGACAGTGCGAAAATGTGGCTGAAACAGCACTGTAGTGGATCCGTTCCTGCACCCTGATCGATATCAGATCTGCTATCAGTCAATGCAACTCGCACGACGGAGCATAATCGGTGCAACAGAGGTTGGTACATCCAAGCACGTAGTTAAGATCAACTGATTTAGAGTTCCGACAAGTAGTTCGGCGTTAATGGTGCCATTGATGGTAAGATATGGAATGCAAAACCCAGCGCTACTGAAGATTGTCTCTTCGTCGCCGACGAAACGCAAACAGCCCTGAGCTGTCAATCGCGGATTACTGACGACAGCAAGTTTCTCCGTGAAAAGCGCATAACAGAAGCATCTAGATGGCGTCAACACAAGGTCCAAAGGGCAAATACCGACCATTCCAGTAGCGGGAGTACCAAACAGATCCAGAGGGCTGGCTTCAGGTTCCATTTCCTGGCGAGCAGTGTTCTTCGACAGAGAGTTTAACATAGCCGATCCGCGTACGGGCTTGGCGGTGTGGAAGAGGCCCAACAAAACAGCGATGAGTGTGAAAACTGTGCCTCTCGAAAACATTGTGCTGTTGTCTCCTGAGTTGTGTTACTCTGATGCAACTCGCGCTTGTACTGGTGCTGAGATGTGGTATTGGTGAGGTAAATACTGGTAGAAGCGATAGACGGTTAGCCCTCGGTAGTTCACACTGAGTACATATTCCGTTCAAGCTACTCGAGGTTGTGGAAGGGAACGGCTTTTATACTACTCGCACTGTGTAGTTCCACCAGAATGATGACTCTGGTTTGCTTGGTGTTACTTTGTTACCGCTCACACAGAATCTGCATGCGCTCGTTCTCGATACAATATTACAGAGCAGATACAGCAACTTATCATTCTGGTGATTTCGTGGTCCCTGTCGTGCTGGAGGTAGAAAGTTAAGCATACAGCAGAGACAGTTGCGCCCCGCTTCAAGTTGAGCTTGAAGTAAATACCGTAGAGTGGTTATAGAAGGCGACGTATAGCCACAAACATCTTGTAGAACCGTCCGCGGGTCTCCTTAAAAGCCCTACGGACGGATGAGTAAACTACAGATGTCCCGGCAGGCGTCTGGTTGAAGCTCTTTGCGCCTCCTCCCTCTGCTCCACAGTCTCCTTGCCGAGTTTCGCTGCATTGCAGTCATAAATCGATCTCCGTAGCTACATGCTCTTGATGCCTTATCGAACTGGACAGAGTGTGATAGCCTGGCGGTCCAGGTTATCACACTCTGTCCACCCTGGACCGCCAGGCTATCACACTCTGTCCAGTTCGAGAAGTACTTTGTCAACCGGCTCGAGGGCACGTAAGGGCAGATATCGCTATATCCCTCTCTGTAAGGCGATGCTGATATGAACCTGATATCAGCACCGCCTCCTACTCACGCCGTGAAGCTGAGCACTTTACAGATCAAGTGCCCCGCTTCACGGAGTGTGGTCCATCGCACTTGTTCGCAAATCTGCGAACAAGTGCAACAGACCACCAGCCCCATGGCGACGATCCGAGTCCTTTGATAGCGCGCTCCTCTCAATATGCTGGGCAGCCAGTCGCGGCACTGCGCACTGTCATTGAAATGACAAGCGCAGTGCGGCAACGGCGTAGCCCAGGCGAGGAGCGCACAAGATCACTCTCAACCAAAGGCAACTTAGCTGTCTCGTGCGCCGTTATCTTCACTCGTTTGACGAGATAACTCGTACATAACTTTCGTCGAACTTTTGTGCCATTCCGTACTATTGGTATGGAGCCTTCGCTGCACTGCTTCGTTCGCAATGAAAAGGTTTGGTAGCAATGACGACTGAATGAGTTGCCGAGCGCGAGAAAGGAAAGACAGGGCAATGATGGAAATGATCAAGCAATGGCCGTCGAAGCCCTTGGACTCTATTGGGAGAGAGGGTTATGTTTAGAAAAGAATAGTTTTTCTGGTACTTGACAATAAGGGTTAGCGGACCACACTAGAGAAAAAGATTCCCCGCTGGATGAAGTCAGGATAGAAAGACCGAGACCGGGCATCAAAACGCTTGGATCACAATATATTTGATTTGTTATGGAGGTAAAACGCTACCCGCAAAAACCAGCGCCGCCTTCGAGTCTTTACATTGTTCAAGCTGCGCAGCAATGCCATGCGAAGCGCAAGCGCAAGACGCGCCGCTGCGCGATTTCTGCTCGTTCCTCCGCGACGAGCGCGTGCACGTTGATCACGACGCCGTGCGCTTCGCGCTCTCGCCGCTGCACGGCTTCGGCGTGTTCGCGCGGCGGCCGCTAAGCGCCGGCGCGCAAATCGCGCGCGTGCCGCACACGGCGCTGCTGTCCGTGGAGAGCGCCTCATTATGGCAGCCATACAACGAGCGAGATGCGCGCATCAACCGTGACGACGACGATGAGCGCGAGCGAGACAGCGTGTGTCAAAGAGAGTTTCAGCTACCGGCGGCGTTGTTATTCGAGACAATGTTGGGCGGGCGCTCCAGATGGGCGCGCTACATCGCGTTGCTTCCGCGCTCGCTGCAGGAGATGGGCGTGCCGCTCGGCGTGGACGACGAGACGCTGCGCGAACTTTTCGCCGGCACTGGTGTGGACGACGTGGCGATCAGCATGAAACGCGAGCTACAAGACGTGTTCACCGACGTGGTGGCGCCGATTTTGAGGACGCGCGCAACCGAGATGGGGCTCGGGAAGGAATGTTTGCGGCACGTGCGACGCGAGCGCTTCTTGTGGGCGTGCGGTGTGGTGGCGTCGCGCGCGTTCGACGTGGGCGCAGGGCTCGGCAACTGCCTTGTGGCCGTGGCGGACATGTTCAACCACAGCGGCGGCGGCCGCGAGCACGTGCACATCGAGGCGGTGGGCGCGTGGCGTGGCGACGATGCTGAGGAGAGCGACGACGATAGCGACGACAGCGACGACAAGGACGAGGAGCATGACAAGGACGACAACAACAACGACGAGGACGACAGAGACAACGACGACGAGGACGACAATGACGACGTAGACGAAAACGACGACGACGGCAACAGCCACAAGCAGGAGGAAGAGGAAGAGGAAGAGCACGCGTTGAAGATGGTGTGCGTGCGCGACGCGCACACGGACGAAGAACTGTTCAACACGTTTGGAGACAAGAGCAACATACGGCTGTTCCTGCACTACGGCTTCACGGAGCGCAACAGCCAACAGCACGCCGCGTTGCTCTCGCGCCACTCAATCGAGCAAGCAGCGCGGCTCGAGCACCAGTCCCAGCAAGAACAAGACGCAGCCACCCGCCCGCTACGCACGCGCTGCCTCTCGCTGGCAGACGAGCTGATGGCAGACGAGCAACAACACGGGCAGCTGGAGCTGACGAGCGACGAGCCGTTGCCGCCGCCGCTGCTCGCGCTGCTCGCCGTGCTCACGCGCGCGCCGCATCGGCTGCGCGCGCTGGCGCACGACGACTTGCACTTTGCGCAGTGGCTGCTGCACCTGCGGCCGCGCGACGTGCTGGCGGATGACGACGGCGGCGCGCGTGCGAGGCGCGTGCTGCGACGCGTCGTTGACGACAAGTGCGCGGCGATGGCGGCGCGGCGCGCGGCGGGCGAGACGGGCGGCGGGCGCGAGGGCGCGGTGGCGCTGGCGGCGCGGCGCGTACGCCACTCGACGGCGGCGGCTTTGCAGCAGCTGCGGCGTGTTATTGACGACGGCGGGGATGATGTTCGAGGCGAGAAGCGCGCGCGCTTACATTGAGCGTTACGCTTGGTGCTTTCCCGTGCAAAGAGGCGAGCCGTATACTGTATACGACTGTTGAAGCGCTTTGTATGCTTCATTGGGGCGCACAATTAGGGCTAGTGACATCACTGTAGTGATACTGATGGCGACATTGCGCACGCGCAGTATGCATACGAGCAGGTGTGAGTGCAATGGAATCAAGGGCGTGCAGAGCAGACGACGCTTTGACAACGTGCGCGACTGAACACAAACTCAGAGAGACTCGGGTGAAGGGGGGTGCTGGCGCTTTTGCTGCTGCCGGCGCTTTCAAGTGTGTCTTGTATAGCTTGGGTTTACAAGTTTACCATGCACAACGCTGAATGGACAGATGGGTACGATGAAGCGGCGGCCGTTGCAGTTGAAGGAACGAACAGCTGGTGTGGTGGTGGATAGGAGGAGCACATCAAGTTGGGAGAGAGGAGAAGCGGCAGCGGCGAAATGAGGTTGACATGAATCATTCGATTGTGCGCTGTTGTTTGTTTGTCCGGTAATGACATGAAGAAAAAGCAAGAGTGCGTTGCGCGCTACTTTAGAGCTTGTATAAGAGGCAGCGCACACGACCTCAAGCAAGAGCGCTGCTGGAATCATGGAGATGCAGCGCCATTCTTTTTGCATCGCTTTTGTTATTGGCGTTACCGATGGTAAATGTTGCAAGTTTGCAAAACTTTTTGAACCAAAGAACGCTGGGTTGTGGAGCTTGTGGTATCTCTACTCTAGAGATTCTCTAGCGATAAAAAAAAACGGTGGAACAAAGAGGATGGATCGATAGTATCGATTCGATACGCGACAGTTTTGGAATTTGAAGATGGCTCTACGCCGCCGCCGCCGCAGCAGCAGCAACAGCAACAGCAGCAGCAACAGCAACAGCAGCAGCAACAGCAACAGCAGCAGCAACAGCAACAGCAGCAGCAACAGCAACAGCAGCAGCAACAGCAACAGCAGCAGCAACAGCAACAGCAGCAGCAACAGCAACAGCAGCAGCGGATTTGTGACACAAAGACGATACGTGCATCACGGGAGACGCATGCGTGCTTTGTGCGTGGCGTGGCGTGGCGTGGCGTGGCGTGGCGTGGCGCAGTGCGCGAAAGGGCACGAGCGGGGGGGGGAAGGGGAAGGGGGAGCAGCGAGAGAGGGGGAAACAAGCGCACGGAATGTACGCGTTGGATTCGATAACAGAGATTCTAGGTGTTTGTTTTGTTTACGCGCACACAAGCAAGTATCTATGTTAGCGCAGCATGAGCAAGTAACGCAAATCACAGCCTCACGCAGTTGCACGCACACTCACTCACTGAGCGACTGACGCCCATACACGGGCAGACGTGATGGGCACAAACACGCCACCACGACGGTGGGTGGGGGGCGCTGTTCAACAGCCGCAACCCTTCTTGCACTTGCAGTTGGTGCACTTGCAGCTCGGGCCGCACTTGCAGTCACATCCGTCCTTGGTCTTCATATCGGCGGCAAGCGGCGGGAAAGCGGCGGTACAGGTAGAGGAAGAAGAAAGGGCGAGAGTGCGAGAGACAGAAAGAGACAGAAAGAGAGCGAGTAGCGCAACGTCTGTAGCTGGGCAAAAGGGAGACGAAGGGAACGTTCACGCAGCAGCGCGCTTTTATACGCGCGGCAAAAACGCCTCCCGGGGGGCGCGCGCTACGTGCGCGCGGCTGATTGGCGCGGCGTACGCGCCACTGGCGCGCGCCGACGCGCACGAGAGGCGCTGTACCGCGCAGGCCACGCACTCGCGACGCGCGCTGAAAAGCGGAGGCGCGCGCTGCGCGGGCAGGCGCGACGGCGAAGCGCCACAGCGAGAACGCGCGTGCGGCCGTGCGCGATGATGAGGCGCACGTCGGCGGCGGCGACAGCGGGCGCACAAGACGACACGGCGGCGGCGGCGCGCGGCGAAGAAGAACAACAAGAAGAACAAGAAGAAGAAAGCGGCGACTGGGTGGACGTGGGGCGCGCGCGCTCGTACACGCAGCGGCTGACGACGATCGCGGTGCGCAACCGGCTGGTGCTGCTGGTGCGCGCGCGGGGTGGCGGCGGCGACGCGCGCTGGCGCTGGCGCGCGCTGGACGCGGTGTGCTACCACGCGGGCGGCCCGCTGGGCGACGGCTCGCTACAGCGCGTGCTGCAGCGCACGTGCATACGCTGCCCGTGGCACTCGTACCTGATCGACATTGAGGACGGCGCGGCGCTGTACCAGGACCTGTCGCGCCAGTGGGTGTCCAAGGGGCGGCGTCAGCGCACGCACGACGTGCGCGTAAGCGCTGGTGGGCGCCTGTTGGTGCGGCTGCGCGGCGGCGGCGATGCGCACGATGGCGACGGCCAACACGACGGCGAACACGACGGCGAACACGACGGCGACGCGGGCGTGCAGAGCGATCGCTATGCAAACGCTGCGCGTCTGCAGCCGTTTCGCAGACGCGCGCAGCGCGTGTTCGAGTGCGACGACGTGGTCGACGATGAGCCGCAGCGCGAGCGGCAGCGCGAGCGCGACGACGGCAGCCAGCAATGACGCGGCGTGCGTGACGCGGCGGCGCGTCGCGTCACGCCGCAGCAGCGCTTATATAAGCGGCGCGGCGCGCTACCAAGTTTTGCTTTTCCGCGGCGCACCACAGCAGCACATGTGCAACAACAACAACAACAACAACAACAACAACAACAACAACAAACAAGCCCAGCCGACTTCGCCACCACGCACATGAACAGCGCGACCACTCCGCACGCGCTGCGCCGCCTGCACGCGGCGCGCTGGACGGACGCTGCGCCGCCGCCGCTGCGGCGGCGCGGCGGCGGTAAGCGACGGCGGCGACGACCGCGCGATGGGCGCGCGTGCGCGCTGGCGCGAAACCTGCTGCGACGCCTTTGTGAAGCGGCGCGCGAGCCGTTGACGCCGCCGTGTTCACCCGTGTCGCTCGTGCTCGACGACGACGACGACGAGCAGCACGCCGCCGACGCCGACGCCGACGCCGAACGGATGCACGCGCCGCCGCCGCCGCCGCCGCCACCGCCGCCGCCGCCGCCACCGCCGTCGCTCGCGCTGCATGATAGCGCAAGCAGCTCGCGCTCCGCGCTGCGCGTGTGGCTGCTGCAGCAGACTCCAGCACCGCCGCCGCCGCGCGCAAGCGGCGCGAGAGGCGATGTTTGACGCCCGGAGCGCGCCATTTGTGTACGATTACTGTTTACTCACTAAACCAAACCACGCGCCGCGCGCCCGGCCGCCTGTTTGGCGCTGCGGCGCTTGTGCATGACTTGCTCGCTGTTTGTGCGTTTTGCTTACATGCGCCGCTGCTGCGCGCTGCTGCTGCGCTGCTGCCAGCGCTGCTGCTGCTGCGGCTGCGGCTGCGGCTGCTGCGGCTGCTGCGGCTGCTGCGGCTGCTGCCAGCGCTGTGCGTGGTGCGGCACGCGTGCGCGCCATCACGCAGCGCAGCGCGATACTTTTTGGTGTGTGGCGCAGCGGCGCGCGTGCGCGCGCGTCACGCGCACGTGTGCATGTGTGCGTGCGTGCGTGCGTGTGGGCTGTGTGCTGTGTGGTGCTGTGTGGTGTGTGTGTGTGTCCCACCGCTTGCAAACATGAGCGCCGTGCGCAAGCGCACGCGCACGCGCACGCATGCTTCCATTCATTGCGCAGCGCGCACGCCGCCGACGTGTACACGTACGCTGTTTGCTCGTTGTTGTCTCAGCGTCCGTCGCGCGCGCGCTTGTGGCGCGCCCTTTGGCGCGCTGCAACTGCGCCTCGGTTTGCGTTCCATTTTGCAACGTCAGACGTTGTATCTGCCGCGCCATCATGCGACCCGCTTCGATACTCCTTTCTGTACGTGCTGTCGCCAAAAGCAGCCGCTGTCTTTGTCGCCCGCCGCGTGCAATGTGCAATGTGGCCGCGCGCTGAACCCTTGTACCGTTGTACAACGCTACTGTACTGTTGTAAAGCCATCGTCAGTCATGATGTCAATACGTCTTTCGTGGGGCTACGGTGTCAGGGTGAATACGGATCAAGGGTAGTCAGTCAGCAACAAACGCTGGGCTCTTCTCTCGCTGGCCTCTTGCTCTCTCTCTCTTTACTGCGTCGCCTCTTCTCCTGTTCGTCTTATCTAATGCCTTGGCTAAGTTCTGTGCGCAATCAAAGGTTGTCCTCGTATCGGCTTCCAAACGGTCGCTGACAGAGCTGTCGGATTCGGTTCAATTTAATTCGAAGTCTTCTGACTTCTCACACTCCCCCTAGTCATTGTAGTAACATACAATGACTCACTTCCAAGTATTGCTCTCTAGCTCAAAGCTCCTGTGACACGGCAGGTGTAGCATTCCAGAGACAGCAATCTAATTCAGTAAACGGTGCGAGTTCGGGTTTCGTTTCGTCAATGCATCTGCTATATTTGCCTTCCCTTGTATCCATTTCAAGACGTCAATATCATTTGATTCAAAGGAATCACGAATGCGCTGCACGGTCTGCCGTAATCTGTACTCTCGTCCTTCATGGAGAGTAGTTATTGTATCGATTAAACCTTTCGAATCCACCATAAGTATGTGCATGAACTCATCATTTGGAGCGACTGATTTCAGTGCCGACTTGATAAAGAACCCACGATCATCTGCCTCTGTACAGGCAAGGATCTCAGCTCCATAAGATGAATGACTTACTCTGCGCTGTTTGCTACTATTCAAATCAATCAGGTGGTATGTACTCGCGTCATTCTCCTTCGTTCTATATCGTATTCCTGTGATCAACCCAGTCTGACCGTAGTGCTGTGACGACGTTACATTAAAAGCTGCATCTGAAAACGTAACGACTTCTGCTCTCTCCACAGACCCTGGGGGCTTCTTAAATCTGATCATCGGTCTAAGGCTCCTAAGCTCCATTAACGCTTTGTTGGCCTCCAACAAATCAGAAATCTTAAGATTCGCAAGTCCCTGCTGCATAAGAGATCCCAAAAGAGATGCTTGTGGCAGGGCTCCCATCCCAAGCCATATCAGCTCACCTGCCAATCGCCTGTACATTTCCACTTCATACTTGTCAGCCATCATCTGCGGTGCTGCTCTGCGTGTTTTACTGATCCTTATTCTGTTCACACCGGACATGTACTCCTGCATGCAGAGTGTCACATCTCCCTCGACTGTACGTCGTATCGTGCATCCATTAAACTTAATTTCTTCATCAATAACTACTTTGCGCACTGCAAATCGTTCTGTGACCTCCGTAGAGAATTCATTCATGGCTTCTGTCGTCCCGCACAGAAGCAAATCATCTGTGAGCTTAGCAAGAAATAACTTGACGCGTCCATCCTTATGATTTCTCCTGTAGAGCTGGCTCACTCCGAATACTCGCTCAAAACCTGCCTTGTCTAGTAGCCATTCTTCAAATGTCTTTGCCCTGTCGTACAAATACCGATAAGGTGTGGGGTCCGCCTGGTAGAGGGAGCGCGCGAGGGCTCAACCTAAAGGGGAAAAACACACAGCCAATATGGTAGTAGGGCACCTGAAACCCGCAGGGGCAAACGGCGGGGCAACTAGTCTAGACCGTGTAGGTGTACGGTAGTAGACGTCGACTCGCGGTAAAACCTGAATAGTAATAGAGTAGCAAGTGACCAAGATGGTATAGTTACTGCCCTAGTGGTGCCTGACTTTACAATACCCGAGGGGGAAGGCGAGGTGCACCACAATATATACAAGGTGCACCGACGCCGATCTCCCATGCGGGCATGACGTCATCGGCTGTGCCCATGACCTACTGTCATGGGCCAGCAATGCTAAACTATCCTAGACTATAAATTAGAAATTAGAAATTATAAAATACAGGATACCAATTGGGTACAGTGCAGCCAGCAAGGCGCACCAGTAGACCCACGTGGCACCAACCCATTGAGGTCTCATTGTACTACAGACCCCTTTCCTACCCTGAGCCACGCCCTCGTGGCTCCTAGATCCTTTCACCAAGTCGGTTGCATCGTCGTACCAATTTGGTCCCTGTCGCAGCCTTCGTGCCATCTCACGCCGTGCGTCGCGTCGGTTCGGCATCACCGAACGCACTCTGTTCACCACCTTGGTCATCACCGATTGCGGCTCTATCCACCTCTTTGGTTATCACCGACAGCGGCCTATTCATCCCCATTTGTGGTTTAGGCGCGACGCGCGCCCATTGCATACCTCCAAGGTTCTGCCTTTTTGGCTGCCCGGCTTGGACCCTTTTACCGTGTCGGTATACCCAGTGGGGGTGGCGGATTGCGCCTTCGAGCTCGTGTGGGCACTGTACCGTGAAGGATTTTGGCGCCCACTTGGTTGCGGCGTGTTTCTCTGTCCCTTCGAGGTTCGAGTACCAACCCTTCGAGGCATTGCCGCTGACTCCATCGAGGTTGTTCCACCGTTATCCCTTCTGGTTACCTTCGCACCCCTTTGCGGTTTGTCTACGCGGGCTCGCGCCACCGTGGCTTTTCGTCCGACCGACAAGGTTGAATCCGTTTATGGTGACCCCCGATCCTTATTTGAACCACATGGGTAGCCCTGGTACCAGCGTGCGGGCTCGCACCCGTAGCGGTACACGGCGATTGTCGGTTCCCCATGTTGGTCAATCGGACGCGGTAACCTCAAGGGACGGCGCGCCATCGGCGACCAATGCCGATGCCTTAATGGTTGAACCAGCATGGGGCCCCGAACGGGTGGAGGTTTTGAGCATCAGCTCTAGTGACTCACCCATTGTGGATAAAAAGCCGATTCGCTTCACCCCTGCGGTCGAATGCTCGCCGTCTCAACCACTCCCTCACGGTACTCATCACACCATGTCTGGTGCCGGTCCCTCGCGCGGCCGCGGAAGCGGCATTGCCAAGTCTGGTTCTCGGGGTGCTGCTTTGTACCATTCCCGCATCCAAACTGGTTTTCGGAACCAGCCGGTTCCGTCTTCCTCAAATCAACCTCAAGGGATTCACGAAGGGATCCGGGACCCGTATGGTCCGGAGCCCGAGATTCCTCGTGGTATTTCCTGTTATGGTTTGGAGCCGTTCACCACGGCCGACTGGAACGTTTGCCAACATGGTATCTTCGGGGTCGATCCAAGAATGGTGTCGCAAGCGACGCTGTACCGTCGGAACTGGCCAGTGGCGCCGGGGAACACATCGCTTCCCGGCGTCTTGCGCCGTCCGACTCTGGATACCTACTTGGGTTTGTTTCGTTGGGATTGCGAGCGTCTCCGCTCCGTCCCCCAAACGCTCCACCGTCGGGATAAGGAATCTCAACCTCGTCAGGGTCGGGTGGAGTGCTATGACAGCCGCCAGCGACACACACCAATGAGGTATTTCATCCCCCCGCTTTATCCCAGCGATCTGCCGTATGTTCGTATTGAACCGGAGCTCCATTATTACCGACGTCTGGTTGTGAAGATCTGTCAGTACGACTCCCTTCCGCAGCAGTACCTTCCGGCTTCACCACATTTGGTTTGCTTCGATAGGCCTTACAATACCATCCATTGGGCTAACCGTCGTAGGTGGGGGGTGGATGCTGCCACTGAGGCTCGCATTCGTACCCGGTCCAGCTTCAACCGCGTCATGCATGGGTTCCATAATGTGGAGTTCTTCTCACAACCTAATAAGGGAAGAACCTCTTGGTATGTGGCCCGACCTGAATGGTGGAATGCCTATGAGGTACCGATGTCGCTTAGCGTCCCAACCCCACCGGTATTGGCTTACTTCGGGAGCTACATCACCCGTAACCACGATCGGTATTACCTCATTTGGTCGATTGCCCTCGCGGAATGGGCCGTATTGGTGGCCATCTTAGCTCTGCAGGCTGCCCGTGACGGTATTGACTGGGATTGTCGTTCTCGAGAAGCCGAGATTTACCGTGACGGTGTGCAACCTCCTGGTCGTATGTTCTTCATTCCACCGAGGGTCATTCGCGACATTCGCCTATTTGGAATCGGAACCATTGTGGCAGGTACGGACTACTCTATTGAGCAGCTGGAATCGTTGCTTACCCAAGTGGAGAGTTTCCCGTGGGGAGCCAAGCAGGGGTGGGAGGTTTTCGATCCGGTGTCCTGGAAGGTTGTATCCCGCGCGGGAGCAGCGCTATCCCGGGGCTCCGACCGATCAGGGACCTCCAGGGAGTCCCGAGCCATTCCCAACCGTGGTGGAATCGCCAGCAGCTACCCCTGTGGTCACTTCAGCGCCTACTCCCGCTCCAGAGGGACGCAATACGCCTGCCCATACTGGTGCCACTCCTCTTCTCCCTAGTACCACACGGGTTGATGGGCCTCCGCGGGCTATCCTCGGGGGTGTCATGGCTGCGGCTGCGGCGCCTGTCCCCTCTCAGGTGGACTCCCAGGCCATTTCAGGTTTAATGGCTCGGGTCCGCCAAGCCTGTGTGGTGAACTTCCAGCGGGCGGGTCCTACCTCTGTGGTCGAAGCTCTTACCCTTCTGGAAAGCATCCTGCCTCGTCATGCACAGTACATGCGATCCTTTTCCCAAATTGGTGAGTTCCGGAACCGGTTCCAGGTCGAGCTCTACCAGATGGCTACCAACCAGGTGGCAGGCCTAGCGACGGCCATGGGCCCGACGCCTACAAACCCTTTGGAGGATCCCCTATTTGGTGCTAGCCTGAACCCCGGCCTTCTAGCCGCTACGCAGGCTCCTCTCCACATCGGGTCGTCGGCACCACCGTCGGTTGCGCAGGCGAGCGCGCCACCTCCGATGGGTGCCGACGTGATGCCAGGCGTCAGCGTGCCTACTAGTACCCCCGTGGGTCATGATAGCGCGCCTAGCCAGGCTCCAGGCCAGGCTCATCTCTTCCAGCCTTGGCCGGGAGCCCATCAGGACACCACTCCGGGTCGGGGATCCTCAGCTGGAGGCTCCTCGGGGCCTCACTTTGCCACTCACCCATCAGGTTGATTGTCGTAACCACTTCTGCATCCCTGTTGGTATTGCTCTTTCAGTAAAGTTAAAAGTTATGTGTTTCCATGTTAGGTTCCAATTTCCATCGAGGGGCATTGCGAGGCGGAAACGCGAAAATAACTCCCCTCCCCCTTCCTTAGACCAGCGTACCACGGTTGGGTGAAGCGTAGTTCCTTGTAGGTAAATTGGTTCCATCTGGAGCCACATTTGCGTGCTCGTAGTATGGATTCACCATGATGGTACGACGCTTCGCCTCCGCGCGGGGCAGCGAGCGGTTTTGCCTCCCCGTGAGGTGAGGTGACGTGCCACGCGCTTGCGCGCGGTGGCCAGCAATGTACCTGGATTGGTCTGCATGGCCTCTCACCATGCATGGGGCGCACGTGCGGTGTTTCACCCTGGAGGTTACTTGCAAGGCGAATCAAAATATTTGACCGGAAAATTACCCCTCCATATGGTAGTGAAAACGCAGAAAACCCTTTTGGTCTGTATCTCGAGAACCAAGGGGTTTCAGAGGCTGGGAATGGCCGATTCGGGACCGCGGCACGGTCAAAATACTTAGATTTTTTGACCATGCCGTTGCTCGCTCCCTACACACAATAGTGTAAACCGAATCGGTTACTCCGCACGGCGCGCCACGAGAAGCGCGCGTATGCCTCGTCAAATAAAAAGATACAATTTTTTGAATGTTTCCACCGTGCGGGTTCGCGCGCTGTGCCGCGCACGTGCATGGCGCGTGTGCAACGGCGCGCGTACAACGGTGCGTCCGTCTTTAGCGCTACCGCTCCTTGGACGTACCCTCATGGAATGCTTCCTTCTGGTTGTACCTTCCCGGTGAGCGTCCGAACCGACTTTGGTACTCCTCATTACAATGTGCTTTTCCCCCTTCCTTGGGGGACTGCATTACCTCTAAGGTTTACCCATCATTCGGCATGTCCTCTCCTTTGCGGTTCCAGTAGCTTACCCTGAAATGGTGTGGTATGGCTGAGGGCGGCTCGGCGGTATCACCGTCAGCCCCCCAGCCATACCAGCGTACTGTGTACTTCAGACCTTCTTGGGTACGGCGGTGACCTACAAGGCGTTCCACTGAAAACTCATTAGAGACCTGGGCTGGTATCGTTTCACCACTTTGGTTTAGATGAGCATCGGTACCACTAGGGGTAGGTGTTTCCTCTGAAGGAGCAACCGTAATCCCCGCAGGTGGTACGTAGTCTGGGTCGTCACCCTGTGCGTCATCATTAACCTCGATGGGTGTCCCGTCTTCCCGGGGCTGAGTCCTCAGGGCAACCGCTTGTGGGTCACGCGCGGATTCTCCGCGTTCCTTCCTGGACTGAACCGTCTGAGGTGCAACCGTGATTCGGTCAATAGAGATTGTATTCTCTACACCATCTTGGTTCACCGTTACCGTGTGGTCGGTCGACCGAACTACCTTGAAAGGTCCCGATGATTTCGGAAGAAGCTTAGAAATTGATATCTCTATCAATAGCTTCATCATCAGCTTCATCACCCGGTCGTGGTTCAGCTCCTTTCGGAGGGTGGTCAATAAAGACATATTGACCCGGCGTAGCCGTTACCACTTGGGTTACCTTACGGTCGTAGTCCTCCTTGTACCTCTTCTGGGATGCTGTGAGCTTGCTCTCAGCATACTTGAGAGCACGTCTCAACCTCAAAAGGGTATTCCGTTTGACCTGTGACGGTGTGAGCGCTCCGGCGGCTTCTTGTCCTAATGGGTCCCCTTCAACAACAATACCTGGTGGGTGTCTTGACAGTATTAGATCGAACGGCGTAGTTTGCGTCGCTCGATGAACCTGAAGGTTATATGCATATGTCAAGGGCTGCACGAGCTCGTCCAACCAGTTTGGTGTTCTTCCGTATAATGTCGCAGCCTAGATACCAGTGTTCGGTTAAAGCGCTCCACTTGCCCATTCGTTTGCGGATGGTAGGCAGTAGTGAAGTAGTGCTTAATACCCAAGAGGTTACAAACAGCTTCAAAGAACTCCGAAGCTAAGTTCGAACCATTGTCGGTAAGTAGATAAAGCGGTGCACCATACGGGTAGATCCAATTGTTCAAGAACGCCACCGCGAGGGTCGTCGATTTCGTGTCCTTCAAGGGTATCGCTCGCGTGAGCTTCGAGAACCTGTCGGTGATTACGATGATGTACTGATATCCCCTTGTGGTTTTTGGTAATGGACCCAGAAGGTCTATTGCGACGAACTCGAGAGGACCCGCTGCAGGGAATAACTTCAAGTATTTCCTGTGCTTCCGGAGACCTCCACGGGTACGTACGCAAGATTCACATTGACCTACAAAGGTATATATATCATTAGCCATATGAGGCCAGTAGTACCCTTGCCTCAAGGTGTAGTACATTCTCGTACCTCCAGGGTGTCCTGATAGCCTTGGGTAGTGGGCTAGGTACAGCACCCGAGGGCGCAGCACCTTGGGCACTACCTTCTGTAGGGAACCATCAATAGGAGCTCGCCTCACCAGGAAACCATTTCGGTCGACGTCAAAGTTCGAGTCTTTCATACCTACTTGGTCCATGAGAGAGCGGCAATAAACATCGTTTGCTTGCTCTCTCAGGAATTCCTCGCGGGTAATTGGCATGACGTCTGTTTCCTCGAGGGCGAGTATTTCCCGAGCGATGGCATCACTAAACCACGTATCCTCTTCGGGTAGAGTCCAGTAACCTTCTAAGGTATCACCATCAGGGTTGGTAGAGATGGTAAAGCATGGGATATCATCCTCTACCGGCTCGGTGTCCAAACCATCTGTGGTAATGCGAGACATCGCGTCTGCGACATTGTGCTTGATACCTGGACGGTACTGTACGTCATACTCGAACTCTGAAAGTCGTAACCGCCATCGGGCAAGTCTGCCTGATGCGTCGGCCAGACCCAGTATCCACCGTAGGGCATCATGGTCGGTTCGAAGCGTGAACCTTTCACCATATAGGTAGGGACGGAGCATCAACATGCTCCAGACTACTGCCAGACATTCCTTTTCGGTTGTTGTGTAGTTCTTTTCTGCAGCGTGCAAAGCACGGCTCCAGTACCCTATAGGTAGTTTGTCGCCGTTTTCTTGCTCCTGCATAAGACAACAACCAATTTGGGCGTCCGAAGCGTCAGTATCCAACGTGTATCGTAAACCAGCTTTGGGTAATGCCAAGATGGGAGGTGTCAAGAGCGCATGTTTCAGCGCCTCGAACGCATCCATTTCCTCATTGGTAAGGCATTCAAACCTTGTAGGTTGACCTTTCAGCAGCTTCCTGTTGAGGGGAGCCGCTATCTTGGCAAATCCCTTGATAAACCGGCGGTACACATTGCACAAACCTATAAAGGATCGGATTTCCGTCTGGGACGTGGGTGGCTTCGCCTCCTGCACGGCCCGGATATTCCGCGGCGTCACTTCTAACCTTCCAGGGCTGATGATATGACCAAGGTATTCTACCTCTTTGGTGAAGAATTCGCACTTGCGGAGCTTCAACGTTACTCCAGATTCCCTCAAAAGGTTCAAAACTTCCCTAACATGGTGGAAATGTTCCTCTACCGTTCTGGAATATATGATTACATCGTCGATGTATACCAGAGCGGTTCTCCACTTCACCTTCGAAAGGATTATATCTAACGCCCTCTGAAAGGTAGCCGGGGCATTTCGCAACCCAAAGGGCATACGCGTAAAACGGAATAACCCAGCGTGGCAAGTAAACGTAGTTTTGTCCTTGTCTTCTTCCCTGATAGGTACCTGCCAATAACCACAATTGGCATCGAGCGTAGTAAAGATCTTGGCGTTGCCCAACGAATCTATACACTCGTCCATTCTAGGTATTGGGTACGAATCCCTAATGGTCATACTATTCAGTCTTCTGTAGTCCACACAGAACCGCATACGGGTATCATTCTTCTTTGTGACGAGAACCACAGGGCTGGCCCAGTCCGCATTTGCTGGTTCTATGACACCTTCACGGAGCATTCTCTCGACCTCATTGAGCTCAACCTCTCGGGCTTTTGGACCTGCACGGTAAGGCTGCTGGTAAATGGGTTTCCAGCCAGGCACCATATCAATACGGTGCTCTGTAGCCTCAATTTGGCCCAACCGGCCCGACCACATGGGTTCAAATTCTTCTAAGAGACTGAGGATCCGGTCTCGGAGAGCCTGGTTCTCCGCACCGATCTGGACTTCCTCTCTCCAATTCCGCACTGGGTCCAGTTCCATAGTCTTTTCCTGATCCCTAACCTTAAAGGTACTGGCGATCTTCTGTTCCATTTTGGTATTTGTCGATAACGGGGGCGCATATGCAGGGTATGGCGCATCCGTTCCTCCCCCTTCCTTAGAGGTGGCGACCTCGCCCAGCACATTAGGTGAGACCGTGAAAACCCCTTGTGGTGCCGGCAGTGCGATTCCAATAGTGGTATTCTTGGGTAACTTAACAATGTGATTGCTAAAGTTACTCAAGTACACCTTGAAGGCTTGGTTAGGGATGTTGTCGATAATCCCGTTTGCCATCAAGGCGAGATGTCTTTCTGCCAACCTAGGATGGTTCTGTAGCATTACCAATCCTGGAACTGCGCATGAGACGTTCACTACCATTTGGGTCATAGCCGGAATTGAAACCAATCTGGTGAGCCGTATCTTGTTTGAAACCGTTTCTGTGGGTATATTGAACCTCGGCTTCTTACGCCAACCATCTTTGGTCTGCGTATTACCCAGTATAGCAATACGACCACCTTGACGGAGAGCGACCGTTCGGGACCCTGGCAAAATTGCCTTGACATGTTGTCAATAAAGTTGGTCCCGAGGATACAGTCTGTCGCCAGACGATCCACCACAAAGAAATTGAGCTTCACCTTCAAGGTTCCAAGCTGTACCACAGTGGTTAACATTCCTCTAAGGTGCAGTGGGCGCTCATTAGCGTCCACCAGCGGGTTGATAGTCGGGGCAGGCCGAATGTTCCGCAAGACCGCATCGGGTATGATGCGAGCGTTTAGCACATTCGGACCGGCGCCGGTATCGAGTACACACGCAACGGGGACCTGTAGGTAATTGAGAAAGCTTACTGAAGCATTAACTTTATAGTTATTGTACTTCATTAGACACACCACATTGGGTACATCTGATTCTTCTTTTTCCACCATTAAGGTTTCCCGTTCCGGTATCGACGGGCCTTCCAATTCACGGTTAGGGGTGGCCCCTACGCTAACCGTTCGGTGTTTTCCTGCTCATCTTGAGCGGGACTGTCCTTCTCCAAGATTGGTGTTTCCTCGACGAGATGAACCTGAGATGGTGATGGTTGAGCTTGTACCCTCTTTCCAGATCCATATAGGTTACGGTGGTTTTGCTGCCTGGCACTGATCAGATGTTCGCGCACCCCTGGGGGTATTTTGTCACATCTGTTCGCCAGATGGTCTGGCGACAAACAGAGCCAGCAAACCAATCCACCTGTCTGGGGATCACGCATTGCCATAGAGGTAGGTCGGGTCACCGGATTGGTCGGTGCTGTAGCATAGGACGATGCTTGCGAACCACCCGTTGAGGTTTGTTGAGTGCTCGCCGCACTCGGTGGCGACCTTACCGAAGCTGGTGGTACTGTCGACGACCAATTACCAATGGAGGTGGCTCGCGACTGAGCCTGCGGCGCAGTCACGAGATGAACTGCCATTCCTGTTGGTACGCGAATGAGCGAATCTCCCTCTGAGGTAGTGCTTTCTTCTAGCTCCAATACTGACCGTTTCGGTTTATCCTTTGAGGTATGGGACGCCGACGGCTTCTTTCCGTGACGGAGAGTGTCGCCTAGTCCCTGGGCATAACGGGCAAGCCCATTATAGTCCACCTTACGGTTGTTCGCCAGGTAATTGCGTACCTGCGACCGGATCGCTTTGTCGACATTGTCGGCAAAGAGCGACTTCAACCTACTAGTGGTAAAGACATTACCGCATCGGGTGGCCAGATTCCAAAGGCCCAACGAGAATTCCATTTCGGTTTGGCTAGAGCGTTGGCGATATGCCTGCACCTCAGCGTAACCTTCCTGGATAACCTCATCGGTAGCGTAAGTTTCCAACATGAAATTAACCACTTCTGGGTACGTCTCTAACATCTCTGTCCCGTCTTCATCAACCGCCAGGGTATTTCCACGGAGCCTGCCTTGCAGCAAGTGGTAAGCTTGACCTTTAAGGTAAAACTGGAATAACCACATGGCAGCGCCTTCGGAAAAACCATTTTGGTCGCATGCAATCTTGAACTTCTGTAGAAACTCAATTACCGCAATGGGATCATCACCTGTGAAGGTAGTATCACCCATCTGGAAGCTGAGCTTCTTATGGTGCTTGGTGATCTTCTGCGCAACCTCTTGGGTGTAAGCAGAGGATCGGTTTCTCAACCGATATGACCTATAATCAAACCGCTTTGGTGAACATATCGTTCAGCGGCTGACGCACCTCTAGGGTTGTATCGGTGTCCGAATCCGAGTCGGACGACTCGTACCGTTTCTTCTTACCTTTCCGGTTTCTCTTTGACGACTTCTTCGCCAACCTGTTCGGTTTCTTCTTGCGTCTACCTTTACGGTCATCATCCGACGATGAACCAGTATCGGTATCGGAGCTCGAGGAATCGGGGTCAGAGTCGTAGCCGCGATTCTTTCCCTTTCTCCTCCTCCTTTCTTTACCCTTGCGGTTTCTTCTTCGTCGCCCCTCTTCTGGGTCAGACGAATCGTCCTCAGGTCCACCAGTCTTGGTGTCCTTTCGAACGTTACCTCCAATGGGTGGCAAGTACACGTCTCGAGGGCTCATCTCTATATGGCCCTCTTGACCTTGCCTTAAACCTTGTAGGTACGCACTATCGGCCGGAATTGGCTTGATTGGTGCGGAAGAACCGGCAGGGATCCCTTGTGGTATGCGAGTAACCACATTCACCCCAGGGGTTTTGGCTTCCGCCATTCCTTCAGAAACCCAAAGGTCTTGAACCACTCGGTAGATATGCTCCCGGGCACCCGTTAAGAGGTATGTTTCAACCAATTTAGGTATGCGTTGAGAGAGCTCGTGCACGGCTCGATCAACCACCAAGCGGGTAACGGCGTCCATGTCCATTGAGGTCATAGCTTCATTAACCGTAGCGGTAAAAAGAGCTTTCGCTCGATCTTCCAATTGGGGCCAAAGGTCCTCAACCGTTGTCGGCAAATCCTTGTTAGGTTCAGGAGCCAACGGTGGCTGAGTGCCCGTATCCTTTGAGGTTCCGGCCCGAGGTTGCCGAAGCAACTCCTCGGGATTATCCAGAATGGGTTTAGCGGCCGAAGCCGCAGCAGAACCCTTGTGGCTAGGTGGCGCGCTAGAGCCACGAGTAATCCTTGTAGGTCTTTCCATAGTGACCAATAGTGGTATCCAATTGCTTCGCGAGTATTCCTACGAAACCAAATAGGTGTGTGAACTTCCAGAATCCTTTCGAATGTCTTCTGTTCACCAGTAAAGGTACGACAAAAACCAAGAAACTTCTAAGTCGGGAGACCAAAATGTCGTACAAATACCGATAAGGTGTGGGGTCCGCCTGGTAGAGGGAGCGCGCGAGGGCTCAACCTAAAGGGGAAAAACACACAACCAATATGGTAGTAGGGCACCTGAAACCCGCAGGGGCAAACGGCGGGGCAACTAGTCTAGACCGTGTAGGTGTACGGTAGTAGACGTCGACGCGCGGTAAAACCTGAATAGTAATAGAGTGAGCAAGTGACCAAGATGGTATAGTTACTGCCCTAGTGGTGCCTGACTTTACAATACCCGAGGGGGAAGGCGAGGTGCACCACAATATATACAAGGTGCACCGACGCCGATCTCCCATGCGGGCATGACGTCATCGGCTGTGCCCATGACCTACTGTCATGGGCCAGCAATGCTAAACTATCCTAGACTATAAATTAGAAATTAGAAATTATAAAATACAGAATACCAATTGGGTACAGTGCAGCCAGCAAGGCGCACCAGAAGGCCCACGTGGCACCAACCCATTGAGGTCTCATTGTACTACAGCATCCGAACTTGCTTGCCATCACAGCCGTACACATGACTGACTGACTATGTCAAAATGAAGGTCTGAACCAACTCATTCACTAATGAGCTTCAATATCAAAATACTATTATTACGCTCAACGGCCAAAGCCAGAACGTTTACTAGAAGAAGCAATGCTATTGTAGCAGTTTTTGGAATATCTCCATCGTAGAGATGCGTTCTTTCGCAGTGGGGATGGCACGCTTGAGGTGCCCCTTGATTACTTTCAGAACGACAGTCCCTCGTCGTCTGTCCCCAATGCGCAGTAGAACCAGACCAATCTTGGTCGAAAAATGGTGCGGGAGGGAGGGAATTTAAGAAACCTTTCGTTCCGCAGAAAAGTAGATGAAACAATGAAATTGGCGGAGTGCGGTGCGGATGGCGTGCAGACTCCGGTGACGGCGAGGAGTTAGAGAGACTACAGTGGGTGAAAGTGAAGCAATAAGTAGCCACTGAGCCCCGGGAGCTCTCGACAGCTGAGATCTCCAAAACAAGCCACCCACAATATATGGGTTGCACTACCTACCGTTGGTACCCAGACAAATTCCAGTTAGGACAAATTCAGAGCGCATATGCGCATGTCCATACGTCTTGCTCCCGTCCTTCGCTCCAATAAAACCCCATCTGCGATTCTTCCATTTTTTGTTGAGGCGGGGCCGAACGAGATTCTTGCAGGCTGACCAGGTGGCGAGCAAGCAATTTGGTTGGCTGCGGCTCGATGTGGTATGTTGTCGAGATCGAGATCGCATAGATCACAGGTGGCGCCCTGTTGCCTTCTGCCTTTGAACGCAGTACAGTATTACCTTCGTATATACCAACGGAACCAACGGTAGATAAAGTTACACGCTCGTTTCTTTTCGAGTCTGCTGTGCGGCAGCTCCCGCAGCACCGTGCTTGCCTCACCTATTGCTTCCTTTTTCTTCCTTCCATGTCTTCAAACGCATCTTCCGCGCAGACGCCGTCATTCGACATCTTCCTTAGCCATGCCGGGGAAGACAAGGAAACCATCGCCCGTCCATTGTATGAACGACTTGGCCGACGTGGCATCTCCGTGTTCTTCGACATCGAGTCTTTCCGCCTCGGCGACCACTGCCCACAAGTTATGGAGCAAGCCATGAAAACGGCTCCTGTCGGCGTGTTCATCATGAGTCCCGAATTTGTTGCCAAGGAGTGGCCCATGCGTGAGCTTATTTGCTTCGTCAATCGTTTCGACGGCGCTGCAGGCGCAGAAAACACGCCTCCACTGCTTATCCCTGTGTTCTACCGTCTTGAAACGCGCGACTGCCGCGACGAAGCCATCTTCGAAATCTACAGCAGCCTCTTTTGTAAGCACGGGCTCATCAAGCGTGCCTTGGATGGTAGAGTTCCTCTCCAAAATGTTTGGCAAGCATTGGACACAGCCGCTACAGTGTGGAGCATCGAAAACGACCTGGGGGCATCCAACCGCGACCGTCCGAACATGGCCTCTACCAGAGAATCCTTCATTGACATGATACAGAACAGAATCTTAGAACGGCTTCGAGAAGAGAGACCTGACTTGTTGGATAAATGCCATCCAGTGGAGGTTGTTCAACCCCAGCACCAAGATGAGTACAGGAGATGTAACATGGTGCCATCAAATCCTCCCAGACTAACCCTGGACTTTGGTTCACCCACCACATGTGAAGGGAGGCTGAAGGCCGCAGTATTAGGCGGAAGCACCTGCCGAATAGTCGCAGTCATAGCTTCTGGAAAAGGTGGAGTTGGCAAAACTTGCGCTCTAAGAGGACTAGCTGAAGACGTTCAAATCAAGCAGGCGTTTCCTGGAGGTATTCTGTACATTCAGCTTGGAAACGATGCTGGAAAGTCGGACTTAGTGAAAGGAATCGCCAAGATTGTTGATCGCAGTGGAGGTTCGAATGCAAAGAAGGAAATTCAGGCAGCTGAAACTGTTCAGGAGGCGTGTGAAACGGCTTCGAAGTGGTTTGACTCACGCGTATGCTTGTTTCTGATTGATGATATATGGAAATTGAATGGGATTGACTCCAAGGTATTGTCAACTCTTGGGCTGATGGTGGACGAGAGCAGTAGAATGGTGTACACAACTCGAGATGAACATTTTCTGAGGCGCGCTAACAAAGTAATTGAGTTCAAAGAAAGGGAAGCGTTTGGCGACGTGTCACGGCGAATGTTGCTGACGCACGCTGGCATAAGTGGGGATACCGTGCTTGACCACAAGAATGAAGTAGCGCTCAATTACTTCCTCAACTTGTGCCAGGGACTTCCGCTTGGGTTCGGCATTGTGGGCGGATCTGTGTGGGAGTATACACGTCAGTGCTTGAACAAGCAAGACGCGTTGTCAGAGTTTTACTCAGAAGTATCGTCCAATGAAAAGGACTGGATGGATGAAGAAGCGGACGATTATGGTAGACTATCAAGAATTGTGGATGTATCTCTTGAAGTTCTGGAGAAGCGCAATGTGGATGTGGAGTACGAGAACAGATTTCGGGCTTTGTGTGTTCTTCAGAAACGACAATGCGTACCTGTACAGATGCTCCGAAAGCTGTGGGGCTTGGATACGTTGCGAAGGACCAAAAATGTCGTGGAGTCGTTGGCGAATGTGTCAGTTGTGCAGATAAGGAGAAACGATGGCTGGGTTTTTGTTGAACTGCATGACTTGATGCTGGACATCGCTGTTCGGAAAGCCGCTGAGAAAATACAGGGGTTCTTTCAACAACTTGTTCGCAACTACATTTCGTCCAATCGTATGCACGAGAGAGAGGATAGCTTGATATCGACCAGGAGAGGTGCAGACGAGGAGCAAAGGGGGCACGCACTGGAATCTCAACTTGCGATCAAAAGACCGGTCGAAGCAGTCGTTCGCGTGGAGACAGAGCAAGGTACTGGAAGGTTGGGGTTCTTCCATGAGTGGTGGCGTACTGAAGATGATGGTTACCTACACGACAACTTATGCCGACTACTGAGACGAGCAGGGTATGTTGAAAAGTTGCTTTGGCTCCTGTCGCAACCGCAATGGATTGTGAAGCGACTGGTAGAAGGGGGGATCTTCGGTGTAGAACAAGACCTGGGGCATGGAAAAGCGATGTGCGACAATGACGAATCCCGACACGCAGATCGCAAGGGGCATTTGAAGATGATCGGTATCGCTGCCAGGATGAGTGCATCGTTTGTGAACCAAAACTCTCGTGAGGTTTGGTTTCAGCTACACGGACGCTTACTGTGGCACGCGACGCGAAGCGAGTTGACGAGCGATTTTGAGAAGAGGATGGAAATGTGTGCACCGAAGCCCTGGCTCAAAGCGTCTATGGGGTTTTTGCTACAGGCGGGGTGTGGTGCGTTGGAAGTTGTCAACGGCCCAGGTCGAGTGCTGTGTACACATGTCGAGGGCGACGAAATCTGGATTCTGTGGAAGAGCGATGATAAGTTGCACGTTGGTAACTATAACGGAACATACAGTCGACACGAACAGGAAGAACTTGCAATGGAAGAAGAGATGGGAGATGTTGAAGAGGCCTCGTTTCTACCCGACCAACGCAGCGTGGTGACAGCGCACAAAGACGGAACTATTCGTGTGTGGAACAGGGAGACAGGGGCTTGCCAGCAAGAGATTTCCCACGAATGTGAAGATCATGTACACTACCTCCAGTTCTACGCAGACGGGGCTCGAATTGGGTGCGAGGCACTTGATCATTCCATTCGATTGTGGGATACGTTGAGCGGAATCCTTGTCGGACAGCCGCTCCGTGGTCACAGAGACGAGGTGGTGTGCATGGCAGTGAGCGCGGATGGCAGTCGCATCGTGTCAGGGTCGTGCTCGGGGGAGGCGCGGGTGTGGGACGCGCAAAGTGGCAACGCCGTGGGAGAGGCGCTCCAAGATCGCGCTGAGGCAGAGGTGTGCGTGGCAGTGAGCGCGGACGGCAGTCGCGTAGTGTTAGGGTTTGCCGACGGGACGATGCGCGTGAGGAACGCGCGAAGTGGCAAGGCCGTTGGACCGCGACTCGCAGGTCACACAAAGAGAGTGATGTGCTTGGCAGTGAGCGCGGACGGTAGTTGCTTTGTGTCAGGGTCAGAGGACAGGACGGTGTGCGTGTGGGACGCGCGAAGTGGCAACGCCGTGGGAGAGCCGCTCCGAGGTCACACAGCACCGGTGATGTGCGTGGAAGTGAGCGCGGACGGTAGTTGCATCGTGTCAGGGTCTTATGACGAGACAGTGCGCGTGTGGGACGCCAAAAGTGGCTACACCGGGAGAGAGTGGCTCGGAGGTGACGGGGTGGTGGGCGTGGCAGTGAGCTCGGACGGTAATTGCATTGTGTCAGGGTCTTGGGACGGGACGGTGCGCGTGTGGGACGCGCGAAGTGGCAACGCCGTGGGACCGCCGCTCCGGGGTCACACCGATAGTGCGTGGTGCGTGGCAGTGAACGCGGACGGCAGTCGCGTCGTGTCAGGGTCGGTCGACGGGACGGTGCGCGTGTGGGACGCGCAAAGTAGCAACGCCGTAGGACAGCCGCTTCGAGGTCACACAGCACCGGTGATGTGCGTGGCAGAGAGCGCGGACGGTAGTTGCATCGCGTCAGGGTCGGAGGACAGGACTGTGCGCGTGTGGGACTCGCGAAGTGGCAACGCCGTGGGACCGCCGCTCCGGGGTCACACAGAGACTGTGTTTTGCGTGGCAGTGAGCGCCAACGGCAGTCGCGTCGTTTCAGGGTCGGTCGACGGGACGGTGCGCGTGTGGGACGCGCAAGGTAGCAACGCCGTGGGAGAGCCGCTCCGAGGTCACACAGCACCGGTGATGTGCGTGACAGTGAGCGCGGACGGCAACCGCATCGTGTCAGGGTCTTTTGACAAGACTGTGCGCGTGTGGGACGCGCGAAGTAGCAACGCCGTGGGACCACCGCTCCGAGGTCATACGGACTGGGTGAGGCGCGTGGGCGTGAGCGCGGACGGCACTCGCGTCGTGTCGGACGATGGTGGAATGGAACGGCTGTGGGTGTTGAACGCAGGTGGCGGAGAATGTGTGCTCACGTCGCATGATGCTGCGTGGGAGCGCACCGTCCACTCGCTGGCGCTGACGAGGTCGTCTAGAGGTCGTTGGGATTGGGAGCCTAGAATGATGCACGTCGGTGCCGACGACGGTTCTCAGGCTGTGCTTGGCACTTTTGAAGGTGCTGTGAAGAATATTGACGGCGGTGATGTTTACTTCGATGCGATGTTTGCATCTTGCCATATTGTACGGTAATGTAGTATCCTGGGTTGCAGGCGAAATGACGAGACGTGTCGCTTGTGTTCTCAAGCAAAGGCCCAGAAACCCAGAAGGGTTTGTCGCTATGGCGAGATAAGGGGCGAGATAGGTAAGCCCGTTCATGGCAGTTCCCAAACGCCCTAGAAATAACTTAAAAGAGGCGCTTAAACCAATTCTACGTGTGTTCATGTTCTCCGTCGAGCACGGAAATATGCCACGTCGTGCTCTGAACCATGAAACCTTCTGCACCCTCCCATTCTCGTTCCTTTCCTCACAGCCATTTGGGCTCCATTTTCTAAACCGAACAATGGATGTTTTTCTCGATGTTGTTCTACACACCGTTTCTAGTCGAAGGCTGGTTGAGTTCAAGAAGACGTATTGTGGACGCAATTTTCGATTTTTGCGTCCCCGCTGTTGTTCTTGGCCTCCGTAGGAGTTCCGATTGCTCACTCATTTCGCTTCGTCTGCTTTCAGACAGATCGAAGACAGGCACACCACGAGAAGGCGAGTAGCACGTGCCCTCACGCTCTTTCACTCTGTCTTTCTTGTGAGTACACGTTGATGAGCACAACATAAATTACAACTGGCGCAGAACGTTTCTCCCGAGAGGAGTTTCATTCTGCTCAAACGTCCCTCCAGAAGGGAAGGTACACAGTTCGCACACACAGCGTTTCCCCGGAGGGAATGACCTGGAGGGATTTTCGATAGCTCATCATCTTTCGCCGACGGAGACAGGATGCAGTCTGTCTCCGTCAGCGAAAATGATGTGCTTTCTCGTAATATCTATCTATGTATGAAACCCTATTCTCAACATAGCCCAGACTCTGGACCCCAGACCGTTTGTATTGATGGAAACTTGCTCTCCCTAGCTTGGTGACCCGGCACTCTTTCTGGCGACTTGCTAATGATCTGTTCCAGAAGAAGCGCTTACGCCCTCAGAGGAGGAAGGCTCGATAGCCGTATTCAGACCCTATTTCTTCTTCCCCTTTCTTATTTATGGTCGTTGCACCTCAACTAAGATGTCTCTCTTTCAGCAACACAACCAACAGAACAACATACTGCTTATCCCCACCAGATTAACCCATTTCACGTCACGCGTCCACGGTATTCAAGGGTATGAAAGAACACCCGGACGCAAAGCCTTGAACTGTCATTTTCGCGACGCCTTTTTACAACGTTCTGCAGGAGAACTGCAAACGGCTTATTCGTCGTACCCAAGGGTATCCGAAACCTACACTTTCGCTGTCGCAATTTCGTTGGAATTGTTCTATCAAGTAATGCATTCATACACCATAACGAAGAAGAAGAGTGGATTCATACATGCCGTGACGGCATGTGTGAATGGCAGAAGAATGCGTTTCTGGAGAGCGATCTTGTCATGTCTATGCCACACAGCTGCCAAAGGCGTCTACTGCTGTCATTCAGCTGGCCTCAACTCTGCACAAGCGCCCACTGCGAGCATACTCACAGAGCATACTCACTGCGAGCATACTCACAGAGCGTACTCACTGCGAGCATACTCACAGAGCGTACTCACTGCGAGCATGCTCACAGAGCGAACTCACTGCGCGCATACTCACAGAGTATACCCAAAGCAGGCATGCTCTTTGCCGCAGAGCCAAACCATTTCAACGGCCAGCACAACAGCGTGTGTATCCTATTTGTCAACTCTATTCGCTCACCGCATCGTACGACTGCAACAGAAACCCAGTAGCCTTATGTGTAGCCATCGGCACTAAAACTGGAGTCCAGTATTATGATACAGAGTGTGTAGACCAAATCTACAGACCAAGTCTTCCATACGATCCAGCCATCTTACGTGCTGAATTAGTTTCACGTCCATCAACTCGACCACTGTTCCCAACAAAAAGAAGCATTTGATTGTTGGACGGCCCACACTTTCATGCCAAGTTTCCAAGATTCCAAAGAAGATGGCCGGACAAATGCCCTCGGTTTCTATCTGTACATGCTCTCTAGTCTACTGCTGGAAATGTGTACGTCACAGAGAGTACAACTGACTGTCACACTCTCTCTTCGCAATAGAAGAATACCGCCAACCTAAATCCTGAAGGATAATGAGCCCAATTCGAAACGATAGCCATGTCGCGAAGAGAGCGCAGTACAAAAGCTCCATGCTCATCTCGTGGCCTTTCTCTCTTTCTCCACCACCCGCCTTGGTTACATAGCCATCGTATATCGTAACCGTAAGCACGATCGCTCTTGTGATTAAAGTCGGGTTGCTGGTCTTCGTGGGTATAGCCTGCAAAAACGGAAGTAAGCAAAAGATTCGCATCAAGAGGAGAGAGAGGGAAGTTGAAGAGATGGGAAAAGATTACTCCGCACTCCTTGGTCATTTCCAAGCCCTAGAACTGTAGTGGAAAGGGATTGTCAAGGGTTGGAAAACAGCTGGAGGTATCCGTTTGAGAGGGTAAAGAAAAAGGTCGCAGTCATGGAGCGCACCATGTGGCAGAGACTACTAGAGCGCCGAAACGAGCTTGCGTCCTGGCAAAGGCTCGACCCTGTCGCCATTGAGCAGAGGGTCGAAGAGCTAGAGGATCAACGAATGGCGGTCCGCAAGCAAATGAGTAATCGAGAGGCGAAAATCGTCAAGGTCCGCAACGCTCTAGGCCACAAATGAACCAGTACATGATAGAAAGTCATAAATGATTAGTTGATTGATAGATTGCTGGTCTCCATGAGCTTTATGCTCTTCTTGCCATCTTTTCTGTTTGACAAAATTCCCCCAACGGGTAAACTGTGCACCCATCATTGTCACAGAAATCTTCAGCTCATGTAGTCGTATATACTCCAAACTTGTTTCTGTGCCTATTCAGGCGATCAGCTTAACGTAGACGAAAATGCTCCATCTGCCGAAATAATTTACCACCGACACCAACAAGAGAGATATTCATGGGCAACGTTGATAAAGCTGTAGGGGAACGTGGCGCCGCTATTGTGCTGCTTTGACTTGAATGATAATGGCCAAGGAGTAGATGAAAGCGCTGGGTGTACCAACGGTATTGCTTGGGGAAGATGAACTGTTGAGGATTGCATGATGCATTGCTGAACACAATGGAGGGGCCCGATGAGTTGGTGGTGAGATGCAGAATGTCAGGGAATGTCACGTATCTGGGGCGAAATAAGAGAAAAAAAACATTCGGCACTGGGGATTCTAGACCGATCCCTCATGTCAGTACTAGCCCAGCTCAAAGCGACTTAGCTTCGCAGTTCGGGATGGGATGCGGCGCATGCCGACTTGATCGGCGCATGCCGACTTGATGTGGCCGAATCTATTCGAAACGGCACGCCACGTCGCTATTTATTCCCCTGTGCTTTTTCTTCAAATGAGGTCCAGTAGCACTGGTTCCCGTCCGCTTATGGTTGGGAAACCCACTAGTGTCTAGCTACTAGGGATCGATAGATACATCTTTGTGCATAAGTTCGTCCTATGGGTGATACTGTTGTTAGAGTGTTAGTCACTGGTAGTAACTGATAGTGACTCACAGCTCACCTGACAACGGCTAACCGAAGGGTCGCCCAGTATCCTATATATAAAGGCACGCCATTAGCCCAGGAGCTCCTTCCGAAGAGCGCCGGGGGGCAGACTTCTGTGCCAACATCTATTGCTTGTGAACCATCCCTCCACCACTGCACCATGAACTTCGAGTCTATCGCCGAAGCTCATACGAAAGTTATGGGCCCAGGAGAGGATCTCTCTCCAAGCAATATCCTAGTGCCTCCGAAGTTGCGTCCAGACACTGATAAACTTCTATGGCGAGAAGCAGTGTACGAGTGGGCCGAAACGCTTCAAGCGTGTGCGAAAGGCGGAGATTCGCGCGCGAAAGGAGCTGCTGCCACACTTGGAATGAGACTATATCGCTCTCTGGAATTCGCTAAGAAAGAGAAAGTTAAGAAGGCCGTTCGTACCGGAGAACTAGTCTTGACTCCTTTATCTGATGAAACAAAAATCAACCAGATGGAAGTGATACAGAAGATAATCAATCTTGTGGCAAGGGATTCCACCGTGGGCCGAGTACGCAGGATCGTCCGCCTATACAAAGAAGTCACGTTCTGTAAAAGGGATTCCGGCGAGTATATTTCTGCATACATCGAAAGATTTGCAGGTCCAGCACTGTCATATCTGAATCTGACCAAGTCCGAGCAAGATTCTAGTGACAGCCAAAACTTTGCCATCATTCTACTGTTGAACGCCAGCCTTTCTTCGCAGACATTCACCAATATCATCTCCAACCTTGTATTATCGGTGAAAGCCAGAAGCAAAAGCGAAGGCTCTGCTGTCGTACAAATACCGATAAGGTGTGGGGTCCGCCTGGTAGAGGGAGCGCGCGAGGGCTCAACCTAAAGGGGAAAAACACACAACCAATATGGTAGTAGGGCACCTGAAACCCGCAGGGGCAAACGGCGGGGCAACTAGTCTAGACCGTGTAGGTGTACGGTAGTAGACGTCGACGCGCGGTAAAACCTGAATAGTAATAGAGTAGCAAGTGACCAAGATGGTATAGTTACTGCCCTAGTGGTGCCTGACTTTACAATACCCGAGGGGGAAGGCGAGGTGCACCACAATATATACAAGGTGCACCGACGCCGATCTCCCATGCGGGCATGACGTCATCGGCTGTGCCCATGACCTACTGTCATGGGCCAGCAATGCTAAACTATCCTAGACTATAAATTAGAAATTAGAAATTATAAAATACAGAATACCAATTGGGTACAGTGCAGCCAGCAAGGCGCACCAGAAGGCCCACGTGGCACCAACCCATTGAGGTCTCATTGTACTACAGACCCCCTTCCTACCCTGAGCCACGCCCTCGTGGCTCCTAGATCCTTTCACCAAGTCGGTTGCATCGTCGTACCAATTTGGTCCCTGTCGCAGCCTTCGTGCCATCTTACGCCGTGCGTCGCGTCGGTTCGGCATCACCGAACGCACTCTGTTCACCACCTTGGTCATCACCGATTGCGGCTCTATCCACCTCTTTGGTTATTACCGACAGCGGCCTATTCATCCCCATTTGTGGTTTAGGCGCGACGCGCGCCCATTGCATACCTCCAAGGTTCTGCCTTTTTGGCTGCCCGGCTTGGACCCTTTTACCGTGTCGGTATACCCAGTGGGGGTGGCGGGTTGCGCCTTCGAGCTCGTGTGGGCACTGTACCGTGAAGGATTTTGGCGCCCACTTGGTTGCGGCGTGTTTCTCTGTCCCTTCGAGGTTCGAGTACCAACCCTTCGAGGCATTGCCGCTGACTCCATCGAGGTTGTTCCACCGTTATCCCTTCTGGTTACCTTCGCACCCCTTTGCGGTTTGTCTACGCGGGCTCGCGCCACCGTGGCTTTTCGTCCGACCGACAAGGTTGAATCCGTTTATGGTGACCCCCCGATCCTTATTTGAACCACATGGGTAGCCCTGGTACCAGCGTGCGGGCTCGCACCCGTAGCGGTACACGGCGATTGTCGGTTCCCCATGTTGGTCAATCGGACGCGGTAACCTCAAGGGACGGCGCGCCATCGGCGACCAATGCCGATGCCTTAATGGTTGAACCAGCATGGGGCCCCGAACGGGTGGAGGTTTTGAGCATCAGCTCTAGTGACTCACCCATTGTGGATAAAAAGCCGATTCGCTTCACCCCAGCGGTCGAATGCTCGCCGTCTCAACCACTCCCTCGCGGTACTCATCACACCATGTCGGGTGCCGGTCCCTCGCGCGGCCGCGGAAGCGGCATTGCCAAGTCTGGTTCTCGGGGTGCTGCTTTGTACCATTCCCGCATCCAAACTGGTTTTCGGAGCCAGCCGGTTCCGTCTTCCTCAAATCAACCTCAAGGGATTCACGAAGGGATCCGGGACCCGTATGGTCCGGAGCCCGAGATTCCTCGTGGTATTTCCTATTATGGTTTGGAGCCGTTCACCACGGCCGACTGGAACGTGTCCCAACATGGTACCTTCGGGGTCGATCCGAGAATGGTGTCGCAAGCGACGCTGTACCGTCGGAACTGGCCAGTGGCGCCGGGGAACACATCGCTTCCCGGCGTCTTGCGCCGTCCGACTTTGGATACCTACTTGGGTTTGTTTCGTTGGGATTGCGAGCGTCTCCGCTCCGTCCCCCAAACGCTCCACCGTCGGGATAAGGAATCTCAACCTCGTCAGGGTCGGGTGGAGTGCTATGACAGCCGCCAGCGACACACACCAATGAGGTATTTCATCCCCCCGCTTTATCCCAGCGATCTGCCGTATGTTCGTATTGAACCGGAGCTCCATTATTACCGACGTCTGGTTGTGAAGATCTGTCAGTACGACTCCCTTCCGCAGCAGTACCTTCCGGCTTCACCACATTTGGTTTGCTTCGATAGGCCTTACAATACCATCCATTGGGCTAACCGTCGTAGGTGGGGGGTGGATGCTGCCACCGAGGCTCGCATTCGCACCCGGTCCAGCTTCAACCGCGTCATGCATGGGTTCCATAATGTGGAGTTTTTCTCACAACCTAATAAGGGAAGAACCTCTTGGTATGTGGCCCGACCTGACTGGTGGAATGCCTATGAGGTACCGATGTCGCTTAGCGTCCCAACCCCACCGGTATTGGCTTACTTCGGGAGCTACATCACCCGTAACCACGATCGGTATTACCTCATTTGGTCGATTGCCCTCGCGGAATGGGCCGTATTGGTGGCCATCTTGGCTCTGCAGGCTGCCCGTGACGGTATTGACTGGGATTGTCGTTCTCGAGAAGCCGAGATTTACCGTGACGGTGTGCAACCTCCTGGTCGTATGTTCTTCATTCCCCCGAGGGTCATTCGCGACATTCGCCTATTTGGAATCGGAACCATTGTGGCAGGTACGGACTACTCTATCGAGCAGCTGGAATCGTTGCTTACCCAAGTGGAGAGTTTCCCGTGGGGAGCCAAGCAGGGGTGGGAGGTTTTCGATCCGGTGTCCTGGAAGGTTGTATCCCGCGCGGAGCAGCGCTATCCCGGGGCTCCGACCGATCAGGGACCTCCAGGGAGTCCCGAGCCATTCCCAACCGTGGTGGAATCGCCAGCAGCTACCCCTGTGGTCACTTCAGCGCCTACTCCCGCTCCAGAGGGACGCAATACGCCTGCCCATACTGGTGCCACTCCTCTTCTCCCTAGTACCACACGGGTTGATGGGCCTCCGCGGGCTATCCTCGGGGGTGTCATGGCTGCGGCTGCGGCGCCTGTCCCCTCTCAGGTGGACTCCCAGGCCATTTCAGGTTTAATGGCTCGGGTCCGCCAAGCCTGTGTGGTGAACTTCCAGCGGGCGGGTCCTACCTCTGTGGTCGAAGCTCTTACCCTTCTGGAAAGCATCCTGCCTCGTCATGCACAGTACATGCGATCCTTTTCCCAAATTGGTGAGTTCCGGAACCGGTTCCAGGTCGAGCTCTACCAGATGGCTACCAACCAGGTGGCAGGCCTAGCGACGGCCATGGGCCCGACGCCTACAAACCCTTTGGAGGATCCCCTATTTGGTGCTAGCCTGAACCCCGGCCTTCTAGCCGCTACGCAGGCTCCTCTCCACATCGGGTCGTCGGCACCTCCGTCGGTTGCGCAGGCGAGCGCGCCACCTCCGATGGGTGCCGACGTGATGCCAGGCGTCAGCGTGCCTACTAGTACCCCCGTGGGTCATGGTAGCGCGCCTAGCCCGGCTCCAGGCCAGGCTCACCTCTTCCAGCCTTGGCCGGGAGCCCATCAGAACACCACTCCGGGTCGGGGATCCTCAGCTGGAGGCTCCTCGGGGCCTCACTTTGCCACTCACCCATCAGGTTGATTGTCGTAACCACTTCTGCATCCCTGTTGGTATTGCTCTTTCAGTAAAGTTAAAAGTTATGTGTTTCCATGTTAGGTTCCAATTTCCATCGAGGGGCATTGCGAGGCGGAAACGCGAAAATAACTCCCCTCCCCCTTCCTTAGACCAGCGTACCACGGTGGGTGAAGGGTAGTTCCTTGTAGGTAAATTGGTTCCATCTGGAGCCACATTTGCGTGCTCGTAGTATGGATTCACCATGATGGTACCACGCCTCGCCTCCGCGCGGGGCAGCGAGCGGTTTGGCCTCCCCGTGAGGTGAGGTGACGTGCCACGTGCTTGCGCGCGGTGGCCAGCAATGTACCTGGATTGGTCTGCATGGCCTCTCACCATGCATGGGCGCACGTGCGGTGTTTCACCCTGGAGGTTACTTGCAAGGCGAATCAAAATATTTGACCGGAAAATTACCCCTCCATATGGTAGTGAAAACGCAGAAAACCCTTTTGGTCTGTATCTCGAGAACCAAGGGGTTTCAGAGGCTGGGAATGGCCGATTCGGGAGCGCGGCACGGTCAAAATACTTAGATTTTTTGACCATGCCGTTGCTCGCTCCCTACACACAATAGTGTAAACCGAATCGGTTACTCCGCACGGCGCGCCACGAGAAGCGCGCGTATGCCTCGTCAAATAAAAAGATACAATTTTTTGAATGTTTCCACCGTGCGGGTTCGCGCGCGTGCCGCGCACGTGCATGGCGCGTGTGCAACGGCGCGCGTACAACGGTGCGTCCGTCTTTAGCGCTACCGCTCCTTGGACGTACCCTCATGGAATGCTTCCTTCTGGTTGTACCTTCCCGGTGAGCGTCCGAACCGACTTTGGTACTCCTCATTACAATGTGCTTTTCCCCCTTCCTTGGGGGACTGCATTACCTCTAAGGTTTACCCATCATTCGGCATGTCCTCTCCTTTGCGGTTCCAGTAGCTTACCCTGAAATGGTGTGGTATGGCTGAGGGCGGCTCGGCGGTATCACCGTCAGCCCCCCAGCCATACCAGCGTACTGTGTACTTCAGACCTTCTTGGGTACGGCGGTGACCTACAAGGCGTTCCACTGGGAACTCATTAGAGACCTGGGCTGGTATCGTTTCACCACTTTGGTTTAGATGAGCATCAGTACCACTAGGGGTAGGTGTTTCCTCTGAAGGAGCAACCGTAATCCCCGCAGGTGGTACGTAGTCTGGGTCGTCACCCTGTGCGTCATCATTAACCTCGATGGGTGTCCCGTCTTCCCGGGGCTGAGTCCTCAGGGCAACCGCTTGTGGGTCACGCGCGGATTCTCCGCGTTCCTTCCTGGACTGAACCGTCTGAGGTGCAACCGTGATTCGGTTAATAGAGATTGTATTCTCTACACCATCTTGGTTCACCGTTACCGTGTGGTCGGTCGACCGAACTACCTTGAAAGGTCCCGATGATTTCGGAAGAAGCTTAGAATTGATATCTCTATCAATAGCTTCATCATCAGCTTCATCACCCGGTCGTGGTTTAGCTCCTTTCGGGGGGTGGTCAATAAAGACATATTGACCCGGCGTAGCCGTTACCACTTGGGTTACCTTTCGGTCGTAGTCCTCCTTGTACCGCTTCTGGGATGCTGTGAGCTTGCTCTCAGCATACTTGAGAGCACGTCTCAACCTCAAAAGGGTATTCCGTTTGACCTGTGACGGTGTGAGCGCTCCGGCGGCTTCTTGTCCTAATGGGTCCCCTTCAACAACAATACCTGGTGGGTGTCTTGACAGTATTAGATCGAACGGCGTAGTTTGCGTCGCTCGATGAACCTGAAGGTTATATGCATATGTCAAGGGCTGCAAGAGCTCGTCCCAACCAGTTTGGTGTTCTTCCGTATAATGTCGCAGCCTAGATACCAGTGTTCGGTTAAAGCGCTCCACTTGCCCATTCGTTTGCGGATGGTAGGCAGTAGTGAAGTAGTGCTTAATACCCAAGAGGTTACAAACAGCTTCAAAGAACTTCGAAGCTAAGTTCGAACCATTGTCGGTAAGTAGATAAAGCGGTGCACCATACGGGTAGATCCAATTGTTCAAGAACGCCACCGCGAGGGTCGTCGATTTCGTGTCCTTCAAGGGTATCGCTCGCGTGAGCTTCGAGAACCTGTCGGTGATTACGATGATGTACTGATATCCCCTTGTGGTTTTTGGTAATGGACCCAGAAGGTCTATTGCGACGAACTCGAGAGGACCCGCTGCAGGGAATAACTTCAAGTATTTCCTGTGCTTCCGGAGACCTCCACGGGTACGTACGCAAGATTCACATTGACCTACAAAGGTATATATATCATTAGCCATATGAGGCCAGTAGTACCCTTGCCTCAAGGTGTAGTACATTCTCGTACCTCCAGGGTGTCCTGATAGCCTTGGGTAGTGGGCTAGGTACAGCACCCGAGGGCGCAGCACCTTGGGCACTACCTTCTGTAGGGAACCATCAATAGGAGCTCGCCTCACCAGGAAACCATTTCGGTCGACGTCAAAGTTCGAGTCTTTCATACCTACTTGGTCCATGAGAGAGCGGCAATAAACATCGTTTGCTTGCTCTCTCAGGAATTCCTCGCGGGTAATTGGCATGACGTCTGTTTCCTCGAGGGCGAGTATTTCCCGAGCGATGGCATCACTAAACCACGTATCCTCTTCGGGTAGAGTCCAGTAACCTTCTAAGGTATCACCATCAGGGTTGGTAGAGATGGTAAAGCATGGGATATCATCCTCTACCGGCTCGGTGTCCAAACCATCTGTGGTAATGCGAGACATCGCGTCTGCGACATTGTGCTTGATACCTGGACGGTACTGTACGTCATACTCGAACTCTGAAAGTCGTAACCGCCATCGGGCAAGTCTGCCTGATGCGTCGGCCAGACCCAGTATCCACCGTAGGGCATCATGGTCGGTTCGAAGCGTGAACCTTTCACCATATAGGTAGGGACGGAGCATCAACATGCTCCAGACTACTGCCAGACATTCCTTTTCGGTTGTTGTGTAGTTCTTTTCTGCAGCGTGCAAAGCACGGCTCCAGTACCCTATAGGTAGTTTGTCGCCGTTTTCTTGCTCCTGCATAAGACAACAACCAATTTGGGCGTCCGAAGCGTCAGTATCCAACGTGTATCGTAAACCAGCTTTGGGTAATGCCAAGATGGGAGGTGTCAAGAGCGCATGTTTCAGCGCCTCGAACGCATCCATTTCCTCATTGGTAAGGCATTCAAACCTTGTAGGTTGACCTTTCAGCAGCTTCCTGTTGAGGGGAGCCGCTATCTTGGCAAATCCCTTGATAAACCGGCGGTACACATTGCACAAACCTATAAAGGATCGGATTTCCGTCTGGGACGTGGGTGGCTTCGCCTCCTGCACGGCCCGGATATTCCGCGGCGTCACTTCTAACCTTCCAGGGCTGATGATATGACCAAGGTATTCTACCTCTTTGGTGAAGAATTCGCACTTGCGGAGCTTCAACGTTACTCCAGATTCCCTCAAAAGGTTCAAAACTTCCCTAACATGGTGGAAATGTTCCTCTACCGTTCTGGAATATATGATTACATCGTCGATGTATACCAGAGCGGTTCTCCACTTCACCTTCGAAAGGATTATATCTAACGCCCTCTGAAAGGTAGCCGGGGCATTTCGCAACCCAAAGGGCATACGCGTAAAACGGAATAACCCAGCGTGGCAAGTAAACGTAGTTTTGTCCTTGTCTTCTTCCCTGATAGGTACCTGCCAATAACCACAATTGGCATCGAGCGTAGTAAAGATCTTGGCGTTGCCCAACGAATCTATACACTCGTCCATTCTAGGTATTGGGTACGAATCCCTAATGGTCATACTATTCAGTCTTCTGTAGTCCACACAGAACCGCATACGGGTATCATTCTTCTTTGTGACGAGAACCACAGGGCTGGCCCAGTCCGCATTTGCTGGTTCTATGACACCTTCACGGAGCATTCTCTCGACCTCATTGAGCTCAACCTCTCGGGCTTTTGGACCTGCACGGTAAGGCTGCTGGTAAATGGGTTTCCAGCCAGGCACCATATCAATACGGTGCTCTGTAGCCTCAATTTGGCCCAACCGGCCCGACCACATGGGTTCAAATTCTTCTAAGAGACTGAGGATCCGGTCTCGGAGAGCCTGGTTCTCCGCACCGATCTGGACTTCCTCTCTCCAATTCCGCACTGGGTCCAGTTCCATAGTCTTTTCCTGATCCCTAACCTTAAAGGTACTGGCGATCTTCTGTTCCATTTTGGTATTTGTCGATAACGGGGGCGCATATGCAGGGTATGGCGCATCCGTTCCTCCCCCTTCCTTAGAGGTGGCGACCTCGCCCAGCACATTAGGTGAGACCGTGAAAACCCCTTGTGGTGCCGGCAATGCGATTCCAATAGTGGTATTCTTGGGTAACTTAACAATGTGATTGCTAAAGTTACTCAAGTACACCTTGAAGGCTTGGTTAGGGATGTTGTCGATAATCCCGTTTGCCATCAAGGCGAGATGTCTTTCTGCCAACCTAGGATGGTTCTGTAGCATTACCAATCCTGGAACTGCGCATGAGACGTTCACTACCATTTGGGTCATAGCCGGAATTGAAACCAATCTGGTGAGCCGTATCTTGTTTGAAACCGTTTCTGTGGGTATATTGAACCTCGGCTTCTTACGCCAACCATCTTTGGTCTGCGTATTACCCAGTATAGCAATACGACCACCTTGACGGAGAGCGACCGTTCGGGACCCTGGCAAAATTGCCTTGACATGTTTGTCAATAAAGTTGGTCCCGAGGATACAGTCTGTCGCCAGACGATCCACCACAAAGAAATTGAGCTTCACCTTCAAGGTTCCAAGCTGTACCACAGTGGTTAACATTCCTCTAAGGTGCAGTGGGCGCTCATTAGCGTCCACCAGCGGGTTGATAGTCGGGGCAGGCCGAATGTTCCGCAAGACCGCATCGGGTATGACGCGAGCGTTTAGCACATTCGGACCGGCGCCGGTATCGAGTACACACGCAACGGGGACCTGTAGGTAATTGAGAAAGCTTACTGAAGCATTAACTTTATAGTTATTGTACTTCATTAGACACACCACATTGGGTACATCTGATTCTTCTTTTTCCACCATTAAGGTTTCCCGTTCCGGTATCGACGGGCCTTCCAATTCACGGTTAGGGGTGGCCCCTACGCTAACCGTTCGGTGTTTTCCTGCTCATCTTGAGCGGGACTGTCCTTCTCCAAGATTGGTGTTTCCTCGACGAGATGAACCTGAGATGGTGATGGTTGAGCTTGTACCCTCTTTCCAGATCCATATAGGTTACGGTGGTTTTGCTGCCTGGCACTGATCAGATGTTCGCGCACCCCTGGGGGTATTTTGTCACATCTGTTCGCCAGATGGTCTGGCGACAAACAGAGCCAGCAAACCAATCCACCTGTCTGGGGATCACGCATTGCCATAGAGGTAGGTCGGGTCACCGGATTGGTCGGTGCTGTAGCATAGGACGATGCTTGCGAACCACCCGTTGAGGTTTGTTGAGTGCTCGCCGCACTCGGTGGCGACCTTACCGAAGCTGGTGGTACTGTCGACGACCAATTACCAATGGAGGTGGCTCGCGACTGAGCCTGCGGCGCAGTCACGAGATGAACTGCCATTCCTGTTGGTACGCGAATGAGCGAATCTCCCTCTGAGGTAGTGCTTTCTTCTAGCTCCAATACTGACCGTTTCGGTTTATCCTTTGAGGTATGGGACGCCGACGGCTTCTTTCCGTGACGGAGAGTGTCGCCTAGTCCCTGGGCATAACGGGCAAGCCCATTATAGTCCACCTTACGGTTGTTCGCCAGGTAATTGCGTACCTGCGACCGGATCGCTTTGTCGACATTGTCGGCAAAGAGCGACTTCAACCTACTAGTGGTAAAGACATTACCGCATCGGGTGGCCAGATTCCAAAGGCCCAACGAGAATTCCATTTCGGTTTGGCTAGAGCGTTGGCGATATGCCTGCACCTCAGCGTAACCTTCCTGGATAACCTCATCGGTAGCGTAAGTTTCCAACATGAAATTAACCACTTCTGGGTACGTCTCTAACATCTCTGTCCCGTCTTCATCAACCGCCAGGGTATTTCCACGGAGCCTGCCTTGCAGCAAGTGGTAAGCTTGACCTTTAAGGTAAAACTGGAATAACCACATGGCAGCGCCTTCGGAAAAACCATTTTGGTCGCATGCAATCTTGAACTTCTGTAGAAACTCAATTACCGCAATGGGATCATCACCTGTGAAGGTAGTATCACCCATCTGGAAGCTGAGCTTCTTATGGTGCTTGGTGATCTTCTGCGCAACCTCTTGGGTGTAAGCAGAGGATCGGTTTCTCAACCGATATGACCTATAATCAACCGCTTTGGTGAACATATCGTTCAGCGGCTGACGCACCTCTAGGGTTGTATCGGTGTCCGAATCCGAGTCGGACGACTCGTACCGTTTCTTCTTACCTTTCCGGTTTCTCTTTGACGACTTCTTCGCCAACCTGTTCGGTTTCTTCTTGCGTCTACCTTTACGGTCATCATCCGACGATGAACCAGTATCGGTATCGGAGCTCGAGGAATCGGGGTCAGAGTCGTAGCCGCGAGTCTTTCCCTTTCTCCTCCTCCTTTCTTTACCCTTGCGGTTTCTTCTTCGTCGCCCCTCTTCTGGGTCAGACGAATCGTCCTCAGGTCCACCAGTCTTGGTGTCCTTTCGAACGTTACCTCCAATGGGTGGCAAGTACACGTCTCGAGGGCTCATCTCTATATGGCCCTCTTGACCTTGCCTTAAACCTTGTAGGTACGCACTATCGGCCGGAATTGGCTTGATTGGTGCGGAAGAACCGGCAGGGATCCCTTGTGGTATGCGAGTAACCACATTCACCCCAGGGGTTTTGGCTTCCGCCATTCCTTCAGAAACCCAAAGGTCTTGAACCACTCGGTAGATATGCTCCCGGGCACCCGTTAAGAGGTATGTTTCAACCAATTTAGGTATGCGTTGAGAGAGCTCGTGCACGGCTCGATCAACCACCAAGCGGGTAACGGCGTCCATGTCCATTGAGGTCATAGCTTCATTAACCGTAGCGGTAAAAAGAGCTTTCGCTCGATCTTCCAATTGGGGCCAAAGGTCCTCAACCGTTGTCGGCAAATCCTTGTTAGGTTCAGGAGCCAACGGTGGCTGAGTGCCCGTATCCTTTGAGGTTCCGGCCCGAGGTTGCCGAAGCAACTCCTCGGGATTATCCAGAATGGGTTTAGCGGCCGAAGCCGCAGCAGAACCCTTGTGGCTAGGTGGCGCGCTAGAGCCACGAGTAATCCTTGTAGGTCTTTCCATAGTGACCAATAGTGGTATCCAATTGCTTCGCGAGTATTCCTACGAAACCAAATAGGTGTGTGAACTTCCAGAATCCTTTCGAATGTCTTCTGTTCACCAGTAAAGGTACGACAAAAACCAAGAAACTTCTAAGTCGGGAGACCAAAATGTCGTACAAATACCGATAAGGTGTGGGGTCCGCCTGGTAGAGGGAGCGCGCGAGGGCTCAACCTAAAGGGGAAAAACACACAACCAATATGGTAGTAGGGCACCTGAAACCCGCAGGGGCAAACGGCGGGGCAACTAGTCTAGACCGTGTAGGTGTACGGTAGTAGACGTCGACGCGCGGTAAAACCTGAATAGTAATAGAGTAGCAAGTGACCAAGATGGTATAGTTACTGCCCTAGTGGTGCCTGACTTTACAATACCCGAGGGGGAAGGCGAGGTGCACCACAATATATACAAGGTGCACCGACGCCGATCTCCCATGCGGGCATGACGTCATCGGCTGTGCCCATGACCTACTGTCATGGGCCAGCAATGCTAAACTATCCTAGACTATAAATTAGAAATTAGAAATTATAAAATACAGAATACCAATTGGGTACAGTGCAGCCAGCAAGGCGCACCAGAAGGCCCACGTGGCACCAACCCATTGAGGTCTCATTGTACTACATCTGCCATCATGCTGTCCAATGTGCGCATACAGAAGATCCGAGAAGTCATGATCGCCGCGAATGATGGAGAGTTGGATGAGTCCTCCAGATCTCTTTGTACCGAATCAATCACAGCAGTTAATGCGGCTATCATCCAGAAGGCTTTCGAAAGCGACGAAATGGATTCCTGGATAGGTCTACAGGACGCCATTCTAGCCTTGGGGGAAGCAGGCTTAGAAGAAAAAGACCTCGACGAGATCCAATCGAAAGCGAAAACTCGCGATCCGGCATCAAAGTCGTACTTGAACTCTAACAAAGATCACAAGAAGCAGAGAAAACGCCATCGAGATTCAGAAGGATATAAACCTAGGGGTTCCCCTACCGACACGCAGCACGAACCCGACTCCGGTATGGGGAAAGGAAAAGCTGAAGGCGAAGGTAATCCTAAGCAGAACGATAACGCAGAGTTCAAGCGCGGCCGCTACGAGAAGGGCTACAAAGGGCAGAAGAAACCCCTTTTTCGTTAAGGGATTCGGGTCTATCCGAGACCGACCCGAATCCCATATTGGATGAAGGTAGCCCAGTGTCCTCAGGGGGCGTTATCTCTGCGATACGGCAATGTGAAGCATTGAACATCTCGTTCGAGCCGTATAAAGCAAGGAGTACGTATCGTCGCGGTTGGGGACACAATTGTGTCGAATCGAAGAAGGTTGCATGCTCATGGACACTGTCAATCCAAGACGTTAACGACCGTCTTCTGGAGCTCACTTTCGACCTATTTGAAGACGATTCGCCACTTACCGTCGGTTTAGATCTTAAGAGATACAGCGTAACGGACTTTACTACCAAGCCCGCTACAATGACGATCAAGAGACCAACTGACAAAGAACCGCGAACCCTCGAAATATACGTCAAATCTAAGACGATTTACAATGCCAGAGCACATATCCAAATCACACAGACTATGGGTACATTGCTTGCCGGCACCACGAGAAACCTAAGGCCTACGACGCTCGCCAAAAGGCTGCACCGACTCACGCACGCACCGCCGGAAGAGATCATCAGCTTATGTGAGCGAGCTGGTGAAAGCTCTACTGAGCTGAAAGACGAAGTACATCGGATAGCGAAGAACTGTTCCATTTGTGCCGAGTCAGGTATACCATTACCCTCCAAAAAGATCTCCATAAGCCACGTCAATAAGGCATTTAACGTGGAAATACAAATCGACTACACCTTCTGTACGATTCGGGATACGAAGTATACAGTCCTACACATGGTAGACTGCGGTACAGGGTACTCAGAGACGAACATCGTATCGAATCGCGAAGCACGTACATCCATAACAGTTATCGAAACTGAATGGTTGAATCGACACGGCGCACCAGATGCCCTATCAGCGGATGACGAGTATAATTGCAGGGAGATACGCAGGTTCCTTTCCGGCCGAGAGATCGAATTCAAAGCAAGACCCGTGAGACGACACAATAAGACTGGAATTGTCGAGCGGAAAAACGGAGTACTGAAGCGTATCCTCGAAAGGTTGCAAAAGGATAATGCCTCAGGAAACGACAAAACGATTCTGTCTCGAGCCACGTTCCTATCAAACTGTTTCACAGGCTCAAAGATCCTAAGCTCGTTCGAACTTGCAAAAGGATACGCCCCTTCCATACTCGGTGCTCCACGGCGTCTGGTAACGGAGGAACTGCTGAAAGCATACACCGAGCAGAGAGCCACAAGAGCACTGCAAAGGGTCATGAAGGCTCGCAACCACTCGAACCTCACACCATCCTGTATAAAACCCGGGGATGACGTTCTGTTCTACTTTAGAACGACAGACAACAACGTCCCCGACGAGTGGCGTCAGGCAACAGTCGTGAACGTGGGGAAACATATCGTGGAAGTAAGGCGGACTGAGAAGGGTCCCATATCCAGAATCGCCTACGAGAACATCAGACTCAGGCCCACATCGGACCTAGCTCGTGAGTTAAGCGAAGGGCTGATGGAGGACTATATCGACCTCACCCTGTCCTCAGGTTCCGAGAGCAACGGGGAACACACCGTCCAGGCAGCCGCGTCACTGATGGCTTCACACCAGAACGACGACGACCTCTGTCAACACACGAACGACGAGACGCAAGTCTACAAAGACATGGGCGAATACACCGACGGCTTGATGGATGAGCCGGAAATGACGGGCACGCCGGCCATAGAATCAAACGAACAGGAAGTTCTTAAAGAGATAAAGAACGTCATCGGCTCTAGGCAAGTTTCGGCTCGTGAAATGCAGTTCGCACCCCACTGGATTCTTAGGAATGCGGTGGACAAGGAACATAACGACAACTGGATACAAGCGTACGAAGAAGTCGACGAAGGGGATGTACCAAGGGGAGCGAATGTTATTTCCTCTCACACGGTCTACAAGGTCAAGCAGGACGAAGAGGGACAGCTGAAACTCAAAGCCAGACTCGTGACGCATGGAAACAGGGACAACCTCAAGGATGACATTAGGAAGGATTGCTCCAACGCCGACATGATCATAGTCAGGCTACTGATCAGCATCGCTTTATGCCTCGGGTTCACATTCGGGGTTGCGGACATCAAAGGAGCTTTTCTTCAGAGTGGACCGATAAGAAGGGAGATATACGTCAGGCCTGCTCCTGAACTTAAAATCAGAAGAGGAGTCCTGTGGAAGCTTACGAAGTTGCCGTACGGGATTGTGGAAGCCGGAAGGCAATGGGCGAAGCGTATTGAATCCTGGATGCTCAACCAACAAGGATTATCTAGAGTTTACGGAGTCAACCAGCTTTTCCTAAAGCGCGACGAAGATGATAACATCACTCTAGTCATCGCTAAAATCGTCGACGACCTCCTCGTGTCCGGTACAAAGCGGTGCATCTCGGAATTCATGCATCATCTGCAGGGCGAATTCGAAGTTGGCAAGGTAATACTCGCTAGCAAGCTATCGTTCGCAGGCTGTGACATCATCGAGAACGAAAGAAGGGACATAACCCTTTCCATGGAGGATTATATGGATAGACTTCACCCGATCGAGCTATCCCGCGCACGTCGAAAAGAGAGAGAAGATCGAGCTACCAACGAGGAGGCAAGCATGTACCGGTCACTGGCAGGAACGCTCATGTATCTCGGATCGCCAGTACTCCCACAGGCATCGTATGTAACATCAAAGATGCAGCATCAGCTCGGAGACCTCATAGTGAAGCACTTAGTCGACGCAAACGCCATGTTGCAGGAAATATGTCACCTGCAGCCGCGTATCACGTACAAAAGGCCATATGGTGTCACGTTTGGAAGACTGATGAGCTTATCAGACGCTTCGCATGCCAATAATTACAACGAATACGGACAAACCGGGATTATTTGCGGGATGAAGTTTATCACCGCACTCAACGAAGAACCGCTCTTCCACCGGATTTACTGGTCTAGTACGAAGCAGAAATGCGTAATCTATTCATCTTTTGGCACCGAAATATTGGCTTATTCGGAAGCTAAAGACAGGGGATTCGACATGAAGGAGACAATTGCCGACATATTCCCGCAGATTGGACTTGGCCATCATATCCTCGTCGACTCAAAAGCGCTGTTCGATACTATCACAACGCTACACGAATGTCGCGAGTTCCGCCTCAGGAAGACCGTAACAATGATACGGGATGCTTTCGAATCTGGGGAGCTCAATTTCATAACCTGGATCCCTGGTACGCTGAACATGGCAGATGCCTTAACGAAGCGTAGCGTGAATCATTCCCTCCGGATGAACCAGATGTTCGTCAAAGGAATTTGGGACATAGATGTCTCGAAAGGGACCAGCCACGACCATCGTTTCTGGCAGTGATGAGGATCTCGCTCCCTCGAAAAGGATACTAGCGCGACGGGGGGGGGTGTGTTAGAGTGTTAGTCACTGGTAGTAACTGATAGTGACTCACAGCTCACCTGACAACGGCTAACCGAAGGGTCGCCCAGTATCCTATATATAAAGGCACGCCATTAGCCCAGGAGCTCCTTCCGAAGAGCGCCGGGGGGCAGACTTCTGTGCCAACATCTATTGCTTGTGAACCATCCCTCCACCACTGCACCATGAACTTCGAGTCTATCACCGAAGCTCATACGAAAACTGTACCAGAAAGCACCCTACTATACTTTGGGTGAGCTCACTGGCCGCTAGGTACACTCCTCGATTAAATCCAAGATGCCAAGTTGGTTTCCCAGTTTGTTCTGTTGAACATGCCTTTTCACAGAAACGAGTAGTGCGATGGTAGTCAAAAACCGCAATGTTGTTCGCAAATGCATGATGTCTTCCCCAGCACTTCGTCCTCCAATAGTCCAAAGGCATTTGGCAACGCTCCTTGTTTCTTCGACAAGGAAACGTTTTCCTAGTCTACAACGCTCGCCATTCTTTGTTCTCTCGGAAACAAGCGCGCTAGTATTATATTCGGCAGACCGTGCGCAGTTAGAGCTTCTTTACCAAAAGGATGATCTGATGATCTGAGGGTTGTGAGAGATAACCTTTCTGCCAGAGTTGATGAATTCACCCTTGCGGGGTATTACCTGTGATACACCCTCCTCGAACGATAACAATACCATGTCCAAATTATCCACGAATCGTTTCTCTAACGGAAACGTTGTAACTTTAGCGGTAAACAACATCTCTGCAACAGCACAAACTGATTTGAAGTTATAAATTTGTATCGTGATGTCATCCCTAACGTTTCCGGTATCAATTGCTATCACTACCGTAGTTTGTACACAGAACAAATAAACCTTTCTTACACGCTGCCGTCACCTACTTCCGCTTCATTCGACAGCCAATGATGAGCCTGATAACAAAGACGTATATACTCCACTTCAAAAGCAGCGACGGGGTCACAAAGTCCTCCTTTGGACGATAAGGTTGGTCAACATCCGCGTTTATGTCGCAGAGCTCCGGTTTTAATCTCGCCCAAACTCTACTCGAATATGGCTCCCACGCTGACATTCTGTCTTCTTGTTCTGTCTCTATTCGCTTCCATATCTGGAACGCCTATCATAAGAAGAACCATCCACGTGCCGCACCAGCTCTTCGACTTGGCACACAATACCACCCGCAGCACAACTGTGCCGTTCACGCTCTACGCGCGCCGACCCGTTCGCAGCAGGCCCCTCATTATCCTTCTTCCGGGCGGGCTTATTCTTGCCTCTGATTACGAACGTCTATCATCAGCCTTTGCTTACCGAGGTTTCATTGTCGCAGTCCCCCAATATGACCAACGTCCAGCCCCGGAAACTCTCACTCCCCCGAATATACTAGCTCGTATAAGGTTCGCCTCCACCTTGAAACCACCGTGTCCAGAAAATGGACAGTTTCCATCTGCTGCTCTTGTTTCAAGGTAAGCTTCTTGTCCCAAGTTACTGCACTTGACGTTTACTAACCAAGTATTGCTTCAATGTTTATGAACCAGCTTCCTCACTCATGTGACCCAGCGTTCCCGTTCGCACTGGCTGCTCCGAAGGATCCTCGTGGACCGTACCGTAATATTCGGTCATAGTATCGGCGGAAGTGCTGCCTTCCTCCTCGTGTCAGGACAATGTGCAAACTTCAAACCGCTCGACCTATCACCGTTTAGTTTCCTTTGTGAAGAAGTCGCACCCATCCCGCCGCCGGCGCGCATCGTCGGTTTGGCGTTATACGAAGGATTGTACGTGATATCGCAAAGCAGTTTCTGCAACACTTCAGTTCATCAAGCTCCCATTCGCCACAACGCCAGGGAGTTACGTTCAATCTGTACCGCTAACGAACTCACTCACTTGTTTTCGATCGACAGACCCATGTTCACGCCGGTTAGATTCGCGATCCCCGACGATTTGTTCTTCTCCGTGATGGATTCTCGGTTTGACATCTCCGACACGCAAGCGCTTCTGCAGCCAAACGGCAACCTGGTTGAAGCTCTGATTTCCGAGGCGAACCATTTCGGACCGAACGATTTCACGAATGCAAGCATGACGCCGCGCTGCGCGCTTTCTCGAGCTCCTGAAGCGATGTTCCGGACCGACTTCCGCACACAGCGCTCAGTGATCTCAACGATCGCCACCATCGCAAGCCGGAGCTACCGCGTGTTTTTCAAGGGTGGAAACGAAAGGATTCTTACCAATTTGGTTGGCGGTAATCCGCGAGTGGAGACGTTGACAATTAGCTAATGATGAAAACTGCATGAGCTGCACCGCTTGAGTCATGATCCAATACGAGGGCGGCTGTCGTTGTCAAAACGACATATCTAGTGTGTCAAACTGCATAGTGTTCCAAGATCGGTTTTAGAGTTGGTTCCACCGTATGACAAGTGTTGCTGTAGTGATGGATGGGTTGGAGAATAGAGAAATGTGGTACAAGGCGGTTGACGGAGCGTGGCAACTGAAGCTTACCACAATCATGTTGTAGCCTATTCCAAATCGAAAGCATGCCGAAAGCGATTCAAAGTGTTCCAAGTAAAGATGAGCACACAAACAGTCAGCGGCGATATTAATTCAGCAGCGTACCGGACACTATGAAGAAGCAGGCAGTCAAGCAGGCTGTCAACAGAGCACCTGAAATGTAGGATAGCATATCATGATGATGATGTTATGATACATAGCTACATCTCTCCTGTGAGCAGATACGGCCAACGCACGGGTAGGATATACAGATGAGCACAGCACATTCGTTAAACCATAGGGTTGGGAGATACAGGTTACAAAGCACTCGAGATTCTGCTGCTCGAATGGGTCAGGAGTCCTGACTCAGGGCCGAACTGAACGCTGGTCCGAAGCACTCACCAAGGAGGTAATCGTGATAACTCTCATGGACGATCGCAAGAGGGAAGACAAGTAGACAAGTTACAAGGGTAGCTTACAGGGCTGCCCCCGCTCTGTCGAAGTTGGAAATAAACGTGCCCGGCAGCCAATCATGTTGGAAGAAAACAAAACTTAACCAACTCCGACGAGAAGAGAAGCGCCATTGTGGTGCACCCCACCTCGGCCAATGAGCGCGTGGCAACAATCGATGATGCGCGCAGATATTGCAACGTCAGCGGCAAAATCGCACATTCACCTCGCTCAAGCGCGCCAAATCCTCCCATCTCCGACTTGTCCGCTACACGGCCTCGCAGCGGCACCCTTCACACCGCTTCCCGTTCACGCCCGTCTCCGCTGTCGGCGTGCGAGTCGGAGCAACCCAACCTCCCGCACACATGGGCAGCTGTCTGAGCAAGGGCGCGAGCGCCCACGCGCAACATCACTCGCACCGCCGCAAGAAGCCCAAGTTCTTCTCGGCGTTCAGCGACATGTTCGAGGGCTTTGGCGAAGGCCATGGTGGTGGCGATGGCGGCGATGGCGGCGATGGCGGCGATGGCGGCAATGGCGGCGGAGGTGGCGATGGAGGTGGATGTGGCGGCGGCGGCGGCTGCGGTGGTGGAGGCGGCGGCGGCGGCTGCGGTGGTGGAGGCTGTGGCGGCGGGTGTGGTGGATAAGTCGCTTTCGGTCTGTGCTTGCATCTGTTTCTGCGTTTGTTGCCGTGCCATTGCACATTTGTTTCTGCCGCTGTATGGCTTTTGATGCGCTGAGCATTGTGTCATGCATGCGCGTGATTCTCCGAGTACTCAGTGTGCTCGTCGTGAACAACGTTACTCAGAACCCTACTCTTGCTTCTATCAACAGTCTTTCTGTACAACCATTCACTTTGTTCTGTTTCGCGCTTATATTTGCCAGTGAACAAGCCGTCGTGCTCTTTCTTACATAGAGTTCTCGGGTCAAGGCCACAAAGCTTACCGTCTTCGAGTGGGTGTATCAGTCGCACGTAAACAATTCCAACAAACTTTTTCGTTGCTCTTAAGCAGTATTGAATTGCGGCCATCATGCCCGCAACCTTCCGCGCACCCATCTCTATTCCTTCTTTTTTGCTTGCTTGTGTCGGTAGCATGCACATGCTGGACTTGCATCTACACCTGTCCACGCCAGTAGTGTTGCGTTATCCAATTGCAGATGTGCGAACCCCATACTTGTAACCGCAAGACCTGAACGGCGGAGGTTAGTTATGAGCTTAGCAGCCCCTCGAAGCATGTCCCCGTGTTTTCAGCTCTCGATTGGGTACCAGTGAAGCCTTCTCTTCCGTATATAATATTTGAACATTTGGCCGGGAAAGAACATTGTAGTGGCCAGCTTTGGCACAATTGGCAGTCCCAGATGAATCGATAAGGGCAGAAGGCATAAGTTGCAAAAGAGTTCCGTACGTCAACGATCCATGAGAAGGAAAGGTCCATGACGCAAAGGTTTTGAAAGCATCAAAGAGTTTGAAATTGTACAGGCCCCCGTTGCAAACTCATTACATCCAATGTCCCGATTCTTACCTTCATTGTTTATCATATATTGCAATTCGGCTAGAGCCAACAACAACGAAACTGGTCCGTTTGTCCTTAAGCAGCTCTTCAATTGGGAGGGGAAACCATGTCGCACACATGTAAGCGCTCGCACTCTTGCGGGGGGAAACCCTGGAAGCTCGATCTTGACCGGGAATAGGTTTCCTTTGAACATCATCTTCGGTAGGGATGAATCAGAAAAACAGTTTCTTCTTGTTCCTCACCATCGGTCTTGCATTTGCCTTCGATCCAGTTTTTGCCAGAATAACCGTGAGCAATAAGATTGTTCAAACATGGGTCGTGCAGAACGCAAATTCGATTATCTATGCTTTCTTCATCATCCTCATGACAGGAATACTGATTTGGTTCATGGAAGCAAGAATGTGGGTGGCGTCCATTCTCCGAGTGTCAGAATTTGAAGTGCAGCTTTGTGCCTGGACTCTGTTTGGAGTCGCATGTGCATTATGTGATTCGGTTTCTGTTGTACAATACCTTGGCTTGGTAGAAGTTACAAATGATGGTTATATCCCAGTCACATCTCCAGACAAAGTAACTTTCCTCTACGGAAAATACGGGTTTGGTCCAAACTCCGTCTTTTACAATTTTTCTGTTGTGGTTTCCCTCATATCTTTCGGACTTGCCGCAATGAGTGGATACTTGTGGTACAAAGGAGAGGAGAATCTGGAAGTGTCTGGAGAAAACTATCAAACATTTGTGTAAAGGCGACTTTGAGGAGAAGCGGGAAAGTAACAAAGTGGTTCGTCATCATCCCCATAATGAAGCTTGAGCAGGCATGTGTTTGTACAATGTGAACTACGAAATGCATCGCTCCCATAACGATGACGCAATGATAGATACTGGCCCAAAACGTTTTCGCATTTTCCGAAGAAAGAGAACGATTTAGATGAGTCATTCTCACGTATTTTCGCAATAGGGAACCACAGGGAACTTAGGACCACAGTAAAGAAGAAGAAGAATGATAGAAGGTTAGCTTCCTTGTAGTATACTATACTCATTCGATAGTATTTGTTGCGAATAATCTTGCACAACTGCAGCCCTTTAACATTCGCCATAGATTCAAGATACTGCTCACAACAAAGAGTAAACAGTCAAGTCCAAAGAGGTCAATTCTCATATTACGTATTACGAAGTTGATGGTGATGATGATAGTGGTTACAGTTGCAATGAGATCAAGATGAACGGAAGATTGTGTTGTCTGAGATACGGGACGCTAGAGCTGGTGCCTGCAAGTTCGAGAATGGGATGAATGGGATAGTGACGCTTGCATTGGGGCACGGATGACCAAGGGGAGTAGGGCGCAAGAGTCTTCCGAAACCAAGTACGTTCAATCTATTGAACAATATGTCTTGCAGTGGTATATCGTATTAAGGAACACAACCCGGTCGTGCTGCGCATAACGGTGGTGTAGCGTGCCTGTTAGTTCCAGGCTTCAACAGAGTTAGCGCTCATACCGTTGTAGTAGCCACACTGTACTTTCCTATCTTCCATACTTCAAGCCCGTATGAGTCTGGACTCCAGATCATTCTGACAATTTCTCCAGACTCTGGAGAAATTGTCAGAATGATCGCTACCTGCCGCGTAGTTCAGGAAACAAGCAGGTTGGGTTGAACCTCATCCCGTTATTTGAGAGCACCGCCTTTGTTTAGTATCCAAGTACCGGCTGCTGGAAAGGAGACCATCTTCAGAGGATACGTCAGGATCAAACAGAGGATACGTCAGAATCAAACAGAGGATACGTCAGGATCAAACAGATTATTGCCAATGGAAGCCCATAAAGTGTTTAGCCTCTTTGAGAAGAGAGAACCACATGGATAAGTCATTCTTTCTGGTTCTGGGAATAGGGATGTCAGGACCATAGTAACGAAGAAGAAAAGAACGCCAATGGAAACGACTGCTCTCGTCAAGATCAGACTCTTCTAAGGAATGAGCTCGTATTTCAAGAGTGGCGACGAATTGCCCTCTTTTGGATGCGAAACCCAATCAGTGAAAACTTTGCATCATCTGGTAAGTCCTCGATAAGAGAAAATGTGGTGAACTTAGGATTAGTTACCACCAATCTCCCGCCTCCGAGAGCAGCCGTCGTTGGCGTGTCAAACTCTGTAGATGTGATGTTCCGAATAAATCGTGCGCTCACTGTACTGCCCGATTGACGCAATCTCCATATAGACAGAAGGTTAACAGAATTCTGCACAACAAAAAGAGTAGCAGTGGCGCCGCCTTTGTCATTATATATTTCTAGCCCATCAGCTCCAACAACGGTATTTGGCGGCAACAACTGTTGAACAGATTTGGTGCTCAAATCTACAAAGAACAAACTATCGGTGTTCGAATTGGCCACGATTAATCCAGACGCGAAACGCACGATGCCGTTTGCAGAGAAGATACCAGGTTCTGCAGGAAAGGTGTCAGAGGGTAGGTCCACAGTGTCAAATTGGCACTTTGGAAGCGCTTCCAGGCGAAGAATGTAAAGGTTTCCAAGAGCCGAATCCGTGTAGTATGCAAAGCTTTCATCTGCAGTTACGTCGTTCACAAGAGCTCCACGCGGGGCATCACACGCCGCGATAGTACCACCGGATATAATATCATATACAAACATTCGTGGCGGACGGCCAAACTCGCCTACCATCCCACCACCGGAAACAAAGAGGCTTCCGTTTCTTGACGCGATTCCGGCAGCAAAGCGGTCAAAGGCTGGTGGTACCACTGTTGATGCAAAACCAGTAGCCATGTCAACGAGAAATATGGCACCAGTGCGGAAGTCAGCGGCAAAGAAAAGAGTACCAGCCGCATGTGCAATTCCCTCTACCTGAACCCTCGGTGGAAGGAGTACATTCTGTGCCGATGCGCATTCGAAAAATAGGATGAAGATGGCGACAAAGAAGAAGAACAGAGTGAAACTCCGTCGTGGAACGAGCGCCATGTTTTCTGTGCCAAACGAGATCTGCTGAGCTCTAATGAATGGCAAGGGCTGGGGTGGTACTTTACCGCTGCGCTTGTGGGCAGCAGGCGGCGTGCATTGACAGAAGCAGCTGTAAGGCGGTACTCCCATCCTGATCCCTGCCGTAGCTCGTGCCACATTTGTTGATACAACAACAACGATAAGATGCTCCGATGTTCGGCCTCGCTCGTTTGACCTACTACTATTCGACGTCTCCCTTTCCCTTTCTATTCAAGTAGAATATGCCAATTTCTTCTTCCCGGGGGCAGGCTTATTGTCCGTCAGCATTTGAATGCCTCGCGCACCGTTACTCGTCCTGAACCCTGCCTAACAACGCCGTGTCTACCTCACGTCCCACGGAAACCCTACAAAAGATGCTCATTAACGATCCTGATGCGTCGCCTTTCATCCCCGCTGTACAGCTCAGTATCACAGACCCTGAGTGACGGGCCAGGGTTGACTGGCGATCCTTCACCACGTCCTATTGGAGAGAACGTTGTCGGAGCGTGAACAGTAGTCACCATAAGAAAGTACAACTCCAAACGGTGCCCAATGAGGACGGCTTCTAGAATGGTATGCCTACCACCTCGTCAAGATCGTCGACGAATGAGCGTAGGGGAGATAATTAGAAAATGGCCTGAAAGAGTGCTGGGTTTTCTGGTGAGAGAGCGTTTCTTCCAACAGAAACGCGCTGCGGTAAATAGGAATTAGACTACCGCGCCCGTATCAGAGAGAGAGAGAGAACTCCAAACACGTTCGCCTTGGCTGTCTCCTGTTACAAATTGCGCAAGTTACTCCCACGGAGATAAACACAGCTGATGCATGACATTCACTTCAGTTGCGAAGCCCGACAAAAAACGACGGGACCGAGTGCCAGAAAAAAAGCTTACACTATTCGCAACGCAAGAGATCGAACATTTGTCCAACAAATGTCGTTGCGATACGTAGAGAAAGTGGCCCACGCGTGACGCCTGTTCCAAAGCAGGTACCGGTAGAATTGACGCGAATCCGTTGCTATCGCCGCACTAACAATTGTCATTGCTCTTGCTATCGACGTCACATGACGGAGGCGATGGAACCGAGAGCGCTGTGCAAGTCTCTCTCTCTCTCTCTGATACGGGCGCGGTAGTATAATTCCTACTTACCGCAGCGCGTTTCTGTTGGAAGAAACGCTCTCTCACCAGAAAACCCAGCACTCTTTCAGGCCATTTCTAATTATCTCCCCTACGCTCATTCGTCGACGATCTTGACGAGGTGGTAGGCATACCATTCTAGAAGCCGTCCTCATTGGGCACCGTAATACGTAGTGCTCAACATCATTGATAACACCCGGTCTACAGTGGCAAACTGTTCGCTTTCCAGTCAGGTAAGTTGCCAATGGGTGTAGAAGTGATGTGTCACAAGTTACGAGAAAAGCGTGCGTACAAAAGGCACAGACTCTCCGCCCAAACGGCAAGGGAAGATCATTGCTATGCTGAAGGATGGCGACGAACAACAAGATTTTATACTTATTGTCATGATTGAGGGATGAACTGTTCGATCGTACTACTTGACCAAAAACTTTTGTGCTTTCCCTCTCAATGTTCGATTCAAGTGCTAATAACATCCCTTCCAAACATTCCTTTAAGAGCAGACGGGTCACGGAACACACATTTAACTCATTTTATAGAGCAGATGAGGATGATCACTTCTCTAATTACTGGATCCTCACAAGATCTAGAAGTCCTCTGGAAGCTAGGACAGACCTCCACCCATCCGGTAAGTATGTCTCCCAAGGCGGTGAGAACAGCGCCCGACTCCATATCATACCTGGAGTACGGCCTTCTCTCATGCAGCTTCGGAGGGGAGCGACTCCCACAATGTTCCGTGCAGCCCTTTGCAGGCCAGGATTTTGCCGCTCCCACTCCTCCATTACATGTCCCACCGCCTCTTTCACCACCATTCCCGCAAACGCCCCCAGATCCCTGTTCGTTCCGCTCCGCTGCCCTCTCATCCCATTTATCATCAAAAGAGAGCAGCGGGCGTCTTCATCCCACGTTACCGAGAACTCTAGAGGAAGGGTAACCCCAACGTCTATATCCTCTTCCTCTGAATCTTCCTCCAGGTACAAATTCTGCAGTCCAAAAGTCGGGGATATCTCCTGGACAGCGCCTTCTTCGACAAGGCTTTCCCATGCCATTTGTATCTGCGTCGACCTTTGCACAAGATCGGCAAAATGGGCCCCAATGTAACGCCCCACACGGCGGGTGAGCATGTCCACCTGCTTTCGCTTAAGTTCGCTTGACCATTGCGGTCCAAAGCTCTCGGGAACTACAAACACAGCCCCGTACCAGAGATCTTCTTCGTACTTCGTGAACTCGTCATCGAAGTGGCGGATATGCCCGCATCCCTGTACCTTCCTCTTGAACCCTGCCACGTTGACTTCATAGTGCTCCAGAACCTGTTCCTTCAATAGCTTGTCAAACGCATTTGAGGAGGAATGGGCAGCCATTGTAGATTTCGTTTCAAAGCTTTACGTCTCAGTTCACTTCAAGAGTGCAGTTGATGAGCAAAGGCTGAGACAACGCGGAAGCAAAAGCCGGGTTCACTCCAATCCCACTTGCTTTATATACCCATTCCAAACCCAAACCAGCAAGACCTGACAAGGTTTCCAGGTAGCACATTCAATTGCTCCGCAACGCACCATTGCGCTTCAAAGCACCCAACGTGACCCCAATTGCAACAACGATCGCATCTTCTGCCATTTACCGATGCCACAGCGGCCCCAAGCACGAGTTTTGCAAGCGTTTCTTCACATAGAGCGGCGAAAAAGGAGGCGGAATAGGTTCGAATTGCATAACGTCGAGCTCGAAAACCCCGTATAGCGCCGTTAATACCGTCACTAAACTGCAATTTGCTTTCAACAGCTCTACGACAGATACCAAGTACTCTTGATTCGAATCCATCTCTAGCTCGTGCTATCCAGAAGATTAGGCTAGACACCTTTGTTCTAATCAAACCACTTTTCAACCTTGATTACATCAACGGCGATGTCAAAACCGTATGCTCACAGTCCTTGTATTCACGTTATTACAGCATAGAGCAAATTATGACATGCAAAACAGTCACAGAGATGCGACGTATCGCCAAGCTGTTGACATGATCTGTGTCAAGCGCCATTCTCCACACCATCGTGCAGCCCTGGTGCGGTGTGTGTGGTGGCACACCGTCCAAGTATTCCAAGCGATTTTCTTGTTCTCCTTCGTCCAAATCAGCTGGGTACCCTTATCCTGAAGGAAACATGTGGATCGTTTCCTTTCATTATGAAGGCGAAGATCAAATGTAGCTGCGGTCCCACAAGTGCATACACCATATGTTCCCCCGAGACCTGAACCGCAGCCATGACCATCCCAAACATTCCAAACTCGCAGAAGTTACCGAGGACTTCCCATCCAACCGTATATGTTTCTGTTCCAAGTTCTGCTTTGCTGACGTCTTTCACAACGAAGTCTGAAAACATCGAGCAAGTACAATCCAAACTCCTTGAATACTTCAAACTGCAATACGTTCGTCTCCTCGGGACTGCAAGCGCTCAAGCTCAACAAATCTCTCTCAGAAGTGTCGTGAGCGCCGATTACAAAGTTACCTTGTTGAGCGGAAGAGTCAGGATGCACAATGAGGTCTGTGCGCGAGAAAATAATACGTGGAGCTGTGTTCGCAAGGGAACTCAGCCCATCCTGAATCCCCAGAAAAGCCTTCAACGCAAAAGAACTACCCAGACATTGCTCACTGCCCACTACCCTCACCGGTTTCCAAAGTGGACGGAACATCACCTTCGTGTCGGAAGTTGAACCTATCCAACTGCCAGCGTCTGTAGAAATTCTACAACGAGCCATTTTTGTTTCAGGATGTGAACAGCGTCTTTTCTTCGAAATGTACAAACGTATCCAGTGAAAGCGAAAAACGTCCGACGCTAACGCTTGCTTCACTGCAAGGAGGGCTTGTCAGAGATCCAAACATATCCAATAGGGGAAACAACTCCACATGTCACCCCACCCGCTAACGCCAGTTGAAATCGTTCAAAGTGCGAAAAGCCCGTTTCTCATCCCTTTTACGCTGTTCCAAGTGCACTGCGATCTCGTCTCGGCTGCGAGAATCCTTGCATGAGCTTAGCACATGTCCCTCCACATTCCCATGTCCATAGGAGACTCTAACATGGGACGCCATGCAACCACCCATTGTCAGCGTCACCACCAAAAACGTTTTAACGTTGTTCACTTCAGCATCAACCTGGGTCACTATGGTACCCTCCTTCAGCCTGTCGACAAACTCCCTTTCCACCTCCACAGCTCGACCTTCTAGCAGCAAATCTTCTACTCGCCAAACCTCATCGCCTGGCGTTTCCACGGCGCTCAGCGCTTGCTTGTAGTCTTTGACAAGGTTAACATCCTCAAGATCGTCATCGTAAATTGCCAGATGGGAGCAATCGCGTCTTCCGCTTTGGTACCACGAAATATCCCTCATGGGAGTCTGAAGAATTACGCTGGCCTTACCAGCGCGCACGACGCCACCGGCCCACGATCTCAACCTCTCTAGATCCGCGATAAAGGTGGTTCGTGATGGATCATGATAGCGATCGCAACCGCGCCCGCGCACGAGTTCGGAAACGGTGAGAAAACTTTCAATGGGCGTGCGAGTGATGACCAAATGTTGCAACATGTCCACGTCATCGCCCCAGTCGTGTGTGATTCCTGGGCCGATCTTCGCACATGCCTGCTCTAGACGCAGCCACAGCCGATCAGCTTCTGTTCCAGTGACCCTGGAGCGGATGGTAGGGAACACCAGGTATGGGACCAGACCCAAGGCGATCCAGGAGTAATCGTCGTGGTAGACCTGCTTGTCCACCTAGAGGGAAATCTTCTCGACACCGGCCATGAGAGCGCAACGTTTGGCCTCACGGTACACCTCTCTCCAGTTCGAGTCGAGCATACCCATTTCCTTCCGACCATTGCACTCCGGTACGTCCTGGCATGTGCATCGCATGCGAGGGTTGCTTCTTGTGCACCTCTTCAGAATTCTACCTGCCTTAGAGGTTCTTTGATGCTTGTACGACACGCACATGTACATCACGTCATTGGCCAGCTCCATTTGCCGACCTTGCTTGATTGTGCAAGCAACTTCTGCAAGAAAGCGTTCCTCCTCGCCAGGCAGATTGACGTCATAGATATCCGAGAGGCCACGCATCACAACTGTGCTGAGCTCTTCGGACAGCTGAGTGACGGCGGCTTTGGGGTACGCGTTGTGGACGACCTCCTTCTCAACACTGTCTTGCAGGTGCTCAAGAAACTGTTTGGAGCTAGCGACATACTCGTTAAACTGGATGGCGCCGGTGTAAAGCTTCCACTTGGAGCGGAACAGGCTTCCAACGGAATGCCGGCGGGAAGTGGCAGTAACATATCCATACGCCGCGATGCGTTCCTTAATCAGCGAGACCGCATCCGCCACAAAGTCGATGCTTTTCTCACGGTCCTCTTCGAACACGGCGGCAACGTAACGTGAAAACGAAGCTTCGAGCTTCTGGTAGTTATCGCCAACAACGAGGGTGCTCATGATAGCAATTGAGATCATGGCGACACCGGCAACCATAGTGGCGAAGAACGGCCCGTAGGTCCAACCCTACACCGTCAAATGTTCACTTCTATCAGGAACGATGTTCGAAATCTATCATATCCATTGGCCCGTAGGGCCCATAGCCAGTACATTCCAGTTGGTGACGGTCATCCAAGTGATATATGCAGCGGCAGAGGCCGACGAGCCGCCCAGAACTGCGAGGGACTGTCGCAGCCAACCCGGGGCTCGGGTTTTGCGGCCACGGCGAGGAGTACGCATGGTAGCGATGAGCAAGTTACAGCGCAAGGGATAAGAAGCGTCGCTAGTGGGCGAGGAGATGGATGGAAGTCGGTGTCCTTGCTCGAGGCCGAAGAAGCTTGTTACATTTCTTTGTACAAGCGAAGATAGAGTGGTTGGGAGGTGATTCCATCATTCTGCAGTGTGCCTTTGTCGAGTTGAACCCCATCTGAAGTATCAACTACAGCTGTACATAGATACCCTTGGTAAACTTACCTAAGGTTGTCCAACTGTGAACCACTTCAGATTTCTTAGAAAGTTGATTTGTCCAGGTATGGTCCTAAGCAGACAGGCCTCACGTATTTTCACTCTAAAGCCTGCGATGTTACGTGATCGGGAGATCATGCCAACAAGTTGGCACACGTTTTCGTTCTGGGATTATCTACGACCGAGATTTCAGAGCAAGACGACCGTGTTGCTTGTTGCAACTTCCCGTTTCCAGAACATGTACGTGTAGAGGATATACTGATCTTGTTGCGAGGGTATCTTCCATGGTCATGCATCGATAAAGAGGTCCCTGGAATTTGCGTCAGCATTGGAAGCGGGCAGCGCTAAGCCGAAAGCTGTGCTCCTACCACAACGTGAGCTGTTCCGAATGGTAAAAGGCCATAGCTTTTGGCTCAGGAACTCCAATTGGACAAAGTTTGAAGAAAGAATGAGGTGTCTGTCCGAAGATTAGAAAACATGTGGGGCTCTCGCTCCAGAGATAAACAAAAGCTTCTCAGGGAAATTGACTTGTGGGCTCAAGGAGAGGCTATTCTCGGCGGGAAATGAGTGTAGCGCCAAGCCAACTTGCGGTGCGACAAGGGTGTGAGCTCTCACTCTGTGCATGCGTGCAGCGTGCTGTACATGATCTGGGATACTGCAATGGGGAAAACGCAAGTTAGCGGAAGTGTAGGGCTTGCTGGAACTGCTAAACAGCGGCACGAAGAGCACGAGGGCTGGGGCGGTTGTCGGTGCGTTGGGTGTCACCGGTGGGACTCGTTGCGGTGTCGATTGCGACGGGGTCTTTGCCGATGCGTTGCGATCAAGTCGACGGCCTCCTTTTTGGATATCTGCACTGTGCTATCGGAGAAACCCGCGTGCTCGCCATGTAGATGCCAAAAGAGCGCCCACCTCCTGATTTGTCAAGAAAGAAATAACATTGCAGTTCCTTCAACACCTATAGTTTTGGAGCGAACTGCCCGGACGGCGGCAAGCAAGGAGGCAGGGTACGAGGGTTAGCTCGGTCTCTGAAGTAAGCGCTTTCGTGAACACTTTGAGCCAGAACAAGATGAACCTTTCTGCTTTTCCCACCGTTCTCACGCTCATCAAGGCGGATCACGGTGGACTTTTTCTTCCAAGTTGGCGTGCTCGGGAACATTAGCAAGAGACAGAGAAACGGACGACTGTGCCATTTGCCATTTGCTTGCAGCCGTGTGAAGCCAAGCTGGTCGAGCCGAAGACAGAAGCGGATCGGACCAATGGCATGCGCGCAGCGAAAGCGGCGGCATGCGCAGCGCGCGTGCCACGGCGCGTGCGCGCCGATCAACAGTGCGCAGTGCGCACCTCACCTCATCGCATCGTCTATGTGGACAGCTGTGACACGATTGAGGTCCGCTCTCGCGGACCTCCTACGTCAGCGGTCACTATCATCGTGTGCCCTCGCTTTGGGACAAGCGGTCGTCCTGGGACAGCTTTTTGAATAAAAAAAGGCTGTTTCTGACTTTCGCTGAGAATCTGGATCATGAAGAAGCAAATAGCTCAAAGATGAGCCGATTACATTCAAATTGAGCGCCACATTTGAACTTCCCGCCCTTTCTTCACCCCAAAACCGACGTTGCGAGACCTCCAACACAGCAGTCCTTCCCGAAAAAGACCTCAAGAGTTCTCGAAGTCAGGTTAGTGCCGCTCAGTCTCCGCAGCTACTATTAAGTGCGTCGAAGAGTTATAACCCCACTTTTGCGGGAGGGTACCAAGTACGCGACTTTCAAAGCTGCTTGTATCTTCCACAACTCGACCAAGCTCCCACTTCGCAGAGTTGCGATTATGTTCAATTTTTCAAAGTCCCAACTACACCACGCCATTTGGCATAAGATTGACTTCAGAAAGCCTCGTTTAATGTTTCCATTTGCGTTTACCAAAGAAGAAAAACAGATATGTGTTGATTTAGTCTTACAGTTTTCGAAACAAAGCACGTCTTTTTCCCATGAGTGCTTCAAAGGCTTAGTGCAGTTTTTCGTCGACCGTTTGCGTCTCGAACAAAAGGCACAAATAAGATTCTAGAACTCCCGACCAGGTGCCACTTTCGTTCGCAATTTTATTCAGCATAACCCGTAAATTGCATTCAAACGCCGCTCCAACCTCAAAGAGCAGCATGAAATGGCCATGTCTCTTAAGAACCTTGCCGCACATTTTGCCCAAGTGCGTCAGGCATACGCTGAATATAGCATCACATCACCGAAACAGATTTTGATTGTTATAGTGCAATGCCGCAAAAGAGAAAGAACCGCGAAGGCGTTCGCGATCTTCCTCACACGAGGTAGCACAGCAAGCAAAACCCTTCTAGAAAGTGACACGACTGAGTCGGTTTGTAAGGCCGAGACCACCCTTCACGCCAGGCGTAGGAAGGTAGACCTGAAGGTTGGATCCGTGTAAACGGTGTGTGTATCCTCAGATAAAGCGCTGTTTCCACGGGGGTGGCAAGCGTGTAGTACAATGAGACCTCAATGGGTTGGTGCCACGTGGGCCTACTGGTGCGCCTTGCTGGCTGCACTGTACCCAATTGGTATTCTGTATTTTATAATTTCTAATTTCTAATTTATAGTCTAGGATAGTTTAGCATTGCTGGCCCATGACAGTAGGTCATGGGCACAGCCGATGACGTCATGCCCGCAGGGGAGATCGGCGTCGGTGCACCTTGTATATATTGTGGTGCACCTCGCCTTCCCCCTCGGGTATTGTAAAGTCAGGCACCATTAGGGCAGTAACTATACCATCTTGGTCACTTACTACTCTATTACTATTCAGGTTTTACCGCGCGTCGACGTCTACTACCGTACACCTACACGGTCTAGACTAGTTGCCCCGCCGTTTGCCCCTGCGGGTTTCAGGTGCCCTACTACCATATTGGTTGTGTGTTTTTCCCCTTTAGGTTGAGCCCTCGCGCGCTCCCTCTACCAGGCGGACCCCACACCTTATCGGTATTTGTACGACATTTTGGTCTCCCGACTTAGAAGTTTCTTGGTTTTTGTCGTACCTTTACTGGTGAACAGAAGACTTTGGAAAGGATTCTGGAAGTTCACACACCTATTTGGTTTCGTAGGAATACTCGCGAAGCAATTGGATACCACTATTGGTCACTATGGAAAGACCTAAAAGGATTACTCGTGGCTCTAGCGCGCCACCTAGCCACAAGGGTTCTGCTGCGGCTTCGGCCGCTATACCCATTCTGGATAATCCCGAGGAGTTGCTTCGGCAACCTCGGGCTGGAACCTCAAAGGATACGGGCACTCAGCCACCGTTGGCTCCTGAACCTAACAAGGATTAGCCGACAACGGTTGAGGACCTTTGGCCCCAATTGGAAGATCGAGCGAAAGCTCTTTTTACCGCTACGGTTAATGAAGCTATGACCTCAATGGACATGGACGCCGTTACCCGCTTGGTGGTTGATCGAGCCGTGCACGAGCTCTCTCAGCGCATACCTAAATTGGTTGAAACATACCTCTTAACGGGTGCCCGGGAGCATATCTACTGAGTGGTTCAAGACCTTTGGGTTTCCGAAGGAATGGCGGAAACAAAAACCCCTGGGGTGAAGATGGTTACTCGCATACCACAAGGGATCCCTGCCGGTTCTTCCGCACCAATCAAGCCAATTCCGGCCGATAGTGCGTACCTACAAGGTTTAAGGCAAGGTCAAGAGGACCATATAGAGATGGGCCCTCGAGACGTGTACTTGCCACCCATTGGAGGTAACGTTCGAAAGGACACCAAGACTGGTGGACCTGAGGACGATTCGTCTGACCCAGAAGAGGGGCGACGAAGAAGAAACCGCAAGGGTAAAGAAAAGAGGAGGAGAAAGGGAAAGAATCGCGGCTACGACTCTGACCCCGATTCCTCGAGCTCCGATACCGATACTGGTTCATCGTCGGATGATGACCGTAAAGGTAGACGCCAGAAGAGACCGAACAGGTTGGCGAAGAAGTCGTCAAAGAGAAACCGGAAAGGTAAGAAGAAACGGTACGAGTCGTCCGACTCGGATTCGGACACCGATACAACCCTAGAGGTGCGTCAGCCGCTGAACGATATGTTCACCAAAGCGGTTGATTATAGGTCATATCGGTTGAGAAACCGATCCTCTGCTTACACCCAAGAGGTTGCGCAGAAGATCACCAAGCACCATAAGAAGCTCAGCTTCCAGATGGGTGATACTACCTTCACAGGTGATGATCCCATTGCGGTAATTGAGTTTCTACAGAAGTTCAAGATTGCATGTGACCAAAATGGTTTTTCCGAAGGTGCTGCCATGTGGTTATTCCAGTTTTACCTTAAAGGTCAAGCTTACCACTTGCTGCAAGGCAGGCTTCGTGGAAATACCCTGGCGGTTGATGAAGAGGGGACAGAGATGTTAGAGACGTACCCAGAAGTGGTTAATTTCATGTTGGAAACTTACGCTACCGATGAGGTTATCCAGGAAGGTTACGCTGAGGTGCAGGCATATCGCCAACGCTCTAGCCAAAACCGAAAATGGAATTCTCGTTGGGCCTTTGGAATCTGGCCACCCGATGCGGTAATGTCTTTACCACTAGTAGGTTGAAGTCGCTCTTTGCCGACAATGTTGACAAAGCGATCCGTTCGCAGGTACGCAATTACCTGGCGAACAACCGTAAGGTGGACTATAATGGGCTTGCCCGTTATGCCCAGGGACTAGGTGACACTCTCCGTCACGGAAAGAAGCCGTCGGCGTCCCATACCTCAAATGATAAACCGAAACGGTCAGTATTGGAGCTAGAAGAAAGCACTACCTCAGAGGGAGATTCGCTCATTCGCGTACCAACAGGGAATGGCAGTTCATCTCGTGACTGCGCCGCAGGCTCAGTCACGAGCCACCTCCATTGGTAATTGGTCGTCGACAGTACCACCAGCTTCGGTAAGGTCGCCACCCGAGTGCGGCGAGCACTCAACAAACCTCAACGGGTGGTTCGCAAGCATCTTCCTATGCTACAGCACCGACCAATCCGGTGACCCGACCTACCTCTATGGCAATGCGTGATCCCCAGACAGGTGGATTGGTTTGCTGGCTCTGTTTGTCGCCAGACCATCTGGCGAACAGATGTGACAAAATACCCCCAGGGGTGCGCGAACATCTGATCAGTGCCAGGCAGCAAAACCACCGTAACCTATATGGATCTGGAAAGAGGGTACAAGCTCAACCATCACCATCTCAGGTTCATCTCGTCGAGGAAACACCAATCTTGGAGAAGGACAGTCCCCGCTCAAGAGGAGCAGGAAAACACCGAACGGTTAGCGTAGGGGCCACCCCTAACTGTGAATTGGAAGGCCCGTCGATACCGGAACGGGAAACCTTAATGGTGGAAAAAGAAGAATCAGATGTACCCAATGTGGTGTGTCTAATGAAGTACAATAACTATAAAGTTAATGCTTCAGTAAGCTTTCTCAATTACCTACAGGTCCCCGTTGCGTGTGTACTCGATACCGGCGCCGGTCCGAATGTGCTAAACGCTCGCGTCATACCCGATGCGGTCTTGCGGAACATTCGGCCTGCCCCGACTATCAACCCGCTGGTGGACGCTAATGAGCGCCCACTGCACCTTAGAGGAATGTTAACCACTGTGGTACAACTTGGAACCTTGAAGGTGAAGCTCAATTTCTTTGTGGTGGATCGTCTGGCGACAGACTGTATCCTCGGGACCAACTTTATTGACAAACATGTCAAGGCAATTTTGCCAGGGTCCCGAACGGTCGCTCTCCGTCAAGGTGGTCGTATTGCTATACTGGGTAATACGCAGACCAAAGATGGTTGGCGTAAGAAGCCGAGGTTCAATATACCCACCGAAACGGTTTCAAACAAGATACGGCTCACCAAATTGGTTTCAATTCCGGCTATGACCCAAATGGGTAGTGAACGTCCTCATGCGCAGTTCCAGGATTGGTAATGCTACAGAACCATCCTAGGTTGGCAGAAAGACATCTCGCCTTGATGGCAAACGGGATTATCTACAACATCCCTAACCAAAACCTTCAAGGTGTACTTGAGTAACTTTAGCAATCACATTGTTAAGTTACCCAAGAATACCACTATTGGAATCGCATTGCCGGCACCACAAGGGGTTTTCACGGTCTCACCTAATGTGTTGGGCGAGGTCGCCACCTCTAAGGAAGGGGGAGGAACGGATGCGCCATACCCTGCATATGCGCCCCCGTTATCGACAAATACCAAAATGGAACAGAAGATCGCCAGTACCTTTAAGGTTAGGGATCAGGAAAAGACTATGGAACTGGACCCAGTGCGGAATTGGAGAGAGGAAGTCCAGATCGGTGCGGAGAACCAGGCTCTCCGAGACCGGATCCTCAGTCTCTTAGAAGAATTTGAACCCATGTGGTCGGGCCGGTTGGGCCAAATTGAGGCTACAGAGCACCGTATTGATATGGTGCCTGGCTGGAAACCCATTTACCAGCAGCCTTACCGTGCAGGTCCAAAAGCCCGGGAGGTTGAGCTCAATGAGGTCGAGAGAATGCTTCGTGAAGGTGTCATAGAACCAGCAAATGCGGACTGGGCCAGCCCGGTGGTTCTCGTCACAAAGAAGAATGATACCCGTATGCGGTTCTGTGTGGACTACAGAAGACTGAATAGTATGACCATTAGGGATTCGTACCCAATACCTAGAATGGACGAGTGTATAGATTCGTTGGGCAACGCCAAGATCTTTACTACGCTCGATGCCAATGGTGGTTATTGGCAGGTACCTATCAGGGAAGAAGACAAGGACAAAACTACGTTTACTTGCCACGCTGGGTTATTCCGTTTTACGCGTATGCCCTTTGGGTTGCGAAATGCCCCGGCTACCTTTCAGAGGGCGTTAGATATAATCCTTTCGAAGGTGAAGTGGAGAACCGCTCTGGTATACATCGACAATGTAATCATATATTCCAGAACGGTAGAGGAACATTTCCACCATGTTAGGGAAGTTTTGAACCTTTTGAGGGAATCTGGAGTAACGTTGAAGCTCCGCAAGTGCGAATTCTTCACCAAAGAGGTAGAATACCTTGGTCATATTATCAGCCCTGGGAGGTTAGAAGTGACGCCGCGGAATATCCGGGCCGTGCAGGAGGCGAAGCCACCCACGTCCCAGACGGAAATCCGATCCTTTATAGGTTTGTGCAATGTGTACCGCCGGTTTATCAAGGGATTTGCCAAGATAGCAGCTCCCCTCAACAGGAAGCTGCTGAATGGTCAACCTACAAGGTTTGAATGTCTTACCAATGAGGAAATGGATGCGTTCGAGGCGCTGAAACATGCGCTCTTGACACGTCCCATCTTGGCATTACCCAAAGCTGGTTTACGATACACGTTGGATACTGACGCTTCGGACGCCCAAATTGGTTGTTGTCTTATGCAGGAGCAAGAAAACGGCGACAAACTACCTATAGGGTACTGGAGCCGTGCTTTGCACGCTGCAGAAAAGAACTACACAACAACCGAAAAGGAATGTCTGGCAGTGGTCTGGAGCATGTTGATGCTCCGTCCCTACCTATATGGTGAAAGGTTCACGCTTCGAACCGACCATGATGCCCTACGGTGGATACTGGGTCTGGCCGACGCATCAGGCAGACTTGCCCGGTGGCGGTTACGACTTTCAGAGTTCGAGTATGACGTACAGTACCGTCCAGGTATCAAGCACAATGTCGCAGACGCGATGTCTCGCATTACCACAGATGGTTTGGACACCGAACCGGTAGAGGATGATATCCCATGCTTTACCATCTCTACCAACCCTGATGGTGATACCTTAGAAGGTTACTGGACTCTACCCGAAGAGGATACGTGGTTTAGTGATGCCATCGCTCGGGAAATACTCGCCCTCGAGGAAACAGACGTCATGCCAATTACCCGCGAGGAATTCCTGAGAGAGCAAGCAAACGATGTTTATTGCCGCTCTCTCATGGACCAAGTAGGTATGAAAGACTCGAACTTTGACGTCGACCAAAATGGTTTCCTGGTGAGGCGAGCTCCTATTGATGGTTCCCTTCAGAAGGTAGTGCCCAAGGTGCTGCGCCCTCGGGTGCTGTACCTAGCCCACTACCCAAGACTATCAGGACACCCTGGAGGTACGAGAATGTACTACACCTTGAGGCAAGGGTACTACTGGCCTCATATGGCTAATGATATATATACCTTTGTAGGTCAATGTGAATCTTGCGTACGTACCCGTGGAGGTCTCCGGAAGCACAGGAAATACTTGAAGTTATTCCCTGCAGCGGGTCCTCTCGAGTTCGTCGCAATAGACCTTCTGGGTCCATTACCAGAAACCACAAGGGGATATCAGTACATCATCGTAATCACCGACAGGTTCTCGAAGCTCACGCGAGCGATACCCTTGAAGGACACGAAATCGACGACCCTCGCGGTGGCGTTCTTGAACAATTGGATCTACCCGTATGGTGCACCGCTTTATTTACTTACCGACAATGGTTCGAACTTAGCTTCGAAGTTCTTTGAAGCTGTTTGTAACCTCTTGGGTATTAAGCACTACTTCACTACTGCCTACCATCCGCAAACGAATGGGCAAGTGGAGCGCTTTAACCGAACACTGGTATCTAGGCTGCGACATTATACGGAAGAACACCAAACTGGTTGGGACGAGCTCGTGCAGCCCTTGACATATGCATATAACCTACAGGTTCATCGAGCGACGCAAACTACGCCGTTCGATCTAATACTGTCAAGACACCCACCAGGTATTGTTGTTGAAGGGGACCCATTAGGACAAGAAGCCGCCGGAGCGCTCACACCGTCACAGGTCAAACGGAATACCCTTTTGAGGTTGAGACGTGCTCTCAAGTATGCTGAGAGCAAGCTCACAGCATCCCAGAGGCGGTACAAGGAGGACTACGACCGAAAGGTAACCCAAGTGGTAACGGCTACGCCGGGTCAATATGTCTTTATTGACCACCCTCCGAAAGGAGCTAAGCCACGACCGGGTGATGAGGCCGATGATGAAGCTATTGATAGAGATATCAATTCGAAGCTTCTTCCGAAATCATCGGGACCTTTCAAGGTAGTTCGAGCAACCGACCACACGGTGACGGTGAACCAAGATGGTGTAGAGAATACGATCTCTATTGACCGAATCACGGTTGCACCTCGAACGGTTCAGTCCAGGAAGGAACGCGGAGAATCCGCGCGTGACCCACAAGCGGTTGCCCTGAGGACTCAGCCCCGGGAAGACGGGACACCCATCGAGGTTAATGATGACGCACAGGGTGACGACCCAGACTACGTACCACCCGCAGGGATTACGGTTAATCCTTCAGAGGAAACACCTACCCCTAGTGGTACCGATGCTCATCTGAACCAAAGTGGTGAAAAGATACCATCGCAGGTCTCTAATGAGTTCCCAGTGGAACGCCTTGTAGGTCACCGCCGTACCCAAGAATGTCTGAAGTACACAGTACGCTGGTATGGCTGGGGGGCTGACGGTGATACCGCCGAGCCGCCCTCAGCCATACCACACCACTTCAGGGTAAGCTACTGGAACCGAAAAGGAGAGGACATGCCGAACGATGGGTAAACCTTAGAGGTGATGCACAGCTCTTAGGGAGGGGGGAGGCTCTTTTCGCGCTCTCCCTCATTCGCTGCGCATCGCACCCACATGGTAACTGAAGCTAACTGCAACACCTAACTGGATAACTTTAATGAAGAAGCTAACACCAACTGGGAGAAGTTAATCAGAGTGCATCGAAGAGACCAAGAGGGTTTGCCGGAAGACCGTGAAGGTTTAGTGATGACGTCGTACCGAACGAAGCTCGACGAGGGATGCGCTTCGAGCGTCAGCGTCGCAGCGATCCCAAAGCTGGCACGCGGCCGGCACGCGCGCGCACCTTCATGGCACGCGCCGCGCACGCATGGCTCCAAACCCAAGTGGTGAAAGTCAAAAAATTAAGGTTTTTGATAAGCGAGAGACGCGCCCCAGATCGGCAGACCGCCGCGCTGGGTAACCGATTCGGTTTACACTATTGTCTGTAAGGAGCGTGCACCGGCATGGTCAAAAAATCTGAGTATTTTGGGCGTGCTGCGCTCCCGAATCGGCCATTCTCAGCCTCTGAAACCGCTTGGTTCCCGAGATACAGACCAAAAGGTGTTTTGGCGTTTTTGATACCGTTTGGTGGGGTAATTTCGGCGTGCAATTTTTTGATTCGCCTTGCAAGTAACCTCATGGGTCTGGTGCAGCTTGTGCGCGTATGCGCGCCAAGAGGCCATGCAGAACCATACAGGTACATTGCTGGCACTCGCGCTACGTCGCGCGCCATCCCCAAGCTACCAAATCGGTACTACGTGACGCTCGCTGCGCACAGAAGTGCAACTGCAAGGTCTACCAATTTGGTTTGAGCTGTTTATGGTAGTAGAGACACGACGGAGGATCGCGTCACCCGGATAGTGGCTGTGAAGAACCAAACCTTCGTGGTAATGACGAACGACACCCATGGGGACTGAAGCGGTTTGGAATAAACCTTAAAGGTGGAGCATGGAACTGCGCGGGAGACGTTAGTAATGCTGCGCAGCCCTTTATGGTACGATGGAAACCTTGAAGGTGTTTCAAAGTTATGGAAATCAGAGAGAGAGCATGAAATGAACCTGTATGGTACTATCGAGATCCTTTATGGAACAAGCTAATCGACCGTGATGGTAACGAAGGGCAAGGAGGTCCGACGAATGGCACATGCCAGGACCTATATGGTGACGCCGCAACCATGGAGAGAGGAAGTAGACCATTACGGGATGGGAGCGAGACCAGAAAGGACATGAATACACCTCGTATGGTCTAGAAGGGAACGAGTTTTTGTGCTTACCATGAAAGTTCGTTTCCTTATGAGGTACGAAACCGATCGAGATCTATGTGGTATTCTTTGAAGACAGAACGGACATGGTTCCTAGATGGTTTTCGCGCTATTTTGACCACGTTAAGGTTTCGCGCTCGTCATGGATGATCGACACCGAGGGTGGTTTGATGCACATGAAAATGGAACCCTTTGTGGTAGTACACTGCAGACGCCAACCGAAGCGGCCATCCATCCACCTTAGGGGTACTGAATGAAGCGCCGTGTACCGCTACGGGTGGGAGCCCGCACGCTGGTACCAGGGCTACCCATGTGGTTCAGATACGGATCGGGGGTCACCATAAACGGATTCCACCTTGTCGGTCGGACGAGAAGCCATGGTGGCGTGAGCCGCGTAGACAAACCGCAAAGAGGTGCGAAGGTAACCAGAAGGGATAACGATGGAACAACCTCGATGGAGTCAGCGGCAATGCCTCGAAGGGTTGGTACTCGAACCTCGAAGGGACAGAGAGACACGCCGCAACCAAGTGGGCGCCAAAATCCTTCACGGTACAGTGCCCACACGAGCTCGAAGGCGCAACCCGCCACCCCCACTGGGTATACCGACACGGTAAAAGGGTCCAAGCCGGGCAGCCAAAAAGGTACAACCTTGGAAGTATGCAATGGGCGCGCGTCGCGCCCAAACCACAAATGGGAATGGATAGAGCCGCAACCGGTGATGACCAAGGTGGTGACCAGAGGGCGTTCGGCGATGCAAAGCCGACGCGACGCACGGCGCGAGATGGCACAAAGGCTGCGACAGGGACCAAATTGGTACGACGATGCCACCGACTTGGTGAAAGGATTTAGGAGCCACGAGGGCGTGGCTCAGGGTAGGAAGGGGGTCTGTAGTACAATGAGACCTCAATGGGTTGGTGCCACGTGGGCCTACTGGTGCGCCTTGCTGGCTGCACTGTACCCAATTGGTATTCTGTATTTTATAATTTCTAATTTCTAATTTATAGTCTAGGATAGTTTAGCATTGCTGGCCCATGACAGTAGGTCATGGGCACAGCCGATGACGTCATGCCCGCAGGGGAGATCGGCGTCGGTGCACCTTGTATATATTGTGGTGCACCTCGCCTTCCCCCTCGGGTATTGTAAAGTCAGGCACCATTAGGGCAGTAACTATACCATCTTGGTCACTTACTACTCTATTACTATTCAGGTTTTACCGCGCGTCGACGTCTACTACCGTACACCTACACGGTCTAGACTAGTTGCCCCGCCGTTTGCCCCTGCGGGTTTCAGGTGCCCTACTACCATATTGGTTGTGTGTTTTTCCCCTTTAGGTTGAGCCCTCGCGCGCTCCCTCTACCAGGCGGACCCCACACTTTATCGGTATTTGTACAACAAAGCGTGACCGAGTGCCAGCACAAGTCGCGGGTCGCGGAGAACAACCCGAAAAGAGAAGAAAAGGAAAGGGGAGTCACAAAAGTGACGAGAAGAAACGGCAAAGCCGGGCAAATCCTTATATAAGGCGAACGCGACAAATAGCGGTATAATACTCCCACAATTGGGTTCGTTTGGTTGACGCAGGGTGTTTAGACTACCGTATGCTACGGAACCTTCCTCCTGATGGGGATAGAGGCGCTCGCAGTCGTGAAGTCTGGAGTCAAAACCCTGGTTGGGGGAAGCTTTACTGGGTGCGACGGCGAAGTCGCCGGAGCACCAAGTAGTGTAGCTCGCCAACTAGAACTAATAAAATTAACTAAATATATTCCACAAAATTTGGCAACTACCCACACCATGTGGCACATCCCCCACGTGTACGTGGCAAACCTCCGGGCACAACCGTGCACACGTGCACATCCACCTCAGTGGTCGTCATCCTATTCATATATAGGCAATCACCCGGTCCACCGGAAATATGAACAAGAGTTCACACAATCCCCCAGTGAGGGCGTTGCACTACCCATCCCCCTCTTTAGGCGAGTGCACTGACCCGAAGATGGGAGGAGCGACGCCGGAGAATGTGCGTAAAAGCACGCCCGAACCCGGGTCGTCCGCCAATCACTCTACCCCAGAGAACCAACATCCCACAATAGTGGCACAGCACCAAGAGCTCGAGACCAATCGCTCATCTCCAACTCTTCCTCCTTCTCCGGCAGCGCCGGTTAGCGACCTTACCGAACACCCGATGTCCAATAAACCACCAAACCTCCCTCCGTCAGGGTACTTCACCGGTCTCCGGTCGGCGCCCCTGCCTCAGGAAAATGCGAACAACCAACTACCGCAGAGCGGGACTCAGGAACCGACGCAGCCTACTGCAGTTGAACCCGCTCCACCCGTTCCGGGAACTGCCCAGAATGTGGCTCACCCGATGCAGGGTTTGGCTCCAGCTTCTGGATTCCTCCCGTCTACGGGTTCCTTGACACCTAACGACGGGGCGGCTTTCCCCAATGCGGGGGCGGGCGATGAGAGCGACATTATTGCCCGGTTCCTCCGGTGTGCTGGTCTCAGCGCTGCCGAAGCTTCGGGCGATACGACCGCGATGGCAGATGCGCTAGCAAACCGCCTTGGCGGGGGCCCTCCACCTAGCGGTGGTAGGGGCACTGGCCAGTAGCTTCCGAAGACTCGGCTCCTTTTCGGCGTAGCCGGCGTCCATGGTAACCCATAGTGACTTCCTCCAGTAAACTCTCCCGTCTAGGACGGTTTCCTCTTTCTCATACCTCTTCTTTCTCCCTTCTCTCCATCTCTCTATCTCTTTTTGGGGGCGTTCCCTGCTGTGCAGGACTTATACCACGTAGTGGTATAGCCGGATTTGGTCGGAGATGTTCAACTACAGTGGCTTCCGGATCCCTGCCAGCATCCCTCTTTCTTGAGGTAGCCCGCCCCAAGTCTGGGAGTGAAACCGCGTACGCCTTATCGCAGCCGCGCTCCGTAAACTTCAGAGGGTGTGTAGCTCGTTGCGAGATCCAAGTCTTCCCACTTGAAGCGGTTTCATCCACTAGAATACACCCAATAGGGACCTCGTACTGTACCGAATTTTGAAAGTCCCATAGCTTTTGAACCAGCTATGCTGTGAACAAATCCAATACATCGGCAGACTCCTCTTACACAGAGCTTTCGTTTGAAACCCAGATCGTTGGGATTGAAGACCACTAAGTGGGAAAACGCGGACCATTTCAGTTCGTCAGAATGGGGTCTAAAAGTAGAATCGCGAACTGAAATGATGCCGTAACTTCGGAACAAACCAAGATACTCGGGATCTGTCTTCCTCAATGAGTTCAGACACACCCAAAATATCCTGGTACAAAACAGTTCTAGAAACGGAGAAGTATTTCCCAAGATAGGGGGTTTTAGCACAAGTCAGCCTCATAGTACTGTAGAGGCGACATACCCGATCTCCGGGAACTTCAACCGTGACGAACGGAAGCGAACCAGCGTACCCCCGTGTTCCACGGATCAGTACGCGCGTTGCAGCGGTCGCAAAGTGTTGTGCACGACCCGATAGCGGGGAGAGAAAAGCGGTTGATCCGAGTAGACTATCCATCCAAGATGGCGAAGTAGCCGTGTAGGCGCCATAAAAACCCAAGTATTGTGGTGTACTCGACAACTTTACACCCTGGTGATGGAGAAAAACCGTGAATGCGGATACATAAGACCAGCAAGCTGGATAAAAAACCCATCAGCACGAAGACTGAGTAAATGGGGTTATTAACCCGACTGAGTCGGACTCCAACTCAGAGAGTGCGACTGCGTGACGCCACCCCAGGTGAGCATTACTTCCCCTATTAAACGGCATGAGAATTCTTCTTAAATTCTTCTTCCCGCAATGGCGGTGCCCATTACCCAACCTGGGCGTTATCCAGCGTACCTGCGAGAGCCGTACCGGCGCGACGGTGGTACTGTACAACCCGTGAACGCGGGAGGTGTTCGATCGGTTCCTCAGTATCCCCTTCGGGGCCATAACCGTACCAACGGACTCTGTATTGTAAATTACGGTTCCTATCGTAGGAATGTCCGAGAATTCGGTCGACGACGTATTCCTGTACGTACACTTCCCGGCCATGCCGTGTCTTCGTCACTTCTAGTGGAACATTACCCTCATTGGGAAATATATCCCTCAAGAGGGTGTCGGGGCGCATTAAGCCGTGTCGGCGCTAACCCTGCAAGGGATCGAGTCTCCACCTTCGTGGTAGTCGGCTCTCACCGCTAGCTTGCGTGGGTCATTCCGCCTCTGCGGTGGCAATGACGCCGTTTGTCCCGACTGGGGTGTTCCAAGCTCCGTGGGGAGTGGCGCGTAAGGTGCGTCTCCCCGTGAGCGGGCACGTAACTCCAACAATGGTTGGCTAGGGTTAACCCGAGTTTGAACCGCCTCCCTAGAGTGGGGTTTCTCCAACGGCTGCGCCGTGCGCTTTGGACTTGACACCCCGTGTCCAACGGCGAATTCCGGTGAGCCGGCGTGTGCTGCGCTGGCCCCGTGTGGGTCGTACACAGCACTTCTCCCGTTTCGGGTGGGTACAGCTTGCGCTGCGCCCATTACTTAGGGAGATTTTGATTCTTTTGCCGTTGGCTCGCCGTCCTGGACGGGTGCTTTCTCCGGAACGACCGGTTTCTCACTGGCTTCGACGTCGGGATCTGCCGAGACGCTCGGGTTCCGCGGACGCGTGCCCGATGAACCTACAACTGACTCCCCTGTCTCAGGGTTATCAATTCCGTTGCGGACGGTGGGTGTCGTTGTTTTGGCGTCCTCCAGGGTGGAGGGCGCTGCTGACAACTGCTGTTGAACGTTCCCCCGAGGGGCTTGGTCGTCCATACCCAGCGCTGCTGGCTCATCCTCTGCGCTGCGCTCCGCCTCTTGCGGCGATGGTAGCGCTGCCATTTCCGTTCCTGCGGGAGACCCGTAACCGACGGTGATGAGCATTCACCCTGATAGGGGCTTTGCGAAGCAGGTCGATTGTCGTGCTGCGTGTGTGGCGACGACTCCGCTTCACTAACCCGTGTTCCACGGTGCAAATTACGTTGCGACGGCGGGCGGCGAGCCTCCTCCCCCTCCTTAGACGGAGCTAGGATAGGGAGTGGCGGAACTCCTGCATGGCGGGTAATAATGCGTGCCATGGGGGTCGTAGAAGTTCGGCCAAAATGGCCTGTGCTATCCGGCGAAGCCGGGTTTTCCAATAACATCGGAATGTCTGAGAGGCCCCGGGTGGGGTGTGGTAAAACGAGTGATCGTTTGGCCACAGATGTTCCGGGTGTCTTCGGTGCTGCTGTACCCGTAGAAACGGGTGTTGTACTGTCCAAAACTACCTCAGACGAGGGCGGGGGGGCCGGCACAAGGCGATCGCGGGATAGCCGCTCATGCGTGTTGCCCATTTGCACCACGACCGTGTCGGTAGTTACGGATATCACCCTGAAGGGTCCGTCCGCCACTGGCGATAGCTTGTGACGTTTCTCCCGTTCCGGGTTGTAGTACTCCTTCCGTACGAAGATGTAGCTACCTACCGCAATTAGCGGGCTGTTGGATCTTCGTAAACGAGCGTCGAAATTCCGCTTGTATGCGGCTTGGGCTCTGGCCATTGACTTCCGCGTAGCGGGTACCAACTTCGTGAGCCACTCTTTCCACCTTTGTCGGTAATCACCCACAGATAAAAAGCTTCCAAGCGTAGCTTGCGATTCCAACGCCGCAGGCGGGGGAGTACGAGACAATACCAATTCAAATGGTGATACTCCGGTATCCGGTGAACTTGCGTATTGTACGCGAACGTCACCGCATCGGTGTACAAGTCCCAATTCTTGGGGTGGTCAGCAACGCAGAAACGGAGGGCGCCTAGCATCGTCCGGTTGAACCGTTCAACTTGCCCATTACATTGGGGACGATAGGTAGTTGTGAACTGGTTCTTCACGTCCAGGATGCGGAAGACATCCTGGAAGAAGCGCGACGCGAACTGCTTTCTGTTATCGGACAACAACTCCACTGGAGGACCGTACGCGAATGTCCAATGGGTAACGAATGCGTTAGCCACCGTGTACGCGGTTATCCTCCGAAGAGGGGCAGTCCGAACAAGCTTCGAGAAGCGGTCGGTGATCACAAGTAGAAACTTGTTCCCTCGTTTTGTTGTGAGGAGCGGCCCGAGGATGTCAATTTTGAACAACTCCAGTAGTGCCCTAGCAGGGAATAGCTTCAGCAATTTGCTGTTCTTCCGAAGTTTCATTCGTTTCTTTGCGCACTCCGTACAGAAGCGTACGGTCACGTAGCAATCCACCGCCATTGCGGGCCAATAAAAGTCCCTTCTCAGGGTTGAGATAGAGCTTCCGGCCACCGGCATGACCACCGATCTTCGGGTAATGCGTTAAATGCAACACCCGCGATTGCAGGGAATGCGGCACCACTACTTGTGAAGTAGCTTTGACGTTCCTCACGAGGTAACCTTGGTCGTTTACCCCGAAGGGGAGTGCTTCACCACCGTTAAGACGGGCGCGTATCCCTATGCAAAAGGGGTCTCCGAACTGTTCTCGTACCAGTTCCTCTGGAGTTATGGGGACAAAATTCCCCCGTGGGGGTTTCTCAGTAGCGACCTCATTAGAGGCCAGTAGTTCGTTAAATTCAGCGTTCCTATCCAGATCTTCCGGCCATTCCGGATCTTTCGGTGCTTTTCCGTCCACGACGAAGCAGGGGATGTCGTCATCCTCGGTTGCGAGGGCCTCCCCACTTGTGGGTAATCGGGACAGTGCGTCGGCCTGCTTGTTCTGCACCCCCTTCTTATATATGACTGTGAAGTCATAGTCCGCTAAGCGGAGTCTCCACCGCATCAGGCGGCCAGATGGATCAGAGATATTCATCAACCACCTCAGCAAAGACTGATCCGTATATACATTAAAGTGAACACCCATAAGATAGGGGCGAAGAGTGGTCAGTGCCCACACAACTGCGAGACACTCTTTCTCCGAAACGGAGTAGTTCCGCTCGTGGACTTTCAGCGAGCGCGACCAGTACCCGATGGGTTTCCGTTCCCCTTCCGGGGTGGTTTGTAAAAGAGCTCAACCAACTTGGTAGTCGCTCGAGTCTGTATCCACGGAGTACGGCAATCCCAACCTGGGTAACGATAGGATCGGTGCTGACGTGACAGCCTCCTTTAAGGGGTTAAAAGCTTCCGCTTGCGCGGGAGTTAAGGGTTCCAGTTTCGGCGGTTGTCCCTTGCGCAGGAGTGCGTTGAAGGGCGCCGCGATGTCCGAAAAGTTCGGGATGAACCGTCGATAGACGTTGAACAGCTTTAGGAAAGATGGCAATTCCGTCTGAGTAAGGGTTTTTTTTGCCTTCATTAGGGATTTGACTCGAGCGTCCTCGATCGACAGCCGTCCAGGACGGATAATGTGACCAAGATACTCGATAGTATCTGTGAAAAACACACACTTCTTCAGCTTGGGGGTTATCCCAGCATCCCGTAAAACGGTTAAGACTTCCCGTACATGGGTGAGGTGGTCGTCGAGGTTATCTGAGAAGACGATGATGTCATCCAGATAAACCAAACACAACCGCCACCTGAACCTGTTCAGCAGGATATCGACAGCTTGTTGGAACGTAGCGGGGGCGTTTGTCAACCCAAAATGGCATCCGCTTGAAGCGGTAGGACCCGGAGTGACAGACAAAATCTGTCTTGTCGCGGTCCTCTTCCCTTACAGGGACTTGCCAATATCTCCAATTGGTATCCAACGCCGTGAACACGGTTGCGTTCCCGAGTGAATCAATGCACTCATCCATCCGCGGAATCGGGTAAGTATCCCGTACTGTGACGGCGTTTAACCGACGGTGGTTGACACAAAATCGCCACGTACCGTCGACCTTTAATGCCAGTACGACTGGGGATGCCCAGGGTGATTGAGCGGGTTCAATCACCCCGGCGCGGAGCATCTTGTTAACTTGAAAATGCTCCTCTTCCCGAGCCTTCGGTTCTGCCGTATAAGGGGGTTGCGCAGCGGGACGCGTGTTCGGCATCAGCTCAATTCGGTGTTCCGTTGCATCTACCTCTCCTAGAGAGCCATCCCACATGGTGGTAAATTCCCGTAACATATTACGGAGTCGATTGCGGTGCGAATCCGGTACATGACCGAGGTCCAGCTCTTCGAGAGCCTTCCCCGGGACAGGCTGGTCGTAGCTTGTGGAGCCACGCTCTCCTGTCGGTACAGGGTTTGATTCCGAACCATTCGGTGACTTATCCGTTTACACGGCAGTATTCTCCGTTAAAACGGCAATGTTCTCTCCCTCCTTAGACGGGGCGTCGGAGTTCTCTGTACTCACCACCTCTTCAGAGGAAAATAAACCGAGAAAATCGGCAGCCATCATCCGGGTCGGGAGCATCGCGAGCGGGTGCGGGGTAACTGATCCCATTACTTGGTTCTTTGCCAGGTACAGGGGTTTGCTGCCAAGGTTGGCAACGAGTACCCGAAACCGGATATCTGGTGCGACCTGCACAACACCGTTCGCGACGGCTAATTGACAACGATCTTACAACGAGGAAATGGGTTGCACAACCCGAAGACCATGTTGACGGGAATTGACCTGCACCATTACCTGTGACTCAGGCGGGATAGAGACAGACGCAGCGACGCGTAGCTTCGTAGATTCCCGGCGCGCCGGAGGTGATTTCTGCGCGGCAGGGAGTGAAACTGGCTTCCGCGAAGCCCGCTTTAGCGGACGCCGAACAATTGGAACAGACGATCCGTTGTCCAGTTCGACACCCCTGAGGCGGGGCCTGATTGCGTCGACAAATCTGTCGCAGTAATCACATCCCAGTATCACTGGAGCGGCCAATGACCGACAGACTATAAAGTCAAGCTTCACCGTCATGGTGCCCAACCGTACGACCAAGTCGACGGTGCCTACCGTTTTCAACGGGTTGTTGTTCGCATCTGCGACATCCATACCCGCATCAGCGCGGATTCGAGACCGCACCTGCGGAGGCAAAAGGGATTTCACGACAAAGTTCGGGCCCGCACCTGTATCCAGGCAGGATACTTAGAGTTATTACCAGAAACTGGGGGTTAACGCCCAGGTCGGCGTAAACTTTATAGTTACGCTTGGCCATGACCAAGATTCTATCCGGGATCCGGTTGTTTCTTACCCGTATTCACGGTCGACGCAGAACACCCAAGTGCTCCGAATCCGCGTCTGCGGTGTCCTTCCTAGTGAGGATCTTCACCGGGGAGCGAGGCAACGGCGCCTCGGGCGTTACGAGCCTCAACTCTGAGGACGCCTTTCCCAAAGGGGAGACTCCCTTGTTTAGTTTTCCTGGGCTTCCGCCGGCGGCGGTTTCTCAGGCTCTTCAACGACGAGGGCTTGGGATCCTCGTTGAGGGGTTTCCACGTGAGTGGTGTTTGAAACGTACGCCTGCTGAGCGGGGACATCCGACCGCTTTGGAACAGACCGCGCAGGCGGGAGGGCATGTGACAGGTCCAGCTTCGCGCGCAAGTACGATGCGATGGGCACTGTGCGCTTCTCCTCTGGAGTGAGGGCTTCGTAGTTCGACACTACCTTGCCAATTTCCTTCAGAGAGAGGAGACACTGCGGTGATGTGTGACCGTGCGTATAGCACAGGTGGCATATCAAACGCAATACTCCTGCTTGCAGGTTACCTTTCCGAACTTCGGCAAAAGGAACCACAGGGCGCGGGTCTCTCCATCCAGGCCGTTGAAAACGGGTACCTCCATTCGAATATGGGATAGAAGGCGCCGTCACACGACGGTTGTCCGCATACAGCGCTGGGTCGACCAGTGCTGTATGGAACGATGTATCCGTCGTGGACGGGAGTTCCGTAGTCGGCACGGAGATGACTTCGCCGTGAGCCAACTGCACGTTGTCGTATCCCTGTTGAGGGTGTTCAGCCGCTACCAGCGAGAGCGATGGGGAGCGGTCCTCCATCACCAACGCTTTCGCGGACTTCGACCTCGAATGCGGAACACGAGCACGTCCTGCATCACCCTCCGCACGCGCGGCTTGGACCAACTCGAGGTAAGTAATCCTCGGCCTGTCCTCCCGACTGCGGGCAACGAGTGACTTGATGGCTGCACTCAGCCCATCGATGAACATCGTACAACGTTCCCCAGCGGGGTAGACATTACCACAGCGGTGGAAAGCCTTGTTAAGGCGTACCGAATAATCGGTTTCAACCTCATCGTGGCGCTGACGAGTATCCCTCAAAGCGAGGATCGCGGACTGAATGGCATCATTCGTCGCGTAGGACCTCAAGAGGTACTGGACGGCTTCAGGCGAGCACGTCACCCCTTCTTCGGAGGCTCTCGTAGAACCTCTTACAGATTGATATTGGTCTTCGGCCACCCCCCGTAAAAAGTAGGCTTGTCCTTCGTTCATCCCGAGTATATCGGCTTCCGCAACAAAGCGGGCGAGGAAATCCCACACCAGGATTGGGTCCTCTCGAGAAAATGTCTGATTCCGGAGTGAAAGCTGCATTCGCTTGATGCAATCTTTCACTCTTCCCGTTCCACGGGGTGTACGTTCCAAAGAGGAGTCTTCCAACCGATAGTATTGGTACGAAAGTAGCTTGCGATACATCCTATTCGTAGGCTTCCATTTCCGGAGTCCGGAGTGTCTTCTACCCTTGGTACGTGAGCGAATCACGCCCTGGGTGGCGGACGACCGCTTTGAGCGGGAAGAGCGCACGCGGCGACCATCCTCCGACTCGGAGTCTGAAGAAGTAGACCCATCCGAGTGACTTGGGTTAGAATCCGACGAAGTCGGTGAATCAGAAAGGTCGTTGTGGCGTTTGGAATTCCGCTTGCGGCGGCCTTTGCCTGTTTCAGCACGCTGGTCGTGTTGTGACACGGCAGCAACTGGATTATCCGGAGAGTTATTATTCATTTGCATGGTTTGCTCTAACGTCTCCAGCCGCGCACGGACGCGATTGAATCGCTCCTCAATCCCTTCCACGAAGGCAGCCGGCGAACCCAAACACTCCAACATTTTGTTGACATCAGACCGTAATATACTGAGGTCTTCAGCAACATCTTTCGTAGAGGTTCTCTCGACCACCTCACGGAGGGCTCGAAACTCCCCTACAAGGGCATTATGAGCGGCACGCAGAGTGCGTACCCGGTCCTCCAGGGACGTCCCCTGGGTGGTGTTAGCAACCTCTTGACGGGGCTGAAGTGCCGCAGCAGCGGAAGTTGACTGGGACGCAGGCGGCGCACCAGTAACGACCGGAGCCGGGCCAACTCCACTTCTGGGGTTGGCCAACGGAGGCAAAGGAAGGTCCCGGGATTCCCGGTGTTGGCTCGAAGTCCGAGAGGAAACCCTCGCGTCGAAGGTTGAACCAGCCCGAATCGGGATCTTAGAAATCACCCGATCCTCGGGAACATCCCCACCATCATGGGAGCGGCTGCGATTAACTGCCGGCTCCGCACGAGATGGCTTCCGAGACATCGGTAAATCTGTTCAACGGGAAAACACGGAATCTTCCGGAACAAATAGAAATCACCTCAAAGAGGAAAACAACACACAAAAACTTTTTAAGTCGGGAGACCAGTTTGTAGTGCAATGCTTCAAAGGGGAAAGAACCACGAAGACGTTCGGGATCTTCCTCACACGAGGTAGCACAGCAAAAACCCTTCTAGGGGGTGACACGACTGAGTCGGTTTGTAAGGCCGAGGCCACCCTTCACGCCAGGCGTAGGAAGGTAAACCTGAAGGGTGGATCCGTGTAAACGGTGTGTGTGTATCCTCAGATGAGGTGCTGTTTCCACGGGGGTGGCAAGCGTGGCCGAGTGCCAGCACAAGCCGCGGGTCGCGGAGAACAACCCGAAAAGATGGGAAAAGGAAAGGGGAGTCACAAAAGTGACGAGAAGAAACGGAAAAGCCGGGCAAATCCTTATATAAGGCGAACGCGACAAATAGCGGTATAATACTCCCACAATTGGGTTCGTTTGGTTGACGCAGGGTGTTTAGACTACCGTATGCTACGGAACCTTCCTCCTGATGGGGATAGAGGCGCTCGCAGTCGTGAAGTCTGGAGTCAAAACCCTGGTTGGGGGAAGCTTTACTGGGTGCGACGGCGAAGTCGCCGGAGCACCAAGTAGTGTAGCTCGCCAACTAGAACTAATAAAATTAACTAAATATATTCCACAAAATTTGGCAACTACCCACACCATGTGACACATCCCCCACGTGTACGTGGCAAACCTCCGGGCACAACCGTGCACACGTGCATATCCACCTCAGTGGTCGTCATCCTATTCATATATAGGCAATCACCCGGTTCACCGGAAATGTGAACAAGAGTTCACACAATCCCCCAGTGAGGGCGTTGCACTACAATTTTCGATGAAAGTGGCTTCTCGACTAGAATAGCGTCCCGTGCGCGAAGAAAAGCATTGTTTGCTGCTGACGGCGGAACAGATTCTGTAGAACTGAAGTGGGCCGGTAACACGGGACATGTCACGATAATGCCAGTCGTTTCGGCTGATGGTCGTGCACGGACTCCGATTGTAGTGCTACCTGGAACGCGCACTAAATACCGTATTCGCGCAGATGGTAAGCGAGAGACTCCGTCCTGCTTCCTTCCGCTGAACGCTGTCACCGTCTATCGTGAGCCCGCCGGGGTAGATAGCGCAGTATTTTTGCAGTGGGTGGAATCAGTTGTGAAGGAAACGAAGACTCTACGGAAGAAGCAGAAATACATTCTGTTGAACATGGACGGGTACGGAGCGCATTGTACGTACCGTTCCCCTAAGCTGATGCGTGACAACAACATTGTGGCAATTGAGCTTCCAGCGCATACCAGCCATCGGACACAAGTGCTCGACTACACGGTGTTCTCGCCGTTTGAGAACAGGTTTCGAAATCTTCTCAACGGAGGAACGCTGCAGAACAAAGCAACCAGAAACGACATTTACACACTCTGCGAGATACTCAACCACTCTTACAACTATGCTATTCGATACACAAATATAGTGAACGGAATTGCAGCCTGCAGCGTTTTGGATAATCAGACGAAAGGACTGAATCATAGAGTAATATCTGTGAACGATATCACGAACATTGGCGAACAACATACCCACCAGAAAGCCTATATCTCGTACCTTGAGCTCGTCGAAGACTATACCAATTCGAAGAATCTTCTCGAAGCTGACGGAGAAGTCATCCAAAACGGCACGCTCAACACGCGCGCAGGCGCTCTACTCACAAACACATCTGTTCTGCCTGACCTCAAAGAGAACTTCGATGCACGAGAAGCAGCAGAGGCCCAAAGGGTGGCGCGTGCAGCGGAGCGCAAAGAATAGCGACTGCGAAGAGAGCGAGAGGCTGCTGGTCGCGTGCAGCAGGAGGCGCGACGGGCGGAAGGAGCAGAAACACGATGACTCGAGCGTGAGGCAAGCACACATCAGAGGCAGTTGGAGCGAGAGAGCCATGCTTAAGTGCCTGCAGCACGAAGATAGGAGCGGGAGAATAAGCGAGTTCGTAAGGCGGCTGAGCGCGCGGAGAAAGCAGAGGAGCGTGAGAGGGAAAGGGTGTCTCGAGTTGCTGCTAAGGAGGCCGAGCAGGCACGCGCAAAGGCGGACGAAGAAAAGCACTTGGCTTGGCTCGAAATGAGTCCCACTCGACGCCTCGCGCTTTGCCGTTCAAGGTCCGATCGGCGTGCGCAGGCAAGGCCACAAGCCAGGAGCCGGAGAATGAGATAATGAAAGCACCGTTGTGTGCTTGCGCAGAAGTAAATATTGTGTTTTATTTCAGTCCCAAAGGGACATGAGAAGAAGGTGGTTAAAGAACATCAATCGAGGATCATTGATTCGCTTGTCAAGTCGCACTGACATCTCTTTAACTCTCAATATTTCGCCCAGGGCAGCCTTACATCAACACAATCATGTTGTCAAAGTTTGGGGAGATTTGACTCATGATATGCAGCGTTTTTGGCCACCTCACTTCTGTTGCACCAAACCAGGGCACCTGCTGATAACTTCATTGCGCTCATGCGCGCAAGCCGCCACCGGCATCCTATCCCTTTGACCCCCCGGCGAACCTCGCGATTGGAAGTGCGCCCGGGAGGGGGCCTACAATGAAAAGGGGCTCGGCGTCCTGGCGAGCCCCAAAGAGGCGCAAAAAAGGAAAAACCTCAGAGCTTTCGCTGGCTGCCTGTGCCCTTTCTTCGCCGAGCCTTCCTAGTCTTTCGCGACAGCTTGTATTTAGAAATGGACGCCGTTTATCCAGTTATGGGCCTACATTTACTTTTTAAACCGTTTGCGCCTACACATCCGGCAATGTCCAAACCCAAAAGCGATCTGCAGCAGTATAGACATGATGTCTCACGAAGGGTTCAAACTATTTAAACAGCCGCTGAGAAGGGCACCGACAGATTATACAAAACTGTTTACGCTACACTTGCGCGTAACTTCTACGATCGTGGCCTCCCTCGCAAGCAAAATTCTTTTGTAGACGAAGCTGTTGCTAAACAACAAATTGACTTGAAGCAGGAAAACTAAATTCAAGCCGTCAATAATATCGTCAAGTTCGTCGCTGTTGATCCTCCAATAGCGATAGTCATCCGCTTAATCTAGTTTTTCACCAATGTGACGCAATGCTGACGCCGTCGAGGCGGATATCTCAACGCTTTCGTCTCCCGCTTCAGAGGTTTGGCCGCAGACCACCTTATGCACGCGGGACTAGTCAGGTTCTGGCTACAGCGCTTCTTAATAATGCTATGCTGAGCAAGGAGAGGTTAACAAACGCGAAGCTCCAACTAGTTGCATTGGCCGAAGTCCGCCAGAGAGACAAACTGGAACCAGAAGTCTTCACCTCGAAGAGCTCCCCTGTCTCTGTCCCCGAGTTCTTCGAGAGGTTCTCGAACATCTTCAACTCCGACGAAGCCCTTCCACAGCCAACTCACAACGCTAATACCGTTCGTCGCAAGTCTACTGACTTAGTCAGAGGTGCCCAGGAACTTCTCAAAGCGTACCCGGAAGTAATTGAGTACCTGAATAATCGCTTCCTCGAGGAGAATCAAAGACTTGACATTTTCTCCACCAGCCCTCGTTGCAAGCTGAACCTCGACGACGTCGTCAAGGTCATACCTAACCAAACTTTGACGCCCAAGTCGGCCGAGAAGTCTTACACGAAGGCTGATATAGAAAACATGTTCAGACAAAGAGTACAGCAGGCCTTGGCAGCTTACCAGAAACGATCGGAGCCATTCCAGAGCACCACTGCTGCCCCCATAAAACTCTCGGGCGACCCAGAATTTGACTGTTAAGAGTTCAGGGCAATGTGTGCCTCGCATGGAATTACATTTTGCCCTAGACCAGCCCTACGGCACAACAAGCTAGGAATCGTCGAGTCTTCTAACGAAACCATCAGATTATTGATCGAACGCCTCGTTGAAGACAGACAATTCACGGCTCCTAGATGGCAACAGTGCCCCTGTGACCAAGAATTGGTCGCTAGAGCCACATTCCTCAAGAACATCTTGCTTGGTTCGAGATTCGTATCCAGTTTCAAGATTGCTCGAGGGTATAGGCCGGCACTCCAGGGCCTCCCAAAGGCTAGTCTCTCGAAAGACCTCGCCGATGCCTACCACGAAAAGGAAGCTCGTCAAGCTCTTCATACGTTCCTCCGCACGAAAGACGTAAAGCACCTCGACAAAACACTACTTATTCCCAAGACACCTGTTCATTACTTCGTGAAAAGCGCAAGGAGGGGACAGTGGTATACAGTGTTCGTCAAGGAGGTCTATGAACACTTCGTAATCGTCTCGGTGACAGAAGACTTCCATTGTTTCTCGTACACTGTTGCGTACGAATCTCTCCGTCTACGCCCCGAGTCCAAGATGTTCGAAGAACTCGAGCGCATAGAACTTGGCTACATGGATATACCTGAACATCCACCGGAACCAGAAGAGGTGCAGCACCAAGACCACCCGGATTCCTCAACAAACCCGCTCGTTCAAATAACAGAGGAGCCACCAATAATCGAGGATGATCAAGAGATGCACACTGCCTTTGCAGAGTGGAATGATCATCCCCTTAGCTCCGCGTATCTAGCCGGGGCAGCCGCTATTCGTGCTTTCAACATACCGTCGAAAGACAATGGCGAATTGGCTTCATCCTCAACTTGTCTTCCTCCAAAGGCATCCTTAATCTCCGCCAAGCAAACCATCTTGAAGCAGCTTTAAGAGAAGTTTGGCAATGACCCATTTACTGGGCACAAGCTCCAAGATGCGCCAAGGTGGATACTTCATGACTCCATCGCAAAAGAGAAGCAAAGCTACAAGGAGAAGGAGATGATTATCGCGCGGTGTCCATTTGGTCCATTCCCAGGGATGCCAACCTCATTTCCTCCCACTACTTCTTCGTCGTAAAACACGACGGTGAAGGAAAGGCCTTGAAGCTGAAGTGTCGCCTAGTCCCCCATGGGAATAGGGTTCGCGAGAAAGACGACCTTCGCTCCGACTCCTCGACGGCACAGTTTTCTACAATCCGCACGCTCCTCTCTCCATCATCCTTGTTCCATTTCCTATTGCGTCTCTGGACGTGAAACAAGCCTACCTTCAAGTTGGAAAGTTAAAGCGATACATATACATTCGCCCCCCACATGGGTGGAGCACTTACACCGACGAGGTCTGGAAGCTACTCGCTCCAGACTATGGAGTAGTAGAGTCCGGACGGCTATGGCAACTCTGCGTGAAGGAATTGCTTCTCGACATAAGCTTTGTCGATGTTCCTGGGATCCCACAACGATTACTAATGTGAGAGGCCACGAACTAGTGTTGGCACTAGCCAAGTTTGTCAATGACATGATATTTGCCAGACAACCCCAACTTATGGAGCCTTTTCGGCAACAAATCTCCTCGAAGTTCGATGTCGGCCGATTTAACAAAGAACACGACATTGTCTTCAACCACCTATTCATTAAACAACATTCGGACTATAACGTCTCTTTGAGCATGGAGGAGTTTCTTTCGACCATAAAGCCGAATGAAATCAGTCACGAACGCAAGAAGGAGCACGATAGTGAGTGTACGTTGGAAGAACTACGTCGGTTCCAAGCCCTGACCGGGAACCTAAACTTCCTAGGTTACGGCATTCTCCCACAAGCCTTCTTGGTAGCGAGCAAGCTGCAACAGAATATCTCTCACCTCAAGGTCTCCCATATAAGACAACTAAACCAAGCGCTGGTTTACTTGAAGGCGCTATCGCTGACTCTGCTCTAAAGAGCACCTGTTGAACCAATATCTTCTTGCCATTTCAACGCGGAAGTGATGGCATTCAGCGATGCCGCTTCAGGAAACACCTGCTATGGACAGACAGGGTTCCAGTGTGGCCTGTCTTTCTGCTCAAGAGACCGCCATATGTTCCACGTTTTGGATTGGCACAGCTCCAAGCAGAACCGAGTTTCATTCTCATCTGCCGGAGCGTAAATCCTTGCCGCAGCTCACACGGCAGAGCGTGCCATCCACCTGGCTGAAACTGTACCATACCTCATACATCCCAAGGGCCGGGGTTTCACACCAAACCCTCAAATGTTGGTAGATTCGTTTGGGCTCTACAGCACAAGATCTACACTACATGAACAAAAAGACTTTCGTCTCCGCCCAACAGTAGCACGTCTCCGTGATTCCTTTGAATCCAGGGAGATCAACTCCCTAGAGTAGTTACCTGGACACAGGAACATGGCTGATGCCCTCCCCAAAATCAACCCTAACATGTTTAAGGGTTTGAATAGCATAATGGTTGAAGGCCAGCTACCGAAAGAGTTACTAGATTCAATCACGCAGTCTTAAGGAAACCATTTAATTTTTGTTTATCCTACTAATGGCACACTAGTGGGCTTTGTTCGCCTTCGCTTTGGGCCTTGCACGCTTCGCGCCGCCGTTCTTGTTCTTTTTCTTCCAACCTTCTTCACGAAACTGTACACTGCGCACGTGTCGGATCTCAAGAATGCGCTGAAAAAAGACAGGATCCCCAGCGCAACACCTTATAACGAAGTCACACAACTTCCAAGGCTAGCGCTCAATAGATTCATGGACTTTTCCTTCGCTACAGTCAACGCATATCACATGATCAACATTTTTGGCTCTCAACCGCACAAAGTAAACGCCCTCTTCCTGCGTGAGGAGCTAATTGATGTACCCTACATACTTATAGAAGTCGAAGTCCACGCGCCCCGACTCCAAGCTGTCTGCATGTAGCATAGCCCATCCGGCTGCATCTGAAAACGACAGCATACTCGGCAACACTTCGGAGTACATCTTCTCCTCCGTATAGTCCTCTCCAATAACTCGCGCGATTGCATTCGTGACCGAGTTTTGCAGACAAAAAATTACCCCTCCGAGCAACCAACATACGAGCACCATGAAGCTCATACTGCCTGGTCTTTTCAGTCAGACCACGGTTTCTCGGACTTGACACGCGGATCAGCACGCCAGGGTGACTCATACAATGAGCATCTAGAGCGTCAAGGACCCTGTCGTCATCAATGGCTACTACTTTCATCGATCCGGTGACCCGGTCTAACTCCTTTCGGTATGGAATTCGGCCCTTCCACACTCCGAAATGGGTGAGGTCATTCGTTAGCGCAGGCTGGCCAAGAGAACAAAACTCAATACAACACCAGCCCCAGAACGCTCCGTCGTGCTTGTGCGCATAATAACGTCGGCCTTCCAAACGACGGACGCCAACTTCGGCCGGTATGGTTTGGTCCCCGCGACATACATAACTGCTTCGATTGTCCAATCCTTGAAAGAGCTCTCGCGCAGTTTTAACCCATATCTCTCCGCAGTGGCATCGTCCAAAGTGACCTTGGGTCGCACCTGGCACCACCTCCTCACACGCTGCCCGGCGATGCGGTCTATGTCAGCGGCATAACACGTAAAGAGGTCGCCGTCACAGTGCTCGAGAAGATAACACTCGTACCCATGTTTGTCGACGCGCTTATTAGTAGAGATGTTTCCAATAGTCCACTTCTATTTCTCCTCGCGTGGAATTGCGGCTTCACCCGCGTTATCTTCGAATGGAAACACTGCATTGCGCATGCGCTCACGATGCCCAACACGCATACGCGATTTTACAATAGAAGACAATGTAACTCCGCTACCTCTATTCAATCGCGAATTATGCTTCGCTCCGCGCTTCTTCATTGCGTACTCTTTTGCTGTCTTCTTTGCTAGAACCATCCCTCCTGTCCTGCTACGGCTGCCGGCCACGATCCCAATGGCACTTGACTAGACGATGATCATTTTGTAAAAAAAGCGACAGAAAGAATGGTATTTTTGGAGTTTCGTACCTTTCCAACAGTTGCTGCTCTCCGAACCACAACCAGTAGACAGACTGGCGAGCCCTTCATGGTTACAACACTTGCTGGCGTCGTAGAGATAGCCGCAGAAAACCTTCGGGTCAAAATGCTCTCTGCTACGACGATGCGCGTGAGCATAGGCGAACAAGATCGACCTACGGAGCGCAAGCGACAACCAGTTTATCAAGTGCACCCTGGCTGCCGGCGCACAGCGACACGTGTGCGTTTCCATTTTTTCCGTTTGCTGGAGGGTGATTAACGGAAACGGGGGGTGTGGACAGCTGTGACACGAATATAGAATGGTTACTTACGTTACTTACAGAAAAGTCACAGTTTTGTAATGAAAGTAACGTTACATAACGTTACTTACCATTACCTATCGGTTACAAATTCCGACGTGCTGAACTAACGTCTCAAAAAACCCCGTCGTGCTTCCGAAGAAGTTGCTAATGTCAAGTTTCAATCAGAAAGTAAATCATCTTTCCAAACTATGGGTAGAAAACCAAGTCCAATATGGAGTCACTTCACGAAGTGCTCCAAAGCGACCTACAAAGTCGATCGGGCGAGTTGCAACTACTGCAATGCAAGCGTTTCAGCCAAACCTAACAATCTCAAGACACATCTTAATAACTGTCTTCTTCTGCCACAGACAATCGGAGCTCTTCCAGCACAATTAGAAAACCCAAACAATCACAGCCAATCCAGAGTTTCAGATTCACACATAAACACACTTGGACCTTCCGGAAGTTCAAATATACAAGTATGAAACGATCAAAAAGGTCCACTTTCGAAGCTCAAAATTGAAACACTTACCCTGAGAGGTAAGCTGATATCCCATTGATGCACGTTAGACAGTCACTTTATGTCCCTTTGAGTTTTGCAAACGGACGTCATTTGTGGCATTCCCCGTCGAGCTTTGGCCCATCAGAAGAATATCAATGGGATGTGTTGTGAGTATCTAAAATTTTGGATGTCCAACTGATGTCCTAAAATTTGCTTTCCACGAAACTACTGTAAGCTAATGTCCGAGTGATATTCAATTGATATTCCTCAGTCTACACTACAGATGTGCTATTGACGTTTGTTCCAGAAATACATCCGAACATTCTCTGGGCATCGACTTGTCTCTCTGGGTTAGCCCACAACGACGTACAACTCTAAACACGTTGTTTGCAAAAGCAGTTCACCACACCGGTCTTGCCTTTCATACTTTTGATCATCGAAGTCGGCATATGATTTGGGCTGCAATAAGACCAACATGGCACTCGCCATGCCCCAGAAAGTGGGGAAATGAGTTACTACATAGCGAGTACGAGCCCATGATGTGCTCAGTAATTGACCGCATTACGGATAATAAGGGTGGAATACTGGCCATTGATGGCGGGACTAACGTGATTTCAAAATCAATGAGCAATGTGATGCTCCATACTCTTCTTCCTTTTTATTATAGAGTATCTACGCTCTGAACTACACATGGAGACTTCGGAAAATCTATTCATGAAGCTGCAAGGCTTTGTGTCCCGATTAGCCACACTTGTGGGCTCTAGCTCTGGCTGCTGGTTTCTGTCAGACTCTTGAAACTCAATGAGAAAACTCCGTGAGATATGTTTGAGAAACGAGTTATTTAAATTTGCATATGGCTGCAGCACGCATGCGTTACACAATTTGAAGGAAGATCTTGGGAAGGCGACTATTTTCTCCGACACGATACGCAAAGCTCTCTTCCTCTCGAAAACAATTAAGGGTACTTGACTGCTTCGTAAAGTTTACGCCAAGGTATGTATGGAGAGGCTACACAAGATATACGCAATGGTTCTTTACTAGAAATCAAGATCGTCAACAGTCAATCTCATGTTGAAGCGACTGCTTCTCGTGATGCCAGTGATAACTTACATGCCGTACGCTGTTATGCATGAAAAAGAGAGGTTGGGCCTTGACCAAACATTCGAACTGCCAGCAGCGATCAATGAAATCATGACAAACTCTGGATTTTGGGACATGGTCTCAGAAGTCCACAAAACCTTCGACCCCATATGCAAATGCATCGGTATATTAGAGGGTGAGGCAACGCGAATCTCTCGTGTATGCAACTTTTCTTTACACAAGAATTGTGTTGAAGAGATTGAGTCGCTTTGACGATAATTTAACAAGGAACGAACGAGTGCTGCATCACTGGAACTGAATATAATATCCCATACTAGCCTTATCATTCTATTGCGACCCGTGCTCTCTTGAAATGAGACAAAGCGTAGTACAAGAAGACGGCGAAGACTTTGCGGGCATGGGAAACGGTAGCATTGTGGAACAGTGCCATCAAGGGTTGTCCATTTTTTCCGATGACAGCCAGCATAACGAACGTCTTGTGAACAATTTTATGATCCACTCTGTATCTTCCCATAGCTCACTACCCAGCCTGAAAGGATGGCACCCACGCCTGGTTTCGGGACAACTTAAAGACTCGCTCCCTGACTTAGCAAATGTGCGGATGAAGGTATAAAAAGCTCTTTCCTCTCCGGCTGGCGTGGAATGGAACCACAAGATTGCCAAACGTATTTGCAACTCAAAGAGAAAGGGAACGGGAGAGCTGAAGATCGAGAAACAAGTGGTAATTGCGCAAAACTTTGCAGTGTTGTGCAAAAAGCCTTCGCAAACAAGGGGTGACGGGTTCGAGAAACATATGTCTGAAATAGTTGCACACAATTTGTCCCCAGACAACAGTGACGTCGCCAATGGCATTGCCTCGCAGGTTTTAGAGGCAGGAGTAGAAGATGAAAACACTGTAGAAACCGAAGAGGAGGAGGAGCAATTTTTGGAATCCTTACTAGATCAAGTAATGAGCATAGACGAGATTACGGACACAATTATATTCAACGATTCTGACTGGCTTTGAGCAGCGGTGTCTGCAAAACGATGTTTGATCACTTCTTGGTTGTAGGTGCGGAGTTGTGTTCCCCGGCGTATAGCTTATTTAAGCTTTACGCTTTGAGAAAGAATAAATCAGAAGACGGGGCTTTAGTAAGACTAAAACGAGAAAGCCTTCTGGTTCTTGAACAATTTTACTTGTGTATAGCTCGTTTAGAAGGCTTGTTTTGCAGCGGTTTAACTTCTATGCTTGCAGTTGTGCAGTTCACAATGACGTTGGGGGACTCTGGGGAGTTTTTGCTGGCCATAATGGTTGGGCGAAGTGACGCTTTGGCATGTGTGTGAAATTTGGCGCAGAGAATATTGCTTCGAGCACACTTCAAGTTGATTAAAGTTGATGGTCGCGTCTCATAAACGATCTCCTCCATTTCTGTGGCATTCATATAATTAACTTGAAAGTAACAAGGTTGAATAAGTAACGTCATTAAAAACGAATGTATCGTTCTTTATTATATTCGAAATAAGTAACCAAACTATAGACAAGATTGAGGTCCACTCTCGCGGATCTTCTACATCAGTGGTCACTAATTTCATTCTGCTCATGGGTCCAAGTCGCCACCGGATTCCTATCACTTTGAACTCCCGGCGCACCTCGCGGTTGGAGGTGCGCCCGGGAGGGGGCCAACAATAAAAAGTGGCTCGCCGTCCTGGCGAGCCCCGAAGAGGCGCCGGAGAGGAAGAACATCAGGGCTTTCGCTGGCTGCCTGTGCCCTTTCTTCGCCGAGCCTTTCGGCTCTTGCGCTACAGCTTGTCTTCAGAAATGGACGCCGCTTCTCCAGTTTAAAGCGGGTCCCGGCAAATCTACGCACTGTAAAATATGTACACTCCCGCTCAAAATTATAACCCCCCCATGATAGATACTCGTACAAGTAAAAAGCGTATTCCCAAACTGACCCCACCACCATGTCGGGCGTGCCCAATTAAAATTTAAGGAGCCTTCTTTTGGCGCCAAATACGAAAATCTGCTCCTCCCATTACCGAAACAAATCGCACCAGGCGCTTATAAGTATCAGGTCGGCCTCATTGAAGGCTCCTTCAAACTCTCCCCATGCGTCCAAGTTGTAGGTGCGAACCTCGAATCACCACAAAAGGTATCACAGAGCACAATGCCTCGCGGAAATCACTCTTTGAAAGCTAACAGAGCGCAATTACTGCTTACAAGAGTCAAAACTTGTCGGTTTCTTTCATCGCCAACAAGTTGTAACGCAGTCTCTGTGTGATACAAAATTTTCAACACCCGTTCTCACTACAGAAAAAACCCCCGAAGAAACCATTCGCGCCAGCTTCCAGAAAGATATCAGCGAAAGCTGCAGATGAAAGCTTCAAACTCATAAATGACTGCTTGTCAACTGCGCGACACGCTTGAACTCCCCATTTCTCTCTCACGCACAAGGCATTATCTTTCATATTGCAACAAACTAGAGTTCAAGAAGTGCATGCGTGCGCCACCCCTTTCTCCTCTTCACAAGTCGAACAGAACCAATTGAGGTAAGCCAGATATCCAAAAGGGCAAGAAGATATTTGGTCTTGTGATGTTCTCTTATGATAAGCGTTTCACCTTGGACGATCCGGATGGACTACAGTCCTACTGGCATGACCTGCAGAAGGAGAAATTGGTGCTTTCTCGGCAGGAGAATGGAGGTAGTGGAATCATGGTCTCGGATGCAATTCGTATGCACGGTAATGCAGAACTGGTACTGATGAGGGGGGGAGAGACGTCGAAGAGTTACTTGAAGATTAGAAACGATGTTATTGTATCTTTTGCAGAGGAGAAGATTCCTTTCGTTTATGTCGATCAGCGCGAAAATGCTCCGACATATGTCAGTCAAGAAGCAAAGGACTGGTTTAAAAGCTATTTTGTGCGTTTGATAAGGTCACCATCTCGTTTTCCGGATTTTTATCCTATCGAAAACATCTGGAAGTGGGTAGCTAGGCAGGTCTAAGCCGCAAATCGGCAGTTTCAGAATGAACTGGAGCTCACAAGTTATATGCAATCTATATATTATTCACTGCCAACAGAACTGGTTTCGTCAATTATTTCGTTTATGCACAGCCGTGCTCTTGAATTTCTGGAACGTAGAGGGGGTGTAACACACTATTAAAGGTGTTACGGTTGACTGGCGCGCACGGTGGCAAAAGCGCCTTATAATTACAAGCGACTGTGTAGAAGAACTTTTGTCCCCAACAGCACTCTAGCATAAGGTTGACCTTGATAGATTTGTTCTTTTATGTTTTTCTATGTGCTTCATTTGGTTTTCAAATGTATTTCTGGCGACAGCCACGCTTTCGCGCAGTTCTTTATTATTAAACGAATGCCTTATACTTTCAGGCGTGTGGTGCAACGCCTTTTCTGGAGCAATGCCTCTGGCGGGAGAAGCGCAGACACGCGAAGGAGTTCAGAATCTTTCCCTCGATAGTGTAGCACAGCAAACGGATCACTCTGGGAATGAAACAGATAAGCCAGGTGTAAATCCGAGGTCAAACCGTCACGACAAGCGTCGAAGCGTTGATACCACGCCGTAGTCGGTAGAGATCCACGTGTTCACAGGGTCACGAGAGGAGTCCTTGAAAGAGAATAGCAAGAAAACGACAAGGTGTCGGAATCGGGCCACTGAGAACAGGGCAAAAAGGTAAACCCAAAAATGGGGAAAGAGAACCACCAGAGTGGGTAAAAGAGAGAAAAAATAAAGCAAACCAAATACAGGGGCGATTATACGACAATAGGTTGGAACGAGACACGCAAATAGTGTTTATACTCTGAGCGCCACAAGGGTGGGTAACTATACGTCAACAACACGGTCGTTACTCCACTTAGAGGTGAACAATCTACGAAGGCGTGATAGTTAGAGCCAGAGGCCCTTGCTTGGAAAGGGGCAATTGGCTTGGGGGAGCGGTGCTCAACCCTATAAGTACTGAGCTTGGCGGATCACTGATAGTGGGAGCGACGGGCAAAATAATCTATAAAATATCTAAGTAAATACAGCAGTGCTGGACCCACTGCCTCCAGAATATCCGTGCTACACGAGAGCTAGCCACACGCGCTAAGCGGCGCCTCGAGCCATTGCAATCCACGTGTACATCTGTGGAAATTACCTCAGCGGGACGACACGCTAATAGTGATGTAACTCATATATATCTACTAACGCATAATGCGGAAATTAATTAAGTCCTTCAAATCACCTCCAAGGAGTGTTGTCCTTCATATCCGCCTCCTTAAGAGTGAGCCGCGCCGTCGCGATGGCGGGTCGAACTCCCAACGATGGGCATAAAAGCGCATCCCCGAAGTTTTCCGATACCAACTCGCCTTGCGAGGACCAAGTCACTACCACTCGACAGTGCAAACCTCGCTCCAGGGACGATCAAACCCATTCACGATAGACTCCAACTTGCTCTCGCGTTCCAGTTCCTGTTTTCAGGTGAATGAACCACAGCGTGTCATAACTGATTCGAGTCTAGGACGCTCCACAAAGGTGCTTCTCATATTTCGTTGAGTCTCCCTCGATATGAGGTGTTGCGACACACAGCCAAGTAGACGAACCATTTCAATCACGCGGATACGCAGTAGAAAGCTCTAAAAAGGTGGGCAGCTCGTTTTGAGATCTACTTTTCAACGCTTGAAGCAGTTCCCTCCACTCTGCAGCACAAAATCAGGGTGTCTTACAGTACCAATTTTTCAAAGTCGAATAACGTTTGGACCAGCACAGCTGTGAAGAAACCTGATACAGTTTCGAACTCCTGGAATGCAGAGCTTTCATTGAATACCACGATTGTTGGGATTGAACACCACTGAGTGGGAAAGCGTGATCCATTTCAGTTCACCGAAATGTTGTGTAAAAAGAGAATCCCGAACTGATAGGGTACCATAACCCCGAAGTTCTTAGAGATAATTGAGTTCTGTCTTCACCAAAGAGATTATCGAGGTCAAAAATAGACTGGTGCGGGCGTGTTAAGGAAATGAATGCACAACCACCAAGTTACGGGAATTTCGCAGAAGGCCTCCAGAGGATACTGTAACAGCAAGATACCCGAGATCGAGAATCGAAAACCATTACCAGAAACGACTGGGTCAATGCCAACGCATAATGCGGCTACTGTGAAGACCGCAAGAGCTTTTAAACACCAAAGTACTATGCGGTAGGGGTGACGAACATGGTTGAGCATCAGCAACTGAACATTTCCGCCAGGGGCGTGTACAAGACAAACGGTTTTACAACAGGCAAATCAACGTGATGCGCATGAAAACAGCACACCCTTCTGAAGAGAAAACCCATGTGCACACGGTCGTGATGGTAGCAGTGAACCAGCGCGTTGGGCTGGAACCCCTCAAGATAAATAATCCGAAAAAACAGACGTGGGCGACCGAAGACGACACCAGTCTGACTCCGAACACAAAAACCAATCCAACTTCATCTTCATCCACCACCTCTAGCTCAGCTAGATTCTTCCCCTTCGGGGCGTGTTATCCCACTTGGGCATTGACAATTGTTACCGGGAGACCCTTGAGAGTACGTCGATGGTACTGCACCACTTTCGATCGTGTTAGATGCTCAATGGGCTCATCCGAGTCAGCCTCGGGCCCATAGCCGTACCAACGTACGAGATACTGTATGTATCTCAACGGGTGTAATGATTGTTGCACGATGTGGTCGACTACGAACTCCTGTCGGAAGCTTTCCGGGCTTGCCGTGTGATTACGACATCCTTCTTCGTAGAGCTCTCCGGCGGCATCATCGTGGTTGGCGCTGAGTCGACGCCCTGGTAAGACCGAGTTGTGTCCAACAAGGTTGGTGGCACTGGGCCTTCGCGGCGGGGTCCCATACTTGGGTCGATTGTCACGCATCTTGCCGTGTCGGTGTTCTCGTTTCCTTGGTTCTGTACAGTTCCTTCTCCCGCAGAAGTCCCAGGTAGCGTACCGCGACCGTTTTGAAGGAGTCAAGTGTGTCGTCGAAGGCGCTCGCGTCAACGGTACCCATGATGGAACCGACCTCGCCGTGGTGGCACGTGACGTTGTCAACGGGTGGCCGTCATTGGTCTGCGCCGTGACGTGTTCTGCCCCCGTGTGCGCGAGAGGTATTCGCTCGGTTTCTCGACGTTGCTCGCTCGCTGAGCTGACACGTGGTACAGATGTAACCCATGTGCTACGGTTGGCACTTCCCTGCTGGGCACTTAGCGACTTGTTCACGGTATGGCCCGCCTCAGGCATGTTGGGCGACTTAGTCTTTGACGCTGCTTCTCCGTCTTAAACGTGCGAGGTCAACGGCACCCTAGGCGGTGTTTCCACTTCGATGTGCGGCGTAGTCACTCCAGGCGCGCTATGCGGAGTAGACTACGGTTTCGACGGTAACGACTGAGTCCCCTCGGTACTGTCCCGCGCAGTGGTATCGTCTAGTGACGATTTCGCTTCTGCGTTGATGGGCGGCGACCTTGACGAGACGCCGGGCTCCCGAGAGGGCTTTGCTTTCGCATTAGCGGTGTCTCTCTTCCATGCGACACGTTGTTCATTACGCTGCAACGCGGAAGCATGACGATTAACAAGTCCCTCCCCCTCCTTAGATGGAGCGTCATGGGGAGTGGGTGTCGCGCACCAAGGCGGCAAGTAACTACACCAGGGGCAGGGCTTCAAAAAAAGAAGCACAAGGGCGCGTAGAGTCCGATAACATCGGCAGATCAGAGAGTCCCCTAATAGGGTGTGGTAACTCCCAAGGGTGGTCGATGGGCAGTGGGTCCGATGTGTCCGTAGTGATTGTATCCGCTTTTGCCGTAAAATATTCACTTAATTGGTCGTTTCCCGCAGGCGGGGGTGCAAAAACTACGCGATCGTGGGAGGTGCGTTCATGTTGCTGTCCCATCTCAACTACGGGAGTGTCGGATTCCACAGCAATTGTCTTGATGGGACCGTCTGCGACGGGTGAGAGTTTACGGCGTTTCTCCTTTCCTGGGTTCTAATACTCCTTACGGATGAACAAATTGTCCCCTTCCTTAAGGTTGGGCGGTCTTCGAAAGTCTCGCTCATCGAAATCACGCTTATATGCGGCTTGTGACCAAGCCATTGACCATTGTGCGCCAAAAACCAGCTTGATAAGCCATGTATTCCAGGTTTCCCTGTATCCCTTCGTCGAAGGAAATTAATCCTGCGTTGGATAAGCTTCGAGCGCCACGGGCGGTGGGGTGCGAGACAAAACCAATTCAAATGGAGTCAATCCCGCAGTCCGGTGTACCTGAGTGTTGTATGCGAATGTCAGCGCATCGGTGAACAGGTCCCACGTGATGGGGTGATCGGCTACGTATGAACCAAGTGCTGCTAACAGCGTCCGGTTAAACCGTTCAGCCTGCCCATTACACTGGAGGTGGTAGGTTGTCGTGAAGAGATTCTTGACATCCAGAATTCTGCATACATCCCCGAAAAACCGGGAGGCGAACTGTTTCCCGTTGTCGGAGAGTAGATTCACCGGGGGACCGTAGACAATTGCCCAATGGGTGACGAATGCTTGCGCAGCCGTCAACGACGTGATTCTCCGTAGTGGTATGGTACAAATGAGCTTCGAAAAAAGATCCGTGATCACGAGTAGAAATTTGTTACGCCCCTTAGTAGCGACAAAGGGTCCCAAAATATCGATGGCTACGGATTCCAGGGGCGCCCTTGCGGGGAAGAGCTTCAACTTAGTCGCATGGCGGCGGAACTTGACGCGATTCCGAGCACACTCGGGGCAAAATCGCACAGTTTCGTAACAATCCACAGCCATTGCTGGCCAGCAGAATTTCCTTCGCAATGTAAGGTATGGTTTCCGTTCTCCGACGTGGCCACTAAGTTTGACATAGTTTGATAAGTGTAACACCGGAGATTTTAGTGCGTGTGGCATCACCACTTGTGGGTTCCCGGTTATCGTGCCATCGAGATATCTAATATCATTCACCCGAAAGGGGAGGTCCGCTCCTCCATTGAGTTATGCCCGAATCTTCGTGCAGTAGGAATCTCTGAATTTTTCCCTATCCATCTCCTCCGTTGTGACGGGTACGAAGTTCCCTGATAAAAGGTTCGCACTTTCGCTAACATCGAGTAGCCCATCCAGTTCCTGGTCAAAATCCAGTGCATCTGGTCAATCCTCTTCCATATTATCCAGTTCACCCACTGTGTAGTCATCAACTGCGAAGCAGGGTATTTCTTCGTCATCGACGGCTGACGCTTCCCCTGTTGCGAGTAGGCGAGAAAGGGCGTCGGCTTGTGTATTGTTGGCGCCGTTCTTGTAGGCGACGTCGAAGTCGAACTCTGCAAGACGTAGTCTCCAACGCATTAAGCGGCCAGAAGGCTCCGAGATGGAGAGTAGCCATTTCGGTGATGATTGATGCGTGTAAAAGGTAAAATGAGCACCCATGAGGTAGGGGCGTAGTGTTCATAGTGCTCACATTATTGCAAGACATTCCTTCTCCGAGACGGGAGTAATTCTTCTTATGCTCGTTCAACGAACGAGACCAGTATCCAATTGGCTTGTGTTCCCCGTCTGGAGTGGTTTGAAACAATTCACTGCCTACCTGGTAGTCATTAGAATCAGTGTCCACGGTATATGAAAGTCCCGGTTTTGGTAGTGAGAACACTGGTGCCGTGGTTACAGCTTCTTTGAGAGAGTTAAAGGCTTCCGTCTGAGTAGACGTAAATGGTTCCAGCTTCGGCGGTTGACCCTTCAGCAGAATCGCGTTAAGATGTTCCGCGATGTCCGCAAAGTTGAGAATAAACCGGCTATAGGCATTGACCAATCATAGAAAGGATCTCAGCTCAGTCTGGGTAGTCGGTTCCGGGGCCTGTCTCAGCAACTCCACACGAGCTTCCTTGATCATGACACGTCCTGGATAAATTATGTGACCCAGATACTTGACAGTATCCTTGAAGAATTCACATTTTCTCAGCTTGAATGTCACTCCGGCATCCCGTAACGTGGCCATTATATCTCTCAAATGTGTGAGGTGGTCATCCAGATTATCTGAGAATACGATGATTTCATCAAGGTATACGAGACAAGTACGCCACTTGAAGCGGGCCAGTTGGATATCAATAGCAAGCTGAAAAGTGGCGGAAGCATTGGTTAAACCGAAGGGCATCCATTTGAAACGGGAGAGGCCAAAATGACAGACAAACTCTGTCTTTTCCTGTTCATGCTTCCTCACTGGCACCTGCCAGTATCCCCAATTTGCATCCAATGCAATTAATACGGTGGCATTTCCGAGAGAATTGATGTATTCATTCATACGTGGAATAGGGTACACCTCCTTAACGGTAACAGCGTTTAGACGACTATAGTCGGTGCAAAAGCGCCAGGAACCATCCCGTTTCGGAGCCAGTACCACTGTCGAGGCCCACGGCAAATGATTCGGTTCTATAACTCCTGCACGGAGCATCTTTTCCGCCTGAAATTGCTATTCCTTTCTCTGGCCTTGGGCCCTGTCCTGTACGGATGTTCGGCTACTTGTGGAGAGTTCGGAAGGAGATCAATCCGGTGTTCCGTGGTGTTTATCTCTCCGAGAGAACCATTCCACATTGTGGTGAATTCACGAAGCATATCACGCAGTCTTTTGCGGTGTGTCCGGAACAGTCGTCCGAGGCCGAGTTCTTCGAATTCCTTCACTGGGTCTAATTGGTCGTAACTGTTCGGGACGCGTGTCTTCTCTGTCATAACAGTTGACTGGCCTGAAAGACTCGGCGTTGGAGGCGATTGAGATACAGATTCCTTCCCCTCCTTAGAGTGAACGATTCTGAGCACATCGGCTGCAGTCATCTTTGTAGGTACCAACGAAGTTGGATACGGCATACCCTAGGAAAAAAACTTTTTATAAATGGCGCACTACGTTTTGCAAAAAGTAACAAATGGCGTAGAAAACTTTTGTTTTTATTGAAGAGATGGCGTATAAATTCCATGCTTTACGCCATTTCGCCGCCATTTATAGCATGATCTAGACAGAGATTTACGCCATTTTTGACACTTTCTATAAATGGCGTACAAATATAGAACAAAACTTAATACCTCGAATACGAATGCTGAAAACTTATTCATTGTTTGCACGCCATTTATGAAAAGTGTCAAAAATGGCGGAAATATTTTTCTAGATCATGCTATAAATGGCGGTGAAATGGCGTAAAGCATGGAATTTATACGCCATCTCTTCAATAAAAACAAAAGTTTTCTACGCCACTTGTTACTTTTTGCAAAACGTAGTGCGCCATTTATAAAAAGTTTTTTCCTAGGGATAACCGAGCCAATCACTTGGTTCTTCACCAGATACTGGGCTGTTTTGCCAAGGTTGGCTATCAACACGTAAAACGGATTATCCGGTTCCACTGGGACGACTCCATTAGAAATGGCGAGAGTGTATTTTTCATACAACAACGGCAATGGTTAGACGATTCGTAAAACATGTTGACAGGAATTCACCTGTACCCAGACTTGAGACTCTGAAGGGATGCGTGTCGCGGAGGGGATACGAAGCTTCGTAGATTCCCGAGAACTCGGTGGTGCTTCCTGCGCCGCAGGTAGAGGTACATTCTTCTTGGGGGCATGCCTCAAGGAATGACGAACAACCGGCAGGGACGTACCATCTTCCATCTCAGTGCGCCTCTGGCGGGGCCTACTGGCATCAACGAAGCTGTCGCAGAAGTCACAACCAAGAATGACTGGGGCGGCCAGAGGCCGACAAATGACAAAGTGGAGTTTCACCACGCATGAATCTAAATTGATTACCAACTCGATGTAACAAACCGTTGAGAACGGGTTGTTATTCGCGTCAGCGACGTCAAGAATGTCGTCCCGGCGAATTTGTGACCACAAGGCGGGTGGCAAAGCTGTCTCAAAGATGAAGTTCGGACGTGCGCCTTTTTCTTTGACAGTGAGATATCGCACCATAAATTGCGGTGAAAGGCCAAGGTCGGCATAGACCCTTTAATTGCGCTTGGCCCTCACCATAACTCTATCCTGGAACCGGTTATTTCTTACCAGTATCTAAGGTCGAAGAAGAACATCAAGGTGCTCTGAGTTCACGTCTTCGACGGCCTGTTTCCTCGAGAGGGTTCGGACCTGGAGAGAGAGGCAGAGACGCCTCGGGCGCCTTTAGCCTCAACTCTGAGGGCGCCTGCCCAAGAGATTAGACTCACACAGTTAGTTTTGCTGAGCAGATTCCACCTGAAGCGTGTGCTCAGTGTTCTGAACCATTAATGCCTTGACACTAGTGGCAGAAAGGTCTGCAGCAGCGGTTGAATTTCCCTCAAGAGAGGTACGGGGGTGAGAGGTCGGCATGTTCTCGGCAATTGGAGCAGCAATTGTGCGTGGAATATCCATCTTCGCGCGGATGTACGATGCCATCGGAACGGAAGCCTTCTCCTCAGGTGAGAGGGATTCGTAGTTGATAATGAATTGTGACCATTCACGCATAGTTACAACGCACTGTGGTGACGTATGACCTCGCGTAAGGCAGAGGTGACAAATACGACGATGGCACTAACGTTCCGAGTATTTGATAATCGCATCGCTCAGCCGGAATCTTGCCAGCCAGGCCGTGAGGCCCGGGTTCCACCGTTCTCATATGATAGTCGAAGCGGTAGAACTCGGTTCGAAGCTGCATACAGCAGTGTATCGTCCGGGGCCGTCTGAAACAAGGCATCCGTAGTTGAGGGAAGCTCCGTTGTCGCGATTGAAAGCACATCGCTACGGACAAAGTGCACCTGACCATGTTCCTTATAGGAGAGTTTGTCAGCCAGCATTGACGCAGGCAGATTTCCGGGTTCCAACATCAACGCTTTAGCGGACTTCAACCGGCTACCTAGGACTCATGCGCGTAGCGCACTGCCTTCGGTGCGTGCATACTGCACCAGTTCCAAGTATGTGATCTTATGTTTCTCTTCACCGTGACGGGTTCATACGGTCCGTATAGCCCGGTCTAGTCCATCAATGAACATGGTACAACGCTCTTGAGTGGAATAAACATTGCCACAACGGTGGAAGGCCTTGTTCAGGGGCACCAAGTAATCGGTTTCCGTTTCACCGGGGCGTTGTTTGGTGTCTCTCAGAGCGATAATTGCCGACTGGATAGCGGTTCCAGTGGCAAAGGACCTCAGTAGGTACTGAACTGCGTCAGTTCAGCAGGTAACCCTTCCTCCAGAGGCGCGCGATGAACCTCTTATAAATTTGTACTGATCTTTCGCGAGTCTGCGTGAAAAATAGGGCAGAGCGACAAACGCCTGTCCTTCATTCATCCCAAGTATGTCAGCTTCCGCTACAAAGCGTGATAGGAAATCTAACACCAAGAGGAGATCATCACCTGTAAACAGTAGATTACGGAGCGAAAGCTGCATCCGTTTGACACAGTCTTTGACCTTTCCCGTCCCTCAGGGAGTTCTTTTCATTGAAGAGTGCTCCAACCTGTGATATCGGTATTACCACAGCTTTTTATGGAGTAGATTGGTAGGTTTCAACTCTTTTAATTCAGAGTGATTTCTTCCCTTCGAGCGGGCGCGTATCACACCTTGGGTGGCTGGTGATCGCTTTGAACGTGACGAACGCTCACGAGAAGCTTCTTCTACCGACGAGTTGAACGAGTCGGACGCGGTTGACCGACGTGAAGAAAGAGAAGATGCTGAAGAATCAGAGTCGTAGTTCTTCCGCCCCTTGCGTGCTTCGTATTCACTGACCTTCTTGTCACGGTGTGAAAAAGCAACTGGCTTAGCCGTGTGATTGGCTTCAACCAACATAGATTGTTCCACCGTTTTCAAACGGGCGCGGAGGCGAGTAAACTTCTCAGCCACTTTCTCCACGAAATTAGTGGGTCCTTCGAAAGCTTCCAGAAGGGAGTTGACATCACCACGCAATACACGGAGATCCTCGAAAAAGTCCTGCAAAGCATTTTCATCCATGTTCTTTCGAAGTAGCGACAACTCCTTATCAACGGTAGCGTGGGCAGCCCGCACAGAATGGAGCTGCTCTTCCACAGTTAAACTGGAAATATCGTTAGTAATCAACCTCGAAGGTGGCTCTTATCTGGCAGGGCCAGTGGGGACCGTTCCGCCAGTAGGAAGAGCGGCACCAGCAACGGCAGGAGCCGGTCCATCACCTCGATGAGGGAATATTAACGGCGTGGGAGGAAGTCGGGTGGTCCTCCGCACAGCTTCAGTAGCCGGCATCCCTTCGGTACGAGAACATGAAGGGTGGGCATCCGCGATGGGAGTGGCGGGTCCGGTCTTCCAGTCTGACTGCCTGTCTTCAGATGATCTGAAAACGTCATGACTAAAACAACCGTACAACGGGTTCAATCAACAGCCAATGAGCGGGTGCCTTTAGAAGGCTTCCAAGTGGAGACAAAGATGAAGGACTTACCTCAAAACGAGTGAATTCATGAGTGAATCTTCCGACAAAACCTAGTCGATTTAGCAACGCCTTTGGCAGTAAAAGCGCAGGGTAGTGAAGAGGTTTGGAATCCTGCGCTTCACAGGGTAGCACAGCAAAAAGAGCACTCCGGGAATGAAACAGCTAAGCTGGGTGTAAATCCGAGGTCAAACCGTCACGACAAGCGTCGGAGCGTTGATACCACGCCGTAGTCGGTAGAGATCCACGTGTTCACACGGTCACGGGATGAGTCCTCGAAAGAGAGTAGCACGGCAACGACAAGGTGTCGGAAACGGGCCACTGAGAACAGGGAAAAAAGGCAAACCCAAAAATGGGGAAATAGAACCACCAGAGCGGAAGAAAGAGAGAAAGAATGAAGCAAACCCAATACAGGGGTGATTATACGAAAATAGGTCGCATCCCTTGGGGCGTTCGTGGCACCTTCTCCACGGCATTCACTTCCCGACGTTCTGTTTGTACGTCATCATCCCCTTCGAAATCCCTCTCAACCAATGCTGCTGGCCCTCCTACAATTTCGTTGGCTAATTGACCACTTCTACGTCGTACCTCTCTCCCGTACGCATGTTCTCGTCGTCGATCTCCCCTCCATAACTTCAACACCCCCCAATCCATCAACCCCATTCCCTATTCTTCTCTCACTACCCTCCACTCTTTCATTTTCCGCCATTGGCAGCACACGCCCCACTCCTTCCTTTTTCCGGGTTGCAGTGTGTTAGGCGCAGCCAATTCTTTCCTTCTTTGGCACTGTATTTGGCGTCACGTCAACCAAACTTTCCAATACTCGCGTTCTCGTTAGCTGACCAGCCCTCACTCTCTCCCTTTCTCCTTCCATCTCATCGGGTACCCCAGCCATATGCACTCTCTTACCGTTAGTTGCCTTTCTTTCACGAAGCCCCCCACTACCTAATCCACTACTACTCCTTGCTATCTTTCTTCCCTCGATACCCGTACGAAGCTCTTTACCCTTCACTATCATATCCCCGCTAACGATTTCCTCCACAGCTTGAACAGTCTCTGCGATTTTTTAACGACCATCTCTCTCCCGACCACCGCGCCAAACCTTCTTCGGCATCCCTCGCTTCGCTCCTATGCTCTTCTTGGTACTAACTTCTTGTTCTCGTGCGTTCGCAATAGGTTTCGTCACCACAAATACTTACCGTTCGCTCCCGTCACTCCGATGTTCCGCCCTCGACGCTCTTCCCCAAACCGTCACTCCTCTTCGCAACCTTCCTTCTTTTCCCACGTAGACCATTCCGAGGCGCACGTGTACTACGAGCGGTGCCACCCTCGCCACTTACCGTTTTGCTACGCCTTCGGCTCTTTGACGCGCGACCGCTAACCTCCTCCGCATTCAAACCCCTCGTCTTACGTTTTGCCATGTGGAATCCGAACGGTTCGTCGCGGTTGACGATCTGCTCTCGACGTCTTCGCCGCTCACCATGATCGAAATTCACTGGAATCGGAAATGTTCTGTTCTCGACGTGTTTGGCGTGCGCCTTGATCGAACGTCACCGATTGAATGCACACCCCAAATCGAGTGGAGTGTTGTAGAAAACAGGGAGTGCGGTTTTTTATTTCCAGATTTCGAAGCCGAAAATTGACACCGAAATATTCATTTCTCAACTAGATAGTTCTCATAATGTGAAAAACGTACAAGGTTTCGCATCTAATTCGATGCCCTTCGCTACCTTTTATGTATCTATAAATTTCCATGTTGCACTTCGGCTAAAGTGTTTAATTTCTATTTCATGCTCAATGCCGAAGTTGGAGTGCAATAAGTGCCACTTCACTATCGAGGTTTACTTATATGTTCTACATGTAGATTATTTAATACACGTTCTATTCGATTGATATAATAGAATTTGTCGATCTACACCAGCTATACTGTACTCCCTAATCCGCGAACAACTCCTCTACCACTTCCAGACTTCGACGTGCTCGCAAGCATTTGGTATTGTCGTAGTTAATGCGGTGTGCTTCCTGTATTCGGAGTTCGAATGACCCTTCAAATTAGCAGTCCTTCGTTTCATCACACCATCCGCCACTGTATCAGTGTTCTCATCACCTTTCATATATTGGGGATCGTTAATTATTCCACCCCATTAAAAAGGAGCGCGGACAATCCATACAGGTATTAAACTTACTACTTTTCTTCTTTCTGGGAGATTATGAAATACATCGCCGCTGGCGTTAAACTTCATCTTATACTTCCGAAAGCGTTCTGAAGTTGCTTTCAATAACCCTCCGCCATATTTCTTTTGTACCTTTTTTCTCTTCGTTAGGTCATGATACACCAGTGTTCAATAGGAGTAACATATCTCTTCATTTTCCATGAATCGGCGTGTAGTGAACACCCCCACTCTGGCGCCAGGGTGACGAGTCGTCGACTTCCCGGTACGACAACCGCACATTTTCGCTTCCAGTGCTGACATGAAATTCCAATCCAGAAGCCCCATCTTTCCTTGCAAACTTTTAGGCCATTCGTGAAGAGCTTTACGCTTACCAGTCGTGACCAAGCTCTCATCCCGCCACATTGACGCAAGAAAGTCTACAATATACGTAGGAAACTGATACTGGTGGTAGCCGGATGGCGCCTTCCATGATCTCGATGAACGGACATTCCACTTCGTAAATAAGTTCAACACACGAATCATAGCATTCCAAAATTCCTGCGTAACCTGGATATCCGTCTCATAATCCCGTGGGCAAAAATGCGAATTGAACAATTGCGGCGTGCCTAGCATGGGCTAAGCAGTCAGGGTCCGGCTCACACCCGATGAACCTACGATGCAGTTGTAACTCCATGCATGCCATTGCTGTCAAAAACGCCCCCGCAAACAAGTCGACCACAATACCCTCCGCCTGGGAAAACCGACTGATTAGCTCCTCTAACAATGCCCGAGGTTTCTGTTCGGATCTCACATTTTTTAAAACGTAGCCCCCGCCTTTCCTTCTTTCTATTCCACTGAAGAGTCTCTTCATTAGACATGGGGGGTACCAGGTCAATGACACTGTGGTACCTTGGTACCTCGACCGCCCAAAGTTGAAGTTCTCATAGTTCACCATCACATGCTGTTGCGCATAGCTGAGACGATTTCGAACTCCATGTGCATCATACTGCATTGCAGGGAAAAGGGAGCACGACCTACGTCCAGGGTTACGCATCGGGTTGCTTTGCGACCGTACAAAGTGCATCGGGACCTGGTCCACAACAAAGGAACGCCTTGGTACTCCGTTTTCGTCTTTTTCCCCAATGGCAGAAAGTACATCTCTCCATTCTTGGACCTGCTCGAAAGCACTAAAGATAACGAAATGGCCCCCAGGGCGCAGCAGTCTTGATAAAAGCTTTGCAGCCTTCCTCATGCCCTGAAGGCTCAGTATATCGTACCAGCTGTTGCTTAGGTTCTTGTTCTGTCGGATGTTGTACGGTGGGCCAATGAGAGCCAGTTGAAATTTGCTAACGGAGACACCCCATCTCTCCGCAACGTCTCGTCCATCTTTACCATATCGTCAAATCCTCATTTGTACAAGCAAAAGTACTTCTCCATCTCCTCCTCACTACTTCGGAAGGCCATTTTTCATCCAACGACGCAATGGATGGTGGGGTATTACGCCTACCCTGGGCGCTTCGTCACTAGTACTTCATTTCCCAATGCCGGCCACTATGTTCGTATCACCATCTCTTTCTTCCCCTTCTCCCTCCTTCGGCTCCCTTAGTTTCCCAATTTCCTCCATCTCCTCCACATCATCCTAAATTTTTATGGCAGGTTCTGGTTTGGATATCGGCGTTACCGCCATACGAAGGACGTTCACTGATTCTTTCAGTTTCAACGGGCTTATGGCCTCCATGACGGAGGACACAAGCGAGTTCGAGAAACTATCGAATCTCTGAGCAATCGCCCGTGATGGGTCTCTGGTAAACATCTTCAGAACTGTCCATCGTCCCGGTTCGGCAATTGAGTAGAACTGCTCATTCACAGTAACCTTGTTGAGGTCCGAAATGAACTCCTTCGCCAGCATTCGGAGGGAAGCATCAATTTCTTGCTGTAAATTCCATGCCCACGGGATGACCTCCGTTTCAATAACGGTTCCACTTTTGCTCGGTAGCAAGAGATGGTCGTTATACTGGTGAAAGAACCCCTCTTTCCACGTCTCAATCGCTTGAAACTGTATGTCGTCGTGCATGACTCCGAGGAATGGAAGAACCATGAACTCCAGGGTAGTGAATCCCAGGGATTGAGAGAAACAATCCCATGCTTTCCTTAGAAGCTGCACACCAAATCCAACACGCTGAGCTTGGAGTTTGTTAGACATTTGAGCATTCACAAAAAGTGTGGGATATCCCTTGTCTCCTCTTTTCCTCTTCTGGCCTACAAATCTTTTTTCCATGGAAACTTTCTGAATGAGCGAGAGAAAGAGAATTCTTTGGAAATGTGTCGCAACGGTTGTGGCGGACGGGGGAAACCACCCGTCCCACTCGCTTAAGAGGTATAGTCATGGACTTGAAAAACTCGGTCAAAGTCACATTCTTCGGTATTCCTTTAAAGTTCACCTCGGTACAAGCATTCCAGAAGTCCCTTACACACCAGTCTCTATAACCGTTCAGGATGTCCAATAACCTCATTGAGAGGTATAGCTAACGATAAGACCCCTACAGCGATTCGACCCGTAGTTCACTGTCAGTAAATGTCGGATGTCCTGGACCCACAAGAATATAGAAGTAATTCTTTGCCAGCGGTAGGACGTTGCGATTCTTGATAATGTATTCAACGAACTCGCTGTGTCCCACCTTCCCTGGGTCGTCTCCATCTCGCATTTTCGACGCGTAATGATCGCGGATTGCGAGGCCTACTGTGACAAGCTCATATCCGGAGCCATACAGTTTCCCAACCCTCTTATCGCAGCTTGAGGGTACCGGTGACGTAGACCTCGATGCAATATGTGGAAGCATTTTATGCACGCACGAGAAGGGGGTGTGTTGATGGGTTATGATTCAAATTTCCGAAGGTGACGGGAAATGGCAGCCGACGTGAGAGGGTAGCGGAGGGGAGAAGGCAGCGCACGAGAGACTGCAGCGGGCGGGAGAGGACTGCCGAGAGATATGGGAATGCAAGGGAGACGGGAGCGGGGGGGGAAAGGATAGCAACTTTACAGCACAAAACGGGTTCTTTCAACACGACAGGGAGATGTGCACGATGCCTTAGATGCATGTGAGGCCGTAAAGAGGTGTAAGGAAAGCGTGGCCACTCGAGGGATACGGAACTTCGTGAATGCAAACTTATACACGAAGTTATAGGAAACGGCTGGTAGAACAACGGACCGGGGTGGCGTCGCGCTTCATCAGTGAACTCATGAAGCGCCACGACCCCCCTGTCCGCTGTCCCAGACAAATATTTTATTTTCCATGTTTTTCAACGACAGCCTGGGACAGCGGTCCAGGGTGTCGTGGCGCTTCATCGGTGCACCGATGAAGCACCACGACACCCCGGTCCGCTGTCCCAAAAAATATTTTTGATTTTTTTTCGAACGAGTGGCTGGACAAAGATGATATTTCATATTTTCAACATTTCATCCGAGCCACCCGAACCAAAAGTTTGGCGCTGTAGAAAAGCCGTCTCCACTCCCCCTCCCAAAACCTTTCACGCCCTACCTTCCTGGTCACACTTTCTACCGGTATATACTCATCTTCTTCCAAAACCGAAAGTATGTCTCGGTAGCGGAAATAAAACGATGTATCTCCGTAGAAGGTGGCACACCCTCACGCTTCGTAGCTAGAAATAGAAAATTCGTTAGATGAGATGAAATTAGTACATCTTATATCTTTATCTTGTGTAAAGAATGTCCTATTCCTATTCTGCTTGCGGAGGTTTTCACACACCCTCACGCTTTGTAGCTAAAAATAGGACATGCGTTAGATGAGATGAAATATTGTGAATCTTGTATCTGGTTGACATAGAACTTTTGTCCTAATCCTCTTGTGCTTGCGGAGGTTTCCGTATTTTGTCGCAACCATTTCGCTAAGAATAAAATAACCATAGTAAAAATTATTGCATACAGTGAGGGTAGGAAGTAATTTAAGTTGCGCTCCATGTTCGTCTCACCCTGGGACAGCCGATCGGCACTCATGGCGCGTTGGGACAGCCGACCAGAGTGTCGTGGCGCTTCATTGGTGCACCGATGAAGCGCCACGGCACCCCCGTCCGCTTTCCCAAGTTGAAAGGAGTCCGCCACAAGTTTTATTTATTTCTTTATTGCTCAAATATTGTTGTACAAGTGTACAATAGATGTTACTAGCTTGATGTAGCTTTGTATATGTCCCGCGAGTATGCTTTGAAATTTTATATAGGCACAGTGTATAGTTTAAACTAATATTGAGCGGCCGCGCATCCGTGATGAAGTAGACGGAAAGGAACGGGAGTGAAAGCTATAACTAGCTAACTGATTTCGCGAGCGTTCTCGGCGGTCGTAAACAACCTTTTCGATTCTATCCGCCGCGTGTAACCGCAATGCCGCCTCACAAGCATGAAAGGGGGCAGGATTCAGGACGACCGAACCCAAGTACAGGGGTGTCAGAAATGCCGCCCCTAACACGAAGGAGAGGGAGGGCAAAAGGCACTACGCCGCGTATACCGCCAGCCCGAGCAATGAAGAAGAAGCCTTCGCCCGCTGCTGCGCCGGTATTGAAAGGCGGTGATGCGTTGTATTTGTTTGTGACGGTTGGAAAAGAAAAGAGCAGGGTAAAAGTGGGAATCGCGGAGGTGAAAGGTGTGGGGTCCGCCGGTGGCCCCGGGAAGGCTCTTTGCCGTTCGCTACATGGGCATCTTCTAAGCGCGACTGCTCTAGAGGGCGAAGACTTGGTTGTGACCTGGAGAACGAAGATTATAAGTCATGGAAGTGCGAAGTACCCTTACCGTTTTCAAGGTCCTGAAGACCCACCAAGTATTTTGAGCGAGTTGTTCTCGGCTGGGTTGTGTGCGTGAGAGACGTAGATGATGGCCCCAATCGAGATTCCGCAAAGTACTACTCCAGAGTCTGGGGCAGAGAAGTCCTCCACATCCCAGCCTGAGAAAGTGGTTGCTCTGGAAGTGGAGAAACCTGCTGAGGATGCTTCCAAAACTGCAGGAAAGTATTCTCAAGTGATTAAGAAGCACGGGAGAGCGAGCGTCAGCATCAAAGACGACTCCAAAGACGATGTTGTGGAGGTCTTTCATACGAGTATAGCCTCGCTTCCTGACCTGGAAGAGAAATTGTTCGATGAAGGAGAGAGTGTTCCGGAGGCGGTAGACAACACCCTGTCTCTCAAGAAGATTTCCGTCGCCGACTATGTTCAGCGCAGGTTGACGGTGGATATCAAGATGATTGAAATCCCAGAGAAGACAGTGCGAAGTGTAAATCAGGGACACAAGGAAGCGAAGATGATGAAATGTCGCAACTTTGGGTGGCTCCCGTCTGCAGGTTCGATTGCTGTGGCATTTCTGGGGGAGTATGATATGAATGAAATAGTTTTTGATAAGAGAATTGTTGTGCCCGTAACCCTCAGAGACGGATATCACCGAATTCTTGTGCTATGAGACTTGCATGGAGTAGACGGAAAGTGGGGGGATATAGTCCGTTCTCTGGATGTTGTGCTGTGGGGAAGAAAGGATGGGTAACCCTTCACAATGAACGAGGTACTAGGACTCGGCAATCTACTGAACGATATGAGTTCGAGTGTGCTGAAGATCGTCGGTGTTCTCGGAATGCTGGTTTAGTATGCTAGATCGCTAGTTTGTGTAGATAAGGTCCGAAAAAACTAGCATTTTTGCAGTTTGCGCTAGTTGGCAAGACAAAATTTTCTTTGGAAATTACGTTTCCATTCAGTGCAGTTCAAACTTCACCTACTGGTGTTGAAGACTAGTTTGCAGTTCCTCTGCCACCGCTCGTTGCTTTACATTCCCCACACTCGTCGAAAACACTCTAAAAATTTACGAACCCACCACTAGCATTCCCTCATACCAACCCTGCATTCGGATTTTGAGTATCAGTTTCCATAAATGTCAAGTTTAAGAACTCCAATGAAACACTCTCTCCATTCTCGTACACCCTCCTAGCTCCAAACTGGCTACCAACCCCTCCCAGGCTCTTCTACATCTGCTCCTATAGTATGCGTTCCGCCATTCTCACAACTGCCGCTGCACTATCAAACCCAACTAGTACCCAGCAGCTGCCGCAGCTCACACCTTCCCATCCTCGCCTACGATCACACCACCCTTTCGCCCCTTCCTCAGCCGACCTTCCCCAACCTCACTTCCATTCTCTTCTGTGTTCCTCCCCCTCACACATCCACGTCCACCAGGAGAGCCTGGCGTCACCAGTGACCCTTTCTCTCTTCCCGCCTCCCTCCCAACGCCTCCTTTCCTCGCCAGCTCCTTCACGTGCAACAACAATAGGCACACCTTCTCCACCTGTCCCAATTGCGGCCCCAACACCTCCACACTACCCCTCAGCCCCCTCTTCTGCCTTCTCAGCCTAACCATCTCCCTCCCAACGCACTCTTTTATCCCACTTACATGCCTTCCAGTCCCCATTCCAGCCAACTTCATTCTTTTTGGAATCGTCGAAATCAAATCCATTGGGGGGTCCCAATCTCCGAAACACTCAGCACCACCCCTCCCATCTCACCCACCATCTCAGAAACCCAGTCATTGAAATGCTACTTCAGATCTCCTCCAAATGTCTTCAACCGCTCCTCCATCTCCACCGCAAACCTTCTCTCCGGTCCACCATCCAATCCGCCCCCATCACCACCACCCCCTTCTCCTTCCCAATATTCTTCCTCCTCTCTGAAAAATACTTGTATTCACCCTCTTCCTTCCTCCGCGGTGGCATCTCTGGTACCTCTGCCCGGTGATGCAGAGCCACTAGCTTCCCGTTCTACTGGTACCAATTCGTCACAGCAGATATTGACGCCGTCCTGCAATAAGCGAGATACCAGCAAACAAGATATAAGCAATACCTCGCACGCTTCTAACCACTGTGCAAAGCCGTGGAACTGTCGGTCACACACCCGCTTGTAGCGCACGACCATTTGTATTCAATTCTTCTCTACGCCAATTTGCAGCCAACGAATTGCTTTCCGAGAAATTTCGAAACTGTTCCTCTTTCGTTCAATACCAATGCCAAGTAGAGCCCACGTGTCTCCAAAAATCTAAAAATTCTCACTTTCCATGCCTTTTCTAACCCCATCTCTCTCATAAACACAATCTTCAACCTTATCTCCGGTGATGCCTTTATGCCCTTTTCTTCAATTAGTCATTCATAAACCTCTTCTTCTCCCTTAGAGGTTGAACAGAAATGGTCTACTGTAAAGGGGTCCATTTTCTTTCAGACATTCGTAGGGGTGCTTTTTATCTGTCAGAGTGAAGTTCTTTCTATATCCGTGAGAATAGTGTAGTAGTCAATATGATCGTATCGAGTAGGAAAACACGAATCGCCTTGATTAGAGTCGTATTTATAAGTAGCAGGTTCTACTTACAACTTATGTAGATCTACCGCTGATAATGCTTAAGTGATATTACTCAGCTGAGGAATACCACTTAAGCATTCCCAGCAGTAGATTATCAGTATTCTTGCCAATCTCAGCACCCGGGTAATACCTGCGTTCTCCCACATCTTTGTATGAACTATATGCAATTAGATGTGGGGCACACTGAAGATCATCATTTCGCGGAAAACTTGATAGGCGTTGAGCTAAAGGCAACATTTGTGCTTGGTTCACCGCTTTTATTGATACAACTAGCAATGATGGAAAAAATCGTGAATGATTCTTTCCACATAAAATAGCACAAGTGGAAATGTGGAAATATTTTCGGAAATCGGTTTTTCGATCATTTTAATTCGGTAATTTTTGACACCCAAACTAGCATTCCGATGACACCGACCATGTCGTTTGCAAACAAAATTCATAGCACGGTATCTTTTGTGCAGAATGTCGTGGACGAGTCACACGTGGATGTGAAGAGCATTACTTCGAAGTAGTTAGCTGGTGCTTCGAAGAGAAGTGAGGCTATCGAAGACTACAGCGTGCGTCACTTGACTCGTTGCGCGACATTTTCTCTGAAGTTTGTGGAATGTGAGGGGCTTTTGGAGTTCTCTGAGAACGCGTATAAGGAGGGTCCAGCCCTGATGTTGACGCATGTCTCGAGTGACCTCCTGATGGGTCTCACCGATGGGCAGTTTCGATTTGTCGTACGTTGCTTCAAATGGCATGTGGAACTGAGTTTGTCTTCTTCTACTAGAACCGGTCGTTTTGAAGACATGAGGAAGCACTTACTCCAATGTGCCATAGGTATGTAAAAACTATGTAATCTCACTGGGAAGAAGGAGAAGATTAGTGTTGAAGAAGTATTGCACACAGCATTCAATTTTGGACGAAAAAATATAACTGTGGTGGATTATCTGGGTATGCGGACAGCAAAAATGGAACTTGGTGGTGCGAAGCGTTTATCGGATGGGATAGTGTCTAGAAGGGTGAAGACCGCGGGTAAAAAGCTTCAAGAAGTTTCCAAAGTATCGCTTCAAATTCAGAGGAGGGGAACGAGGTGGGGGAGGGAGTGGTTGAAGTCGTGGGTGTAGGTGATGGTACGTCAACCGCAGCACCTAATGAGGGAGAAGAAGCTCCTATGTTGTTGGAAGCTTACATGCTGGGGGAAGACCCTGAGCAGAGCCATCAGGGCTGAGGCGGAGCACACGAAAAGAGTATGCTCCGGGCCGGCTGAAAGAGGAGTGGGGTAGCAAGGCTGGGAGCAAGAAAAAGAAGAAGAAGAGAATGTTAATAGATCTTGCTGACGATGAGGATTAGGTAGAAATCCAACCTGCTCCGAGGAGGATGAAGAAGACCACCGTGGAGACCCTTTCTGGAGATATACCAATGGAGTCTGTTACTTCATTCAGAAATATGACGAAGTCAGCATTGAAGAAGTTTTTCAAAGAACAGAAAATCAATTTGGTGTCGTCGAGTGCGGGTGAAAGCGGTGGCAGTGAGGACGATAGTATGTTCGTTCAGGACGAGGAAGAAGCGGTGGAGGAAAAAGCGATGCGTGGATTTGAAGATAAAAATCCCGAGAAACCGCCGAAAAGGATGAACCAGGTAGGTGAGTGGGATGGTGGATCGGATATTTCATGGACGAGTCTGGTGAATGTGCTATCGAGTGAGTGGTACGGAGGGAAGAATACAGTGACACATCAGCACCCATGAATGGGGATGATTCATTTGCGAAATGAGCACAGGGCGGGGGTGTTTGGGGGTGGCTGATTTGAGAGCGGTCTACCACGCGGTGTACTGGCATGCCGCCCGGAATGTGTACAAAGAGCTATGTAGCACGAAAGTACCAGTTCTTCCGGTGAAGCATCCGTTGAAGGGAAATCTGACAGGGGATGAAGAAGCTCTTTGGATGGCGGCGATGGAGAGGGATGACATCGCTCGAGAGTACTTTGCAACCAAGAGAATGGAGTTGAAGGAAAGGGGTTTCTGTGTTTTGTAACACTTCGAAACTGACGAAGGTATGTCAGAGGAGGCGAAGAAGAGGGGCGTGGTGGGGGCTGAAAATGTGACGGAAGGGTTGCTGGAGTTTTTTGAGAAGGACTTTAAGGATCAGATAGAATTCAAGTTTGAAGAGAACCGAACGAAATGGAATCCCATCATCAACGCGAGGAAAGGAAAGGATGCTGGACACAGGATGCAAGGATCTGGACGATATGTTACGACCGAGAAGGGGATTGTTGATTGCATGAAGTTTGATGAGCACAATGTGATGATGGTGAGAAAGCGGGCGTTGATAGATGCGAGGTTTGGGCAAATTGCATAGGCTGTTCGCCTTTGTAACAACAGCAGGGCGAAGAAAAGAATGTATGCGCCGGAAATCGGAGGTCCTGTGTTGTGTACGGGATGCCCAAGGCAGTGTTGCATATGGATTTTCGAGGGTTGAAGAATGTGGAGAAGGATAAGGGAGATATTCCAGCGTTCTTCGTGATGGCCTCTGGGGGGATTTTGCTTGTGATATGGGTTTGTGAGAGGTCACATAATATGTATGTAGCGGATGACAAGAGTTTGAGGAGGTTATCACGTACAATGGTTGTGAAGAAGTTCAGGGTTCCGCCTTACTCTGTGTTTAATGGGAGAGGGGATGTGTTTCATGTGAGAGCTGGGTACATGGATGCGTTGGTGAAAGAGAATTGTCTGAGGTATCACATTTAATTTGTAACAGAAGGATACAGGTCCCCTGACGCGGTGCACAGGGAGCCAGCGTTTTGGACAAAGTTCGTAGATGAAATCTTTGGGCTAGGAGAAGACCCAAACGCCCAGCTGGACGATGGTGAAGGTTTGGAGGAAGAGATTGAAATGGAAGATATAGAAGATGGAGAGGACGATTACGAAGAGGAAGATGAAAAGATGTCAGGTGGCCATGCGAAGAATACAGATGGGGACTACGAGGAAGGACAGATGATAATGGATAAGAACGATGAGCAGTTATAATGTAACTTATAGTAACTTATACTGTTGTGTGTGTTTGTGATAGAGACTTGACATAAAAAGTGAACAGGTGATTTGTTGAAACGGTAATTTAAAAAGAATTGAAGAACAGAAACGGGTTATATGTGTAGTTGCAACGAATACAAGGTTTACAATCTGTTCTAATTACTAGGGATTGTCATGTCTAGGAACATTGACATATTTGGTTTGGAAAGGTGTATGGTCCTGCCTTCCCGCTAGTTTTTTATCTGCAAAGGTGAGATAGAAGTAAGCATTTCTGGATTCATACTCCAAGAAAGGTGCTGCGAAGGTAGTAAGGTGCTACCGTATTCCAGAAAGGATTCCACTGTAGAAGGGATATTGAAGGAGAGACCAGTGTTGAAAGTGACTATCTCAAGAAGCTCCTTCATTACAGTTGAGACAATAGTTTTGTACTTGGTAGACACTTCATGCATGGTAATGAATCCAAGTGAAGAACCGACGAGATTGAAGGAAGAGATCCAAACGAGCTTTGATTAGTAAGACTTGGAAAAGGCGTGTTCGTCGACGATACTGCAAGTAATACCTGCGGTCCAGAGACGTTCAGCTATTGCCGGAGCCCACTCTCCGGTGGCTGGGGTTAGACCATTGGGGGATAGAGGCGTGACCCCATCCTGTGGGGAGGCGCCGACAGTGGGAACGGCGATGTAAAGAGCGGCTGGTCTGCAATGCTCAATTCCGTGTAGGGGAAAATTGGGAAGAATGTGACCATTGTGGATGAAAACCAAGTTTTCGGCTCGTGATGCTGGGCAAGATAGAACTACTTTTTTGAGAAGTTCGTTCGTGCCACAGAAGAAGATTGGACCTTGGGGAAGGCAATCTGCGGAAATGAAGTCCTCGATGGAAAGAAAGGTGTCTTGAGGGAAACCACGGTTGTAAAGCATAGTGCCAATAAGACCCCTACCTACGACAACAGCTGGGATGATTGTAGAATGGAGGAAAGATTATTAGGAGCTCATTGCGACGAGTTGGTTTGATTGAAGGTATGGGCTGTTGGAAGCTGTCAGGTGCTAGTAGCTGTGAAAGGAAAGCGGGCTAAATTCTAAGGAGTAAGGAAACCTTTAAGTACAATACTGGGCTATTGTCCCAATCATGGAAAAAAGTGTTACAGGGGATAATGGGACTTGTATGATTCGGCTATGGAAAGAAATGGACAGCAGGGCTGTAGAGGAGGTAGGGTTGAAGAGTATGTTTATGAGAAGGAATGCAGTGAAGTAAAGCATAGAAAGTAAGACTTTATGGTACCGTTGGTGTTTGAGAGGTGCTCGGGGGCTGCAAATGAATATGGTATGGGCCGAAGTTGGAAAAATGTGGAGATTTCTAAGAAAAAAATTGAAATTGTGCGGAATGGCGGGAAAATAGAGTAGATATGAGTAGGATAGAAATGGTTTTGCAGCGCAAGTAGGTGTGTGGCCGACAGTTCTACGGGTGTGCGGAGTGAAGACGAGTGCCGGAACTGTTGCGTTCCCCTCTCTTGTTGTTATCGCCCTCATCGTGAACCGCCGTTTATTTCTGCGATGTCGAATGGGTACGTCGAAGACGAGAAGATAGTGGCTCTGCCTCACCAGACGGAGGTACCAGAGACGCCACTGGGAAGGAAGAAGGATGGTGGGGACAAGGTTTGCATTGGGGAGAAGGAAAGAAATGGGGATGGAAAGAGGTTTGGGGGTGATGGGGGTGCAGGGGATGGGGGACCGGAGAGAAGGTTTGCGGCGGAGATGGAGGAGCGGTTGAGGAGGCTTGAAGGAGATCTGAAGGAGCATTTGGGGGACTGGCTTTCTGAGATGATGGGTGAGATGGGAGTGGTGGTGCTGAGTATGTCGAAGATTGGGGATGCCAATAGATTGATTTCGACGATTCGGAAAAGGATGAAATGGGCTGGATTGGGGACTGGAAGAAATGTGATTGGGATGGTAGAGTGCGTTGGGAGGGAGATGGTGAAGCTGAGAAGGGAGAACATGGGGCTGAGGGGTCGTGTGGAGGCGTTGGAGGCGCAAGTGGGACAGGTGGAGAAGGCGTGCCAATTGTTGTTGGAGGTGAAAGAGCTGGTGAGGGAAGAAGGCGTTGGGAGGGAAGAAGGAAGAAAGAAAGGGTCACCGGTGACGCCAGGCTTTCGTGGTGGACGTGCGTGTGTGAGGGAAAGGAGCGCAGAAGGGAATGGAGGGGAGGTTGGGAGAGGTTGGCTGAGGAAGAGGCGAAAGGGTGTGGTGATCGTGGAAGAAGATGGTGAGGTGTGTGTGCCGCGGCAGCTGCTGGGTGGAGGGCCACTAGTTGGGTTTCGTAGTGCGACGGTGGCTGTTCGAACGGCGGAACGCATACTGGAGGAGCAGGAGGAGAAGAGGCTAAGAGGTTGTACGAGAATGGAGAGAGTGTTCCGTTGGAGTTCTTCAACTTGACATTTAGGGAAACTGAGACTCAGAATCCGACTGCAGGGTTGGAATGAGGGAGCGCTGGTGGTGGGTTCGTAATTTTTTACAGTGTTTTTGACGAGTGTGGGAATGTAAAGGTACGGACTGTGGCAGGGGAACTGCAAACTAGCCTTCAACTCCAATAGGTGAAGTTTGAACTGCATTGAACGGAAACGTAATTTCCAAAAATTTTGGTTTGCCTTGCCAACTAGGGCAAACTGCAAAAATGCTAGTTTTTTCGGACTTTTATTTTCCAAACTAGCGATCTAGCATACTAAACTAGCATTCCGAGAACACCGAAGTGTGTGGTCTAAATAAAACATCTAAAATATCTTACGATATTCATACGAGTATGGCCAGCCTTGGCACTGTAAATCTACCCGAAATAGGTACATAAAATCCAAAAATATTCCCATATATAGGAATACATAAGCCCCATGCACCTGTGGTGCCATCTCATACTTAGAGATTTTCCCGATAGGGATCACTCATTAGTATATGACTAACAACCTCCCTCAAAGGGCCTTACTTGCATTCAATGCAGAAATGTCATTTCATTTTGTATGTTCTTTAGCTCTAATGTACAAATATACACGCTCCACGTGTGTACATGTAATAGATAGGTACATACTAACGTAGAACGCCAGCGCTGAACCACTATTAATGGGTGCACTTTGTGCAGTGTTTACCAGTGCGCACGGACTGCATCGGCACCAGGAGTGGGAGCAGTACACGTGTGAAACGGTTGCCAGGGATGGTGGGCACAAAACTGCTGATGATTTAGATAATTATTTGATAGTTTTTGCCTATTTCTAGGGAGGCCCCTGCACTATATAGTGGCTCGGCCCTCGGCCCCCACCACTCAGTAAACGTCCCCAACCAGGGTTGGCTCCAGACTTATTCGCTTTCAGCGGTGATACAATCCTTCCAAGAGAGAGGCTCCATTGCATACGGGCAGTCCATCCTCCCTGCGTTCTCTAAGGAACTTAACTGCGGGAGTGGTTTACCACTGTTTGTTACGTTCGACCCTATACAGGATAACCCCGGCGTTTACCGTACCTTTCGCCCTTTTTGACATTTTCCTTCTCTCCATTCCCCGCTCCCGCGGATTCCCTTTTCCTCTTCCCCACTTCTGTGAGCTCGTGCTTATTGCGAGGATACATTCACCCATACACGTGGTGCCCAGACGATTCTCTGCTCAACTTGTAGAGCAACGCTTTTCCGCAGCTCCGACGTGTGTCCGTCTCACAATGCCTCGGCTTTCCGAGTACCGCCCCATGGGTGCGGTATGGATACGAATGGGACTCCTGGCATGGTGGCACAGTGACACTCTGATGGGTTGGTGAAGTCATGACTGGTTACGGTTGGTCGCGTCTGCACGTGTATGAAATTGGCGCTGTTTACAAAGGTAATTTGTGCTAAATACTTAATTTAGTGATCGCCACGGCTGGTCTGCACATCTATACCACGTGTATGGACCTGCTTCACTTGGGCATATTTTAGTTAATTGTTTTAGTTAATTTTTGTGAAACTACTTAGGCGAGGGCTGAACCGCCCTCGTCCTCACAAAGTAAACTCAACCTTGTTTGAGGCTCTGACTTGCTTGCCTGCGCGACGTGCACGATTCCTTCGGAGGGTCACCGCGTACGGTTTCGTTCATTTCTTCCGCCAGGGATATTTCAGGTACACTGATCCGACATTTGTGGTATAACGCGAGAAAATATAGAGAGTCTGAAGCGGTCTTGAGACGGGAGTGGCGGCAGCGTACAGTCGTGTGACTGTAATCAGTCCAAAAGGTGAGGGCGGGCGAAACCACCGGGCCGTTGAACGGAGAGTGGACGGTTTATATCACCAATCGCGTAGAGGTGCGCGCAAAAGGGCACGAACGGTGTGAGAAACCTTAAGGGGATCTACCGTGCGGTCGAAGGGAGAGTGGACGGTCTGTACCACCAAGCGCGTAGAGGTGCGCGCAAAAGGGTACGAACGTCGTGAGAAACCTAAGAGGATTTACCGTGTGGTTCATCCTGAGTGCAAACTAACGAAGAAGACGTTCGGCAGAAGATGCTTGTAGTTTACAATTGGGGCCTCGGGAGATCCGAGCTACAACTAAACATCGGGTGTGGGCCCCCTTACTAACTACTGCACGATCGGTCTAATTTGCATTGTCACTACAGCTTGCACACGTGTCCAACTTGTACGCTACGCCAGTCCGCCTCGCACTCGGTCACCAAATAGTACACGTGGGGGTGCCACTGCACCTGCCCAACGTGCACTACCCTTTTGTACGTGAACGGCCAATCAGATACGCTGCACACCAACTCGGGCCGACTCTACCACAACATTGTCCTGTCTCCGGACTAATCTTTTATCTTGAAGGTGTCTCCTTACTAGTGTTCGGATAGTTCTATTGCCTCTGTACAGATTTCTGCGATGTGGGCAAAAAGTATATAATACCATATCTAGTTTTCTCCTCTTTCTTTACCCTCCGCCGGGTCTACCCGCTGCTTTTCGAACGACCGATTGGGTTCTCTCTCATTTTTCCTTTCTCCCGTTCCGCTTACGAGGCTCCGTGGACAAGTCAAGTTTCCGCCTTCCGACTTTCATTTGGACACTTTTCCCTACCTCCGTGATGTTTTCGTCATACGAAGGGTTTTACACCCCTATATATTCGTAGACGGAGGACTCATCCGCTGAGTCTACCTCGATAGGAAGCAACAATTCGGACGCCTTTAGTGTCGATTCCAAGTTTGTGTTTTGCACTAAACAACTCTCTACGCTCCGTCGTGACTGCTTGGCCTTGGCTTACACCCGACATGGTCGCGCCTTGCCACACAAACTCAGTCTACTGGCTGTTCTACTTAGGATGAAGATCACGATTGTCTTTGTGGTGTGTTTGAGCCTATGGAGTTGCACTACACTACTTAGTAACCCTATTGCAACATTGATAGCTATGTTCTATTGTGATTCCAATCAAACACTATTTCATGTCTCATCCATCATCTACCAGTGCTCCGTCTCTAAGCGAAGATTCCGACGAAAGCTCTACCCTTCGCCGTTGCCACTCAACCTACGTTATAGTTAACGCTGGTCTTCCAATCGGGCCGGGAGTTATCACCAAGTAGCCAGAAGGTATACTTTCTACTTTTTGAGCGATTACGTCCAAGAGAGGCTGTATTTGAACACACTAGCACAATTGAAAATAGGGCTACGGAAGACAAACCGAAGTTGTACGCTGCTGCCGGTGTCTCAAATTTGGTTATCATAAACAACCGGGCTCGTAGTGCAAACCCCCAATTAGCGTTACAGGAAGGACACCTTCGTGATTGAAAGTATGGAGGATTGAACACATCTGTCAGGAGCAGAGACAAAGTTGATCTTGGGCCCACTGAAAAATTGGTCAGAAGGAAGATCATCAATCCTGGAGACGTGGATGAGAGAGTGCACTGAAAAAATACGGCGCAACTCATGAGAGGAGAAAATTAAGAAGAGAGAACACGGGAGGAGAAGAAAAGACGGCAGAGAGCAGGGACGAGAAAACAGGAAGAGGAGGAGAAAAGGCATAGAGCAGAGAAGAAAGCTCAGAAAGAGAAAAGAAAAGAGATAGAAGCACAGATAAGGCAGAATCATGAAATGATGAGAAAAGTCGGCATTCTGGTCAGTGATAGCAGCCCGAGTTTGAAGATCAGCCTAAGCACAAGTTCAAAGCGCAGCCCAAGCTCAAGCTCAAAAAAGAGCCCAAGCTCAATCTCAAAAAGGAGCCCAGGCTCAAGCACCTCGGTTACAAGCAGTCCACCTCAAAAGAAGACCAGATGAGCTGATTTACCGGTTGCGCGTACTGTGACAGTACCAAGGGTATGATTGTTCTTATAGAAGTACGGATGATTGGTCGCAACCATTAAAATACGGGTTCGTCGCAGCTGAGACTCCTTGGGGGGATGCGCTAGTTGGTTGTGACGACAGTGTGAATTGCATTGCTATGAGTGGTAACAGATGCCGCGTCGTGTCCGAATCATCATCGTAATGATTGTGGTATGATTATGGCACGGACAACATGGTGCAGCTGTTGCCGCATGGGATGCATGTTGCATCGATTCCATCAGGTGGGAATGAGAAACTGTGGTCTGGGACAGAGGGGATCTAGCTTTTTCTGTGGTAGAAATCTCTTGACGGGCTGCACGGCTAACATGTGACGCATCTCATCCCGCACTGCGAAGCTAAGTCACTTTGAGATTGGTCTGCTATCTCTGGTTTTGCCTTTTTGGTCCCGCGACGGCGCCCGGGTACGTGGTGATATATTCGAAGAGCAGTCAGAAGGCACCAATACCCGCGCCGGGCTGTCTTATGATAGTGCGCCTCATGACAATAACAGTGAAGAAGGGGATTTGAGAACTAATACTTTGGGCATACATGGGGTTGCGAGGGATGAAAATGACATCCCCGAGAGCCGTATTATTTAGGATTTTGTTGATGGCTTGGAGTCGACGGAAACTGCGGGGTTAGCGAAAGAGGAAGATGTGGACGTGAAGCAACATGAAAATGACGAGTTTTCTTCCAGCTCTTGTGACTAGTCCGAAGAGGCGTCCTTACCTTTCTCTCATCTCGTGGAGTCTTGCATGATTATGTGAGGCGGTGTGTTCTTTTCTTTGGAATCCAAAGTCTGGATTGTGTACGGGACTTGTTGTAGAATTAAAAGGGCACGAAGTGTTTAAAACCATCGAAAAAAACTGCTCAGTGTAGGCATGTGAGCGACAACAGGCATTGGTATGCTTCATTAATTTCGCCATCAACTTCCAAACATATGCTATAAATGCGTGAGAGAGAGTAGCATCCTCAGTCTCATCGTAACTTTTCGCATACGCCGTAATTCTTGAGGGCTTCAATCTTAGCCGAAGTGAAAAACATAATAATTCTACTACTGCGACAATTATGTATGAGATCGAGACGTAGGACAGCGATCAGGACCAGCGATCGGGACCAACGACCAAGAAGCGCGACCAGGACGAACGAGAAGAACGAATGGAGAGGAAGAAGCACCGCCGACCTATCAGTGGAAGCCCTGCTGCAGCTGCTCTCGACCTTGAGATCTTGATATTTTCAGTAGTACTCCGTAAAAGACCTTGGTACTAACCATGATTCGGGTGAGTTGCAGTGTTGAGTATGCAGTGCGATTCGTAAGTTTGCAACCTATTCTGGTGTCCAAAATGTTCGTGAGTAGAGTAAAAACTGAACACATACACCATGCTTGAGTATGTGAAGTGAGGAGTAAGAAGATCGTCTTTATTTTGAAGATATTGAGAAGGTGCGCAGAACGTAAGATGTGAAGAACAAATCTTTTGCATACAGAGCGTAGTGATGCTTGAAAGGGGCCCCTGAAAGGCGTTCCAATTTGGACCTTTCGAAGCACAGAAGCCCAAGAGTGAGGCGCAACTCTACATTGTAGTACAAAGGTCAGGAAGTACCAACGGCAGGAGCAGGACTAAATCAATTATGTTTGCAATAGATTGGAATCGGCCATGTGCAATCGTCGTTTTGCTCCCGATGCCAATGTCAATTTTCGATTGCAACTTGTACGCAGATTGCAATTAGAAGTGCATACCGCGGATCGGTATAGACATGAGAGTTCGAGGATCTCTCTTTTGTCTCAGCAAAAGTAAAAAAGCAACGTTAACCAGTTCTTATAACGATATCGATACTTTCCTTCAAAAACAAAGTAACGTACGCCGGCGACAATAGTCCATCCTACTCCACACCGACAAGTTCGAAGGCCATGCTACAGCATTCATTTGACTCAAAAACATCTTTGACCCTCATCATCATCATCGGCAAGTACGCCATGTGGGTTGAGGAGCCATTTATGGAATCTGAGGTTCATGTAATGCCCGCGCAAAGGCGTAACCGTCCACAGATGCCCTCTGTCTGTTTATTTTGACAGAGCCCAACCACTTACTCGGAGCACATTGTACCAGAACAAAAAGCAAATCCAATTTATTGATCTTCGGGTAAGAAAATTGGATCTCAAGAGACCTGGATTGGTATAAGAACCTCATCTTGCCAATTTTTGAAAGGTTAAAACTCTCTCCATGCACACGTTTGTACCATGTCACGATGACTGTGACATGGTACAAATTCATTTCTGCAGTCTTTCTGGAACCTCTGGTGAATCACAAGTGCTGAGCACTCGAGCTCGCAGACATCTCCAAGACGTTTCCTGCTAAACTCTACAGAGTTCCAAAGACCCATTCGAAATGTTACGAACTTTACGCTTTGGCTCTGCGAGCACATTTAAAACGTTTTCAAATGATTACCATATTCCACTTGCACGAACGCAATTGATAGTACCACTAGTTGCCCGGCGATGAGATGAACCGCACTCTTTTTCCGTTTCCAATGTTTCTCAGCGCATAGCTCTAGTAATCGATCACAAATGCATCCAATCAATACTGTCTGACCCCACCTTCACACTTTGTTGTACCCCAAGCTTTATGCCACGCATAGCAATCAAATGCCTTATTTTCGAAAGGAAATACTTGGCAGATCTTTTGTTTTGTGGACGTAAACTCGAATACGTACTTGTTATCTCCAGTTCCATTTTAAGCTGCCTCTGATACGCCACTAAAACTTGAAAAATAGTCCAAGAACGCTTAGATGAACTAGTTACTTTGTTGGAACACATAAATGGCTGCGTTTTTGCGTGCAACAGATGTAATTCATGAAATTGTACTTGTCAAACTGTGTTCTACTGCTTCTATTCAAAGTGTTCTTTGTAAGAGGTTAAACAGTATCCCGCAATTTCGAAGAAAGGCATTGTTATCCTCGATCTAACTGTGTCTGGAAGATTACTCATGTGCTGCATTGGTCCGTACTTTCGTACAATTTACCAGAGATCTGGAACAATTATTGCAACCTTCTTAATATTGAGGCAAAAAAGCAGTCCACAACCACCCCGATATCACTGCATTCATATTTGAATCGAGTGTACCGTATCGTTCAGCTACGAGCTTGTTGCCAGCTACAGCGTCCGATACTTTTAATCTGCGTATAAACGCATTCTTCTGCTGCAGGTGCCTTTTGCGGCAGAACAAAGACTGCAGTATTCCGAAGCGTTGTGTACTTTCTAACGCATATACTACTGCGTCTTTCCTGTCTTCGGTTTTGAAGACCTTGTTACCCGCATAAACTGTTTTTCGTGAGGATTTGGTGGGCCACCAATCGAAAAAACTTTGAAAGGACCATTCCTTAACCAAATCCCATCTTTCACCACTATCCGATCGGATTGCATTCTGCACTGTTTTTCTGTTGTATTCAACAGAGAGGCTCTTTGATAAAACAAAACGAAATCTCTTTAAAGTACTTTCACTTGTCTCACCTCCAGATGGGATTTCAACATTGTTACCGAGCGCATTACATTGATCTGAACTCTCAGCCACTACAACTTGATGGAAACTATCGGAACGAGGTCCGTTGCCTTGAAGGTCACTAGATAGCAATACTTCAGCCACCTGCTCTGTTTTTTTTCTCGTTTTTCATTGCAAAACCAGTCTTGAAACTTATGCGGGCTCTACCTTTGAGAAGTCGAGGAGCAATTGTGTCCATATGTCGGTTCGTCGAAGGATACAAACGTTTCGTGTTTTTGTGTAATGCTTCGTTAGCAGCCGTCGAATCTCTTTTAACGTACCGTACCTTTTCCATGCAGTCCTGCACATGATACATAACTCCGTGAAGCTTTATCTTCACAGAGCTCCGAAATGTTTCCGTGAATGTGTTACCGGCGTAGAAGCAATGGCTCTGAAGAATTATTATATGGCTTTCTGTGCACTTCACTTTCTTTGGAGGCAGGTTGGGACCGACCATAGCTCTGTACATGAAGTCGAATTTCAAACATTTTTAAAGAACATGATTATTGTCAGGTTCGGAATCCACGGCCAACCCCATCACTACGTACCAGTAAAATGAAAGTGATACACTTCCTATCTTTGCGGACATCCCGACCTTCTTTTGATGCTCATCACTGCAAAAGGGTGTAATTTTTCCGAGGCGAGCTGATTTTGGCACATAAAACATTCTCTGGTAGGCAATATTCACGAGTATTGTTTTCGAAAGTTTCTTGTAGTGATTCATGTCTTTGAACGCTCGATGACAGTCTTCAGGTATTTGCCGAAAAAGCCCGAGCTCACAAACATGAAGTATATCGTCCAACGCCACAGTAGAGGCGATGTGGTGCGCTTCCCAAGCCACTCATGGCTGCAAGCGCTGGAAAAAACTTAAGCGCAGAGGTGTTTTTCAGAATGGTTCTTGCACGTATTACGTCATTCCTTGGAACAGGGAATTGGGTTCCTTGCCACTATGTCCTAAGTTTATCGTGTCTTGCTACCTGCAATTGACAATCTACTGTTTTGACAACATCTTGAGCTTTTTCACCGCTACTGGCTTCCCGAAGAACGTTTCCAGGGCCTCAGTCAACACCAGTAGCCTCCTGAGGGTTTAAAATGACGCTGTCATATTGACTTTCAGACCAAACTACCACCCCGGCAGTGCTTTCGTTTTCGTCATTCAGAGTAACTGCGCTAGGGAATGACTCACTCTCTCAGCTCTCCATATGGGTCATGGTATTTTTCCCTGACGACATTAAGCATGGAGTGCAGTCTGCAATGGAACCAGCAGTTTTCAAGCACAGAGAGGCACGCTCTTGTCGCTGGTCGACAATATGGGACAGCCGTCTCAGGAAGATGCGAGTGTTGCCGACAATTCCAAAATGGGTATAAAAGAACGTCTTCATTTAGTAAGAAGAAAAATCTCTGCATTAACGCAGCTTTATGCTTTCTGATATGAGCAGGACTATACTAGGAAACATCTGGTTCGACTTTAGGAGCGATTCAGACATCGATTTAGTCCGGGGAACGACTTATTACATTCGCCAACCGAGTTCGTACATTGTTTGCGGACTGAAAGCCTAAATTGGAAAGGATAGGTACGTCACAGAACAGGTCGAACACCAAGCTTTTTCCGTCATATATCATTTCTTTTTTGTACGACTGCAATGCTTCCGAATTGGTTGGAAACGAAAACAATCGTTCCTCCTTCAGACGCTCTTCTTTGAAATCTTCAATCATATCAACACCTGCCCCTTTCTCCAACTCTTCCAAGAGAAGAGAAATTTCATAAATGAACGGAATACACTGGCGCAACTCTCTTCGTATTTGGTTGCAATGATTTCTTGTCGCCAACCATCTTCCCGGTCCGCCCGCTCCTTGCTCTCGAAAGGTTTCGTGCAAACCGGGTCGTGTATTTAAAAAGTACTCTTAACAGCCTTTCACTGTTTCGATTTGCACTCTCAAGTCGCAGCTGCAGATCAAAAAGAATTTCTGCCTCTCTGAATGACATAAACGGCCGTGTACAGTAATCAACGAGGTCCTTGCATGATTGGTTTAAAGTATGCAATTCAGGGTCTAAACTAGACTCATCTGGAAATAGAAGTTAGGAAGAATCCTTGAAAGCTTCGTAGAACTTCACAACGTTCCATGCAACATTTCTTTTCGAATGGTCCTCCGCGGAATTGGACCGTTTCTGCTCAACAATCTCTATTAGTTCCAGGTCATTGAAAGATTTACGATCGTCGCTATCTCCGAGGAGCTGATTCAAGGAACCTTGTTCTGCTTCACCTGGAAAATGATTGGGCAAGGGGCTGGCATTTGGAAGATTACCAGATGATTGCAATTGAGCTTCAGAGGGAGAAACTTGTTCCAACTCGTAGTTCGGAAGCAAATCGTTGTCTTTCTCCCCTTTCCTTGCAAAAGCATAACTGTTGCTCTACGTTTTTGGATGAGAACGGCTTATGAGGGGACCAAGAGTAACTTTATTTTGATATCGTTTTGGGCACACCTTACACTGGAACACGTAGGTTCACAATGACTCAACTTTTACCACCTCGATTATGGAAGAAAGGGTAGTGGTTTCTTGACTCATGTTTCACTCGCAAAGTCAGGGAGTTTATTGTAGTAGCATTAGCTTCGAAAGAAATGTTTGCGAGACATAACTTTCTTTTTGTACCGGTTTTTCTGCAGCCCCTGACGCTGTTGGTTTTTCTAGCCATTCATTTACATGCCGTACAAATTGCGTACAACTTTCGATTCATCGCGTTCGACAACTGGATTCTGTGAACTTTGTTGGAGTTTGTGAGCTCCGTCTTCGCCATGGTTGAACGGGCGACACCGAAAAAAGAATTAAGAATCATCTTCATTTGCAAGAAGGTCGGTGCGAACTCCAGAGAAAGGAGTCAGAACTCTAGTCACGAAGAAGAGAAATATAACGCCGAGCAGGAAGGCCAGAATATGTTCAGGACTCGTGAGAACAAAGCAAGCATCCTCGAAATCGTCGAGGGCCCCACTTCTCCTAGCTCCCGCTTGTCGGAATGATACAGAAAGTGATTCGCGTAAATCAACCGCAAATCCTCCCGGACTTAAGAATGCACTTTCAAATTCACCTTCGCGGACTGCGTCTTTTAGAAAAGCTCGTACGCCAGTTAAAGTTGGAGACATTCCCGATGCAATTGAAACACCTCCAATTGCCTCTAGTTTGCATACTTTACCAGGTTTGCAACAAATATCTGTACCTGTATCACTTTCGCTTTCTCCAAACTTCCAACAGACACAAGCATCGTCCGCCCCTCTAGTCTTGTCGGACACTTCACTGAAACGATCAAGACAGGCACATCTACCACGCCGTGCAGAGTCAGAAAGAGGAGCCCGACTGCAAGTAGTAAATACCATCTCGACGGCATCGCGAGCACCAGGAGATATAGAAACAGTGCCTCAACCAGTACCTATGAGTGCAACATCGTCTAGATTAGTACCCCCGCCAGGAGTAACATCGCCAGCAACTCCAACGAGGTCAGCAGGGGGAGCGCGAAGATCAAGTGGCCCGGTTACGGCAGTTGCCATTCAGCAGTTTAGATTTCCTGAAATTGTGCTAACGGCGAACTCGATGGAGGAAAATTTAAAGCATCTTCTGCATGAAATGTCAAACGTTCTGGAGGAGGCAGTCATGGATGGCATTGAGTGGAGAATGCAGGTGCTGCATGAGCTTAGGGAAATCAATCAAAAGATAGAAGGAAAGCGTTCTTTCGGTGATACGGGATTGGAAGCCAATTTGCGGGAGGTAATTTGTTCAATTTTTGGAACAAGAATGATAGTAATTTCCGTAAGACGCATTCTAGCCGTGTTTTGGATTTCAATGAACCTCGCTATCACAGAACTCAGAAGTAGCAAAAGTAAGAGAGGCATCGATTGCGAAACGTTCACGTCAAACAAGTCAGTCACCTAACCACCAATTGTCTTCCTACATATGCACAATTTTATCATTTAATCCATTTTTTTTGCCGCACAGGAGTATGTAAAGCTGCAGATAGCCAATGATTTCATCCATCTTTCTGGGGGAAAGAAGAATTTTGGAACGATCGGTAGCTTTACGTTGAATGAAGACTTTAATATGCTCAAGATTGCTGCTCGGTTTGTTCTGGGCTAAACTGCAACCGACGAAGAAGGAGAACGCTTTTCTTCTTCTTCTATCTAGATTCGAAGGAAGGGAGAACAGCGACCGCAAAGTATCGAAACATTTATTGGAGGTGGCCAAAACAGAGTGCAGGATGCATTGAGAGCGAGAATTGTAAGTTTTATTCATCTCTGGCAAACATTGCAACAACTAACTTGTTTGTTCGTGAGAGGTTTGCGCGCTTTTGATGAATCTACGCGACACTGATAGCGATACGATTACGTTGCGATCCACGACAAAGTCCGAGAACAAGAAAATGAAAGCAGCGGAGAACATGTGAAAGTCGCTTTGGTTTCTGAGAGACCGTAAATTAATCGTTGTGTGGAAAGAATGCTGGTCTGCAGCGCAGAAAGAGGCGTAAGATATGGCTTTGTCGGCCTCTACAGCCATTTAAGAGTCGAAGCTAAATTATGGGATGGAGAAACCACGAAAGCTATCGACTAGTGAGAATGAACTTGTGTTTGTGAATATATTCTTGTAGTAAAATGAGACCTCAGTGGGTTGATGCAATGTGGTCCTACCTGTGCGCCTTACTGGCCACACTGCACCCAATTGGTATTCTCCATTCTATAATTGAAGGACAACACGCCTTGGAAGCGATTTGAAGGACTTAGTTAATTTCCGCATTATGCGTTAGTAGATATATATGAGCTGCACCGCTATTAGCGTGTCGCCTCGCTGAGAGAATTTCCACAGATGTACACGTGAATTGCATGGCTTTAGGCGCCGCTTAGCGGGTGTGAATAGCACACGTGTAGCACGGGTATGTCGGAGGCAGTGCATCCAGCATTGCTGTATCTACTTAGATGTTTTATAGATTATTTTGCCCGGCGCACCCACTGTCAGTAGCGCGCCGAGCTCAGTACTTAGAGGGTTGAGCCCTGCTCCCCCAAGTGCATTTCCTCTGGCCAAACAAATGCTTCTGGCTCTAGCTATCACGCCCTCGCGGATTGTTTACATCCAAACGGAGTGATGACCGTGTTGTTCACATATAGTTACCCACCTTTGTGACGCTCAGAGTATAACCACTATTGGTGGGTCTCGTTTCGACCTATTGTCGTATACCCGCCTCTGAATTGGGTTTGTTCTAATTTCTCACTCCTTTTCCCAGTCTGGTGGTTCTCTTTCTTCCCTTTTTCGGTTTGCCTTTCTGCCCTCTTCTCAGTGGTTCTTCTACGACACTTTGTCGTTGCCGTGCTACTATCTTTCGAGGACTCATCTCGTGTCCGTGTGAATACGTGGATCTCTCCGACTACCGGCTGGTATCAACGCTCTGACGCTTGTTGTGTCGGTTTGACCTCGAATTTAAACCGTGTTTAGCTCTGTCATTCCCAAAGTGCTCCATTTGCTGTGCTACTATATTGAAGGGAATATTCCGAACGTCTTCGTAAGCCTGCCCTTTTCATGTCAAAGTTGTGACTCCACAATAGTTTATGGTTTCTAATTTATAATTTAATTTAACTTCAAACTGCTTGTTCATGACAGCCGGTCATGAGCGCAGCCGATGACCTCATTTTGGCACGGGAGATAGGGCTCTGTGCACTTTGTATGTGTTGTGGTGCATCCCGACTTTCCCCTTTGGTATTGTAAAATCAGAGACTATTAGAGCAGAAACTATACTATCTTGGTCACTAGCTACCCTTTTACTATTCAGGTTTTACCGCGCTTTGATTTCTACTACCATACACCAGGTAGAGATTAGTTGCATCGGCGTTTGTTTTTGCGGGTTTCAGGTGCCCCACTACCCTATTGGTTGTGTGTGTTTCCCTTTTAGGTTGAGACCTCGCGCGCTCCCTCTACCAGGCGAACCCCATACCTTATTGGTATTTTTACTACAATTCTTGTACGAATTTGTAAAAATGAATTTAAGATTCCATTTGTACTACACTTTGTACGTCCTTGTTATTTGTAGCTTTATAAAATTTTTATTGATAATGAATATATGAAGGTTTGTAAAACGCTGGAGAAGATAGGCAAGGTAAGGCAACGTAGATACAGAGCATCACACAAACCTTACTGTGCCAAGCAGGTGCTTGAAATAGACGAACATCTATACATTTGCACAATGTCGAACCAGATGCTGATATGTGCCTTAACTCAACGACTGCCAAACTTGACGACTGGTTGATACCAGGTCTTCTTTCTCCGGAAGACATATCTACATTGAAGAACACTATAAGAATGTAATGTGCTTGATTTATTTGGCGATGCGTTTTCAGTTATACTGGGTTTGGATTACGTGAATGATTGAGTAGCGTCAGGTCAAGGCCATTGCAAATGATATGGAAGGCTTCGCAACTCTGGTGCGATTATGGTAGCATGGTGTAAAATTCTGGTAAAGAAAAATTAACTCTTCATCGCTAGTTACCATGCGTAGGGCTTTAGCGTGTTACTGGGGTTGGTTCTTACTGTAGGTGTTTAGATAGCCCCTTACTTGGTTTCCTAGCTAGACGTTGGTATAGTACATGGTGGTCTATCTCAGGAACCTTGCGTGCCATTGCCGAGAAAAGCGTTACTTCTTGATTGGTGTTTGTCTACATTTATGGCTAACCGACCGATACGGGCCTTATACTGCGGAAAGGTCTCGATAGCGAACGTAGTAACGCAGAATCGGACCTCAGGTACATGAAGACAGCTGACGATGATTGTGAACCCTGTGGCCTCCAACGTTATAAAAGCTCTTGAATTGTCAATCAACACGCTCACGTCTACACGGTGCCAGATATTGAAAAAAGTGGAACCACAAAAGACATTGTTAACGTCATAGCAACGTTTGTGCGGAACGAACCAAAACGATTACAGGAAAACATGGAAGCAACATATCTGAACAATACTTAGTGTACAAGTGCCCAAGCGAGTTCTGTTGAGCGACCAACCAAGAAATAGTGTTTTGAAAAGAACACTGGGTTCCGAAACCCATACCATCATTTGAAAAGCTGCCTGTCCAGCGGTGATACTGATTCTTTTTTGCGCCTATATGAAGCAAATGTTGAAGAAGAGCAGCATCACAACCATAAGAACCTTTTTTGCTCTTTTTGTTACAATGATTACACGAGAAGACAAAGCTTTGTACGAATACATCCAACTAATTGTATTCAGAATCATACCTATATCTGTTGTCGAAGATAAAATGCTTCGTTTTTTCTCACCACATAAAGAGCAGTTTGCTCGAAAGACAGCACGAGAGGTTATCATCAAGCTAACCGAGATCGTGAAAAAAAAATTGCTAAAGATCTAAAAGCGGCGCGGTGTGGTGCTATCATATACGACGGGTGGACCTGCAATAGCGTACATTATATTGGACTTTTTGCTTAGTAAAATGCTGCCACGGCTTGGTTGCATGAGAGAGGCAACGAGGATTGTATTTCTCGAATAGTTTTAATTTCTTGTGCACCGATGCAAGAGATGCGTGATGAAGGCGAGCAAACCAACGGAACATGGGACGACGAGGCTGTAGACTTCACTGCTCATACTCATGCGGAGCATATACGGGTAATGTTTAGGGCATCCCCACCGGTTAGACCACGACCAAAGCCTAAAACAGTAGCCGGTGAGTTTTAGGACCGGGGGTGACACCACGTACGATGACGTGTATACGCTGTCAAAACATAGTGCAAACGCCGTCCTAAAACAATTCTTTCGATTGATTTTTTTAGGGAAATCGGACTAAACGAGAACACTTTTGGGGTGGATCCCCCCGCCCCCGGCTTTGTAACTGTTCAACCTCAAATGTGTCGCAAACGCTTCACCAGACCAAACCTCGACATTGAACGAGCCGCACTCTTCCATATTCTTGACGAAACTTTTCGATCAATCACTCATTTAAAAGCGCTACGTACTGGCTCTGCTAGTACTGGACAAGAGTGCCTAGCAATGAAAGGAAACAAAGTTCTAGAAGAAACACTTCACCATCCAAAACGGAGGTGTTTTCGCCTATAATTTTATTCTGTCGCTCGTGTTCGGCACGCGTCTAGATGGGCAGAACAGATACATTGGCCCAAAACAGATCATTAATTCTGCTTTTCCTGAGGCATCCCAAGCCAGGGTGCAATCCAAAACCTCTATCTCAGCAGCGTCACCGCCTGCATCCTGCGATCCAGCTTCCGTGTTCAGTACCTCCCTTGACACGATGGTATTCAACGCACGTTGGCGAGTGGCACGAGCAGCGGCGATTTGACGACGCTCGGCGCGCGTCGAAGTCAGATGATCCATCAGCGCCCTTCGGCGAGGAGCGAGCTCAGCAAGGTGCTGAAGTTCTGCGTTATTTTCGTACGTGCGAGACCCGGAGCTGCGTTTGCGAAGAGCTTCTAGAACACTGCTTGCGGTCCGATGGGCTCCATATGCTGTTCTCACTTTCACCGTACCACTTTCATCAACGTCTGACTCCAGCACAAGTGAACAAGAATTCTTGAGGTAAGTGTCAACCAAGTAGTCAACCGTCACATCATCCGAACCTTCGCGAGGAACCCATAAATCGGAGAATGCAATACCAGTCACATCGGGACCAGCCTTAGCATGAACCCAAATTCCAGTCTTCTCAAAGCCACTGCGAATGTTACGGACTGTTAAAGCCTCCGATAAGGCAATATTGATGCCTTCAACAAGATCAAAAATGTCTAACACCACTTTGACCCTGCTCATGCGATGGAGTTCTCGTTGGAAGTATGACTTGTATGGGCCAAAGACAGTGACCTCCAAGGGCTAGAGTATATGGCTAGAATGAGATGGAAGTGCTACCACGATCACTCGGTTGTCTTTGAAGAACTGGAGCGTACGGAACTGAATGTGGCCAGAGTAGCCGTCCAACACCAGAAGTAAATGCCTTCCATTACCACGGAGCTCTTGCGTCTCTTCAACAAAATATGTGGCCCAGTTGTAGAAGTGTAGTACAATGAGACCTCAATGGGTTGGTGCCACGTGGGCCTACTGGTGCGCCTTGCTGGCTGCACTGTACCCAATTGGTATTCTGTATTTTATAATTTCTAATTCCTAATTTCTAATTTAGTTTAGCTTAACATTGCTGGCCCATGACAGTAGGTCATGGGCACAGCCGATGACGTCATGCCCGCATGGGAGATCGGCGTTGGTGCACCTTGTATATATTGTGGTGCACCTCGCCTTCCCCCTCGGGTATTGTAAACTTAGGCACCATTAGGGCAGTAACTATACCATCTTGGTCACTTGCTACTCTATTACTATTCAGGTTTTACCGCGCGTCGACGTCTACAACCGCACACCTACACGGTCTAGACTAGTTGCCCCGCCGTTTGCCCCTGCGGGTTTCAGGTGCCCTACTACCATATTGGTTGTGTGTTTTTCCCCTTCAGGTTGAACCCTCGCGCGCTCTCTCTACCAGGCGGACCCCACACCTTATCGGTATTTGTACGACATTTTGGTCTCCCGACTTAGAAGTTTCTTGGTTTTTGTCGTACCTTTACTGGTGAACAGAAGACATTCGAAAGGATTCTGGAAGTTCACACACCTATTTGGTTTCGTAAGAATACTCGCGAAGCAATTGGATACCACTATTGGTCACTATGGAAAGACCTAAAAGGATTACTCGTGGCTCTAGCGCGCCACCTAGCCACAAGGGTTCTGCTGCGGCATCAGCCGCTAAACCCATTCTGGATAATCCCAAGAAGCTGCTTCGGCAACCTCGGGCTGGAAACTCAAAGGATACGGGCACTCAGCCACCGTTGGCTCCTGAACCTAACAAGGATTTGCCGACAACGGTTGAGGACCCTTGGCCCCAATTGGAAGATCGAGCAAAAGCTCTTTTTACCGCTACGGTTAATGAAGCTATGGCCTCAATAGACATGGACGCCGTTACCCGCTTGGTGGTTGATCGAGCCGTGCACGAGCTCTCTCAACGCATACCTTAATTGGTTGAAACATACCTCTTAACGGGTGCCCAGGAGCATATCTACCGAGTGGTTCAAGACCTTTGGGTTTCTGAAGGAATGGCGGAAGCCAAAACCCCTAGGATGAATATGGTTACTCGCATAACACAAGGGATCCCTGCCGGTTCTTCCGCACCAATCAAGCCAATTCCGGCCGATAGTGCTTACCTACAAGGTTTGAGGCAAGGTCAAGAGGGCCATATAGAGACGGGCCCTCGAGACGTGTACTTGCCACCCATTGGAGGTAACGTTCGAAAAGACACCAAGACTGGTGGACCTGAGGACGATTCGTCTGACCCAGAAGAGAGGCGACGAAGAAGAAACCGCAAGGGTTAAGAAAGGAGGAGGAAAAAGGGAAAGAATTGCGGCTACGACTCTGACCCCGATTCCTCGAGCTCCGATACCGATACTGGTTCATCGTCGGATGATGACCGTAAAGGTAGACGCCAGAAGAGACCGAACCGGTTGGCGAAGAAGTCGTCAAAGAGAAACCGGAAAGGTAAGAAGAAACGGTACGAGTCGTTCGACTCGGATTCGGACACCGATACAACCCTAGAGGTGCGTCAGCCGCTGAACGATATTTTCACCAAAGCAGTTGATTATAGGTCATATCGGTTGAGAAACCGATCCTCTGCTTACACTCAAGAGGTTGCGCAGAAGATCACCAAGCACCATAAGAAGCTCAGCTTCCAGATGGGTGATACTACTTTCACAGGTGATGATCCCATTGCGGTAATTGAGTTTCTGCAGAAGTTCAAGATTGCATGTGACCAAAATGAGTTTTCCGAAGGTGCTGCCATGTGGTTATTCCAGTTTTACCTTAAAGGTCAAGCTTACCACTTGCTGCAAGGCAGGCTCCTTGGAAATACCCTGGCGGTTGATGAAGAAGGGACCGAGATGCTAGAGACGTACCCAGAAGTGGTTATTTTCATGCTGGAAACTTACGCTACCGATGAGGTTATCCAAGAAGGTTACGCTGAGGTGCAGGCATATCGCTAGCGCTCCAGCCAAACCGAAATGGAATTCTCGTTGGGCCTTTGGAATCTGGCCACCTGATGCGGTAATGTCTTTACCACTAGTAGGTTAAAGTCGCTTTTCGCCGACAATGTTGACAAAGCGATCCGTTCGCAGGTACGCAACTACCTGGCAAACAACCGTAAGGTGGACTATAATGGGCTTGCCCGTTATGCCCAGGGACTAGGCGACACTCTCCGTCACGGAAAGAAGCCGTCGGCGTCCCATACCTCAAAGGATAAACCGAAACGGTCAGTATTGGAGCTAGAAGAAAGCACTACCTCAGAGGGTGATTCGCTCATTCGCGTACCAACCGGGATGGCGGTTCATCTCGTGACTGCGCCGCAGGCTCAGTCACGAGCCACCTCTATTGGTAATTGGTCGTCGACAGTACCGCCAACCTCGGTAAGGTCGCCACAAAGTGCGGCGAGCACTCAGCAAACCTCAACGGGTCGTTCGCAAGTATCTTCATATGCTACAGCACCGACCAATCCGGTTACCCGACCTACCTTTATGGCAATGCGTGATCCTCAGACAGGTGGATTGGTCTGGTGGCTCTGTTTATCGCCATATCATCTGGCGAACAGATGTGACAAAATACCCCCAGGGGTGCGGGAACATCTGATCAGTGCCAGGCAGCAAAACCACCGTAACCTATATGGATCTGGAAAGAGGGTACAAGCTCAACCATCACCATCTCAGGTTCATTTCGTCGAGGAAACACCAATTTTGGAGAAAGACAGTCCCGCTCAGGAGGAGCAGGAAAACACCGAACGGTTAGCGTAGGGGCCACCCCTAACCGTGAATTGGAAGGCCCGTCGATACCGGAACGGGAAACCTTAATGGTGGAAAAAGATGATCGGCACCGACCTCAAGAAGCGCCTCATCACGGTGTGGGACAGCAAGGAGCGCCGCTTGCAGCTGGTGGCGCCCGACGCGCAACAGCTGCGCTCGTGGGCCACGGTGCTGGTGCATGCGGCGCAGCCGTGTCTCAGCGCGTCGTCGTGCTCCACCGACGGCGGCGGCGGCGCCGCCGCCGATGACGACGATGACGACGCATGGCGCGCGCAGTGAGCCGACGGTCGTGGCTGGCGGCTCTCAGTGCGGTACGGCGCGGCGCGGCGCGCGCACGCGCGTGCGTGCGTGCGCGCGACGTGTGGCATGCGCGCCATGTAGCCCGTGGCACGCAGCGCGACGCCCTTTTTTTCGTTTTTGAATCAAAACGCGCGCGCGGCCGCGCTGTATGTAACTAAAGCGGGCGCGCAAATGGGCGCGCGGCGTTGTATAATGGCGCGCGTTCCGTCGGCGCCCTTTCTTTCTGCCCTTCGCGCCGCTGACGCGCCGCACGCGCCCGCTGTTTAGCGCGCTCTGTGACTGGCGACTGACGGCGACGTGCCGCCTTTGCTTTGCGAGCCATGTTTTACGCAACGCGCGCGCAAGCGCGCGCGCGCGCGCTGTAACGTTTAATCGCGCGCCCATTTAAACGAGTGTGAACGTAAAAATGGAAGTTTACTGAAGGGAATCTAAGACGTCAGGTATGCCTCCAGATCTGTAAGCAGGTTGTGTATGGTTCCCGGGTTCCCGTAGCGACGCGCCTGCGTAGCGAAGCGCAGGCCGTCGCGGACACCTGCGGCGTAAGTCCACGGCGACAAAGCAACCGCGTCACGCACTTCACGTGACACGTGGTGGACTCCATGGGCAAGGGCCAATAGGAGCTCGCCGCAACAGTGCATCATTTCTACCGCCAATTGGTCGGCGACAGGCGCGTCGGATCCACCAATTACAAAATCCTCGACCCTGCTGGGGCTCTCGGCAGCCTCCAGGTCAAGGACGAGGGCGTGAGACATCGATTCGTCACTTGAGGTGGTGGACATGGGGGAAGACGTTGCGGGTGATGGAAAAGCCAAAGTCGACGGTTCTAACCATCCCACACAGATAAGTAGAGGGGCTTCGTAGCCAGAAGTTAGTCTTACTTGCGTTTGCGGTTGGAGATTACGTTAAGAAAGCTGCTCACCGCTCGCGCTGAGGACTTGTCAAGGGTAAGTTGGCACCTCATTTTGGTGCAATAGTTGTCTATAAAAGGGCCAAGTTGGTCGCCTCCTGACCAACTCTGGCCAGACCACTTCCCCCTTCCAGAACGACCCCCCCCACCTTCCTACACAGCAAACTCTGTCTTTGCTTCCCTCTGTCGGTTCCATCCCCTCTCTTCAGCCTTTTCTTTCCCTTTTGGCGGCTTGGTCTCCCGATTTTCCCCCGACAGGGCCCAGAGTGCACTACCCCTTGCTTGGGTCTTTTTCGTGCTTCGACTCTGGGAGCTTTGTTCCCCGCAGGTGACCTACGTTCGGGTGCTGCGAGAGGGAGCTGCCGCCTTCTCTGTTGTCGTTTCGTGTTAGCTTCTGCCAGCACTAGACCTATAGTTTTGGTCGTGCTGTGGTTGCTGCTTGCTACACGTCTCCGCTTTTTAGTTGCTACTTTGTGCACTTTGTGTGTTTACTACGGACTCTTGCCTACTACCGCTACACAGCTTGCAGGGCTGGTACTCTCGAGAGCACGTTCTGTTGTGTCCCGTTTGCTTTATGTTTGTGTCCCCCTGTCTTTGGGTTTGTCATCACCCGCACCGTTTTCCGTATCAAAATGGTGTTCTCATGGTATTCTCGAGGAGGGAGTAACGCTATTCCTTCCTCTGGAGTTTCGTCTTTTGACGGTTACAACGTCGATATCCGCAAGTTCTTCTTCTTCTACAAGAATGTTCCCTCCCATGGAAAGACTGACGAAGAAAGTGCAATCGAATTCCTAGGATTTCTCGAAGGAGAGGCCTTTGAGTTCTATTACGAACAGTTTTCATCCGATGGTGTCCTCAACAATACCGCATCCGACTATGCCGCTGTGAAGCGCGCGTTTTTGGATAAATTTGGCGTCGAGGAGGAGCCTGAGGAACATATTCGTCGCGCTGCATCCGCGCGCCTGGATTATGGAGACCTTCTTGGTTCCTTGAAGAAGATGGATGCAACTTTCGAGAAAGCCGGGTTCAACTCGAAAGCCCGGTTTGGTCTCCTCCGCCGTGCCGTCATGGAGTACGCCGACCTCGCACAATTCGCTGTGTTCCGCGGCTCTCACGACTACGAGTCACTGAAGGCACTGGTGAAGGACTTTGTGGCCGGTAAAAACGTGTTGGAGTCCCACGAGGCTCTTCATGTCCTGCCGGGCGCCGAAGAAGGTTATGCAGAGGCCCGAAGCGCAGGGGCGATACGTTCGCCTCCTCTGCAGAAGAAGTTCGATCTTCTTGCGGAGCAGCTCTCCCAGCTTACACTGATGATGAAGAAGACGCAGGCCTCACCTCAGAGGAATGACGACGATCGCGAGCGCACTTGTGCGTACTGTCGTCAACCAAGGCACTGGGTGACGCGCTGCAGTCTCAATCCGCACCGCAATACCCGTTGTGAACGTTGCGGGAAGATGGGTCATGCAATCGCCACCTGCTGGTCTCGTGACCCCGCTTACGATCGCTGACCCCCCGTTGGAGCTCCTCGTACTGAGTCGGCAGCCGAAGACCGTCTCAGACAGGGCAATTGTGGTGGGCAGCAGGCTGGGCAGCCAAGTCAAGTCTCCGTTGTGACTGAGGGCTATGATGCTGATGACGAGGTGGTGGCAGCCACGAAGCGCACCGCCGAGGGCGTTGCTCTCCCGAAGCAGCAAAGAACCGTTGACCACATTGGCATTCAGTCGTTGCTTAACCCGTCGCAGCCGGCTTCACGGAAGCCACTTGGCCGCTTTAGGCCAACAGGAGCCCCTAGGTCCTCTCAGAAGACCCGGAAGCCGACAGCGAGGAAGTCTTCGAATCGCGCTAAGCTTCAAGAGCATTCTGGCAAGTACAACTTGCTGGAGGAGTTAGCCAACGCGCCAACTACTCTCACTTTTGATCAGCTGGTTTGGGGCGATGCTGATGATGCCAAGAAGGACATTCGCCGCATCTTGTCTGGAAAGGCATCCCCGCGTCGAGTAACGTTCGCCGAGACCTCCATGAAGGGAGCACGCCTTAAAGTGGTCCCAGTGAAGGTGTATGGGACTCCCGCACAGGCTCTTCTGGATTCCGGAGCAATCCCCAATCTCATGTCTTCTGAGCTGGCCGAGAGGCTTTCGTTGAAGCCCAATCCCACTGATCGTCAGAGTCGCGTGGCGAACGGCGACGTCGCTCTGGTTCGCGGCACGCTGCGTGATGTCCCTGTCATTTTCGATTATGTGAGAGTCCGGCTCGAATTTCTGGTTATCGAAAGGCCCCCATTTGACCTCATCATCGGCTTTCCCACCTTGGAGGCGATGCAAGCTTGCATCGATATCAGCAAACAGGAGGTGAAGATGGTATATGAGGGCTCGCCAATCCTACTCGGATTAGATTACGAGCGCGCTGGGATCGACGAGTTTGTGCCAATTTCTGGCACAGATAGTGAGGACTTTACATCAGATTCCGATGAAGAGAGGTATGAGTTCCCCTCCGAAGGAGATAGTCTGTTCGCCTCAATTGAGGAGAACGAGGTTTTCTTCGATGGACACGCTTTGGGCCCAGAGGTCACCCTCGTCACGTTGGAAGGTGATCGCCCGACAATGAATCCAGATGGGTCTCACGACTCTGATCATGACAATCAAGAAGAGCAAGTCGGTGACACTAGTCAAGATCTTGAGTCCCGGGCCGCGGAGCTGGTTGGTTTGCGTCAGTTTGGTGCTCGTGCTCCGCCTCCGCCACCCTTGAAAACCGAAGGACGTACCCTGGAGCAATTGCGTGATCTCGCTCTCAACGACAACAGGCGCTACGAGGACGCAGAAGCCACAGAAGATGAAGATGAGTCCGACGAAGAAGATGAAGATGAAGATGAAGATGGAGATGAAGATGAAGATGAAGATGATGAAGATACCGAAGACGAAGTTGGTGAGGTTAACCCAGCCTTGTACGTGCCGTTTGAGCCACACTCGGTTGTGTTCGAAGACCCTGGTCTGACAGTCCCGATCCGTGACGAGGTTCTTCTTCTCCCACGCTGAGATGAGGAGGAGCCAGATCGCCAAGACGTTCTCTACATCAAGGTCAGAAGGCGTCACTTAGGTCATCCCGGTGCCCCCTTTCCTTCGGTCAGGACGGACAGTTTGCCTTTCGGGGCTGAAGGTGAGCTCCTCCAGGATGATTTTGGGGGCATGAACATCTACTTTCCCCAGAATCAGATATCGGCCCCAGTCGAGTACCACATCCTAGGAGGAAATGGCGCTTCCAGCGGTTCCCGAGACTTCAATGAAGTTCAGGACGGTTTTCAGACTTCCGAGGACGGCCCTGCTTTACCCGGTCAAGGACAGAACGGAAGAGAAACCCCTTCAGTGCCCCATGGTCTTGTGCTTGCCTCTGAGAGTGATGTCTGCGTAGCACACGAAGTAGAGTACTCTCTTCAGGACACCGTTGCCAGTGATGACCATGGGCGCGCCTTCGATCTCCGGGATCCCCCCAGACACCGACCAGAAGCAGGTCATTCTTGATCGTTTGTCGCATCTCCCCGGGACGGTTCAGCAGAAGCTTTTGTCAGTTCTCTGTGCCACAGACATTGTGGCGTGGTCCCTCTATGACTTCCGGCCTTCTGGTGTGCCGGTCTTGCACGACTTCGAGATTACCGACAATACTCCAATCCGATCAGGTCTCCGTCGACTACCACCAAAGCATGACGAGGTGGTCCGAAAGGAGGTTGACAAGATGCTCGCCGCTGGGATCGTGCGTCCATTCTCGTCCGCCTGGTCCTTCCCCGTTGTCATCGCCACGAAGAAGGATGGAAAACCAAGGTTCTGCGTCAACTACAGAGCCTTGAATCAGATCATGAAACCAGATCGTTGGCCACTCCCCCACATGGATCAGATCTTCGATGACCTTGGCGGTTGTTCGTTCTTCACGACGCTGGATTTGTTCTCCCATTACTGGCAGATCGGCATGTCGCCCCGTTGCAAAGAGATGACCACTTTCGTCTGTCGGCAAGGGACCTTCCAGTTTGAGGTCATGCCCTTTGGCCTGATGAATGCCCCATCGACTTTCCAAAAGTTGATGGACTCCATTCTCGGTCGCATTGCCTTCGCACGTGTGTACATTGACGATGTGGTCATATTCTCGAAAACTATGGAGGAGCATGTCCACCACGTGTCGCAAGTGCTGAAGCTCATCGCCTCGCATGGGTTGAAGCTGAAGATCAGCAAGTGAGACTTCGCTCAGCCCAAGATTCACCTTCTTGGGCACGTCATCGAGGCCAGTGGAGTGTCCGTGGACATGAAGAAGATTGAAGCGATTCAGGATGCCCCTCTACCTTCGACGACCACTGAGATTAGGAGTTTCCTGGGCCTTGCGAGCTACTACAGGCGCTTCATCAAAGGGTTTTCACAGACCTCCGCGCCCCTTCACGCCGCCACCACAAGCAAGAAGAGGCTGGAGTTCACCCCCGAGATGAGAGAAGCGTTTGAGGAGTTGAAGAGGAAGCTCGTTTCCCTCCCGGTTCTCGCTTTCCCGGACTTTGATGCCTCTTTTCGTGTCGAGACAGATGCCTCCACCCGGTCTTTGGGGGCTGTCCTGGCTCAAAAGGAGGAGGATGGAATGTTCCACCCGGTTCAGTACGCAAGCAGAACTATGAACAAGTCTGAGCAGAACTACTCGGTATGCGAGAAGGAGGCCCCGGCAGCCGTCTTTGCCTTGAAGAAGTTTCGCATCTACCTTCTTGGATCGAAGCAGTTCCAGTTGGTGACAGATCATCAGGCCCTGAGGTATGCTTTCCAGAAGAAGGACTTCCATGGGCGTCTCGCTCGATGGATGGATCTTTTTGCGGAGTACGAATTCGAGATCGTGTCCCGTTCTGAGACTGGCAATTTTGCTGCCGACTACCTCTCCCGGTTCGCGAAGCCAGAGAACTTGGAGCACGGTATGCCATGCCAAGTGTCAGTCACGTCAGAGGATTCTTTCAGCGGTCTCGAGCCATATTACGCCAATATAGGCTGATACCTTTGTGGGCTTCCTATGGACGAGCATGACGCCAAGATCCTCCTTGCGATCAAGAGGAATGCGAATAAGTTTCTTCCATGGAATGGAGAGCTATACCGCCGCACGAAGTCGGGCTTGGTTCTGGTCCCCGCTATCCAGGATAGACTCAATCTGTTACGCAGTTTCCACGACGACGTTGGTCATTGGGACCTCGAGGCTACCAAGGACTTCATGCGAGACCGTTTCTGGCGGCTCACCATGTTCCCCGAGATTGTGGACTATGTCCGCAGTTGCGATGGCTGTCAGTTGTCGGCACCTCTGCTGAAGTAGAGGCCAGGACAGCGTGCCCCTCTCACTGGACTCTTCCACACGTTCTCCGTGGACTTTGCCGGCCCCCTTCGGACCACACAGAGTGGGAACCGCTTCCTGCTCATCAAGGTCGAGCATCTCACGGGTTGGCCGATTGCTTTGGCTGCGAAGAGTTCCACCGCGTCCGTCGTCCTGGACTTTGTGCGAAGGGAGATCGTCGCACCTTTCGGTCTCCCCCGGACCATCGTTTCAGACGATGCCACTGCCTTCATGGCAGGTGCAGTTTAATCGTACATGAACCAGAATGGCATTCGTTGGAGACCGGTTCTAGCTTATGCACCAATGTCCAACGGCCGGGCCGAACGCATGGTGGGTACTATCAAGCACGCGATAAGCAAGATTGTTGCCGACAGCGAGATGGATTGGGATGTCGCTCTACAGAGGGTGCTTTATGGATACCGACGCCGCCGGATGAGTGTGCGATATTGTTTATTTGAGCTACTGTACGGGACGCGCTCCAGGATGCACGCAATGGATGTTTCGGCCCTGATGGAAGACGCTACCGTGGACAATCGTCTTCATGAGTTAATGGGGGGTTCCACTGGGCGTGCCTTGCGCATAGCAAAGCAGCCCGACCACCGCGCCGATTCTCGGTATGGTCATCGCTTCAGTGTCGGAGATGAAGTTCTTGTGGTTCGAGGAAAGGCACTGAATCCCAGTGTGAAGTGGACCCCGTTGCAGTCGAAGTATTACGGCCCGTGCAAGATCATTCGTGCGGATCATTCCCGCTATACTTTGATTTCTGGGAGCCAGCGTCACACTCAGAAGCCAATTCATGCCAGGCGCCTGAAGCTGTATCGCAGGAGGCCGGCCAATCTTCGAGATGATCTCGTACTGACCATCACTGGTCCCGCAGGTCAGGGAGAGGGCTCTCCAAGCCAAGAACAGAACCTCAACGTACTACCAATACGGGTCAACTTCAATAGACTGGTATCGGATTTCACTTTGTGCCGATGCATCCTCGCTGGTCGGCCCATAGAGAATTGGCTCGCTCCTCTGGGAATCCCGTTGGCTCAGAAGGAATACGTTGTGTGGAACTTAATGCATGTTTGACTCGCATTTTCCGCATCAGAGGGCCGTTTTTCGGTTCTCGCGCCGCCAATGTTCTCAGGACGCTCATCTCGGATGTTTACCCCGGTATCAACAGCGATGTAGGGACGGACTTTGCGACGTATATCTACCACTTTGCAGTGGGAAGATACGGGCATCTGCCAGACGATCAGTTGTACTTCGAGAAAATGCAGACCCACATGAACCGTCAACAAAGCAACCTTCGTCGTCGGTTGAGGTTCACCCCGGACATCGATCGAATGGATGTAACGTTCATGTTCGAAACCACTATGAAGCAACTAGGACAGGTCCCCATTCCCGGTCTCTTGGTCGCTCGGTGTGGCTTCCGCTGGGTTTGGAAGTGTGTGAACGTAAAAATGGAAGTTTACTGAAGGGAATCTAAGACGTCAGGTATGCCTCCAGATCTGTAAGCAGGTTGTGTATGGTTCCCGGGTTCCCGTAGCGACGCGCCTGCGTAGCGAAACGCAGGCCGTCGCGGACACCTGCGGCGTAAGTCCACGGCGACAAAGCCAACGCGTCACGCACTTCGCGTGACACGTGGCGGATTTTACGAGCAAGGGCCAATAGGAGCTCGCCGCAACGGTGCATCATTCCTACCGCCAATTGGTCGGCGGCAGGCGCGTTGGATCCACCAATTACAAACTCTTCGACCCTGCTGGGGCTCTCGGCAGCCTCCAGGTCAAGGACGAGGGCGTGAGACATCGATTCGTCACTTGAGGTGGTGGACATGGGGGAAGACGTTGCGGGTGATGGAAAAGCCAAAGTCGACGGTTCTAACCATCCCACACAGATAAGTAGAGGGGCTTCGTAGCCAGAAGTTAGTCGTACTTGCGTTTGCGGTTGAAGATTACGTTAAGAAAGCTGCTCACCGCTCGCGCTGAGGACTTGTCAAGGGTAAGTTGGCACCTCATTTTGGTGCAATAGTTGTCTATAAAAGGGCCGAGTTGGTCGCCTCCTGACCAACTCTGGCCAGACCACTTCCCCTTCCAGAACGACCCCCCCACCTTCCTACACAGCAAACTCTGTCTTGCTTCCCTCTGTCGTTCCATCCCCTCTCTTCAGCCTTTTCTTTCCCTTTTGGCGGCTTGGTCTCCCGATTTTCCCCGACAGGGCCCAGAGTGCACTACCCCTTGCTTGGGTCTTTTTCGTGCTTCGACTCTGGGAGCGTTGTTCCCCGCAGGTGACCTACGTTTGGGTCTGCGAGAGGGAGCTGCCGCTTCTCTGTTGTCGTTTCGTGTTAGCTTCTGCCAGCACTAGACCTATAGTTTTGGTCGTGCTGTGGTTTCTGCTTGCTACACGTCTCCGCTTTTTAGTTGCTACTTTGTGCACTTTGTGTGTTTACTACGGACTCTTGCCTACTACCGCTACACAGCGTGCAGGGCTGGTACTCTCGAGAGCACTTTCTGTTGTGTCACGTTTGCTTTATGTTTGTGTCCCCCCGTCTTTGGGTTTGTCATCACCCGCACCGTTTTCCGTATCAAAATGGTGTTCTCAACGAGAACGCCATTTGCGCGCCGCTGTCTGCGCGCCGCTTCTGTTCGGCGCGCATCAAACTCATCACCCATTTGGTGCACCGTTGCGATATCTCACTGCGCTGCGCTGTCTCGCGTGCTCGCTGCACAAACAACAAGCGGCTGTTTCTCGAAAGCGTGCAGCACGCCTTTCTCCCACGCTCCTCTCTCTCTCTCTCTTTCTCGCTCTCTCTCTCGCGCGACCATCGGGCACACGACCACCGGGCACGCGCCCCCCCCTCTGTCCGCCGCGGTGGTCATTCGCACGCACACAGGCCTTCCAGCTGTCCACCTACGGCACGTACGTCGCGCACCCGTCGCGCGTCGGCTTGGCGCGCTTGCGTGCGCCGCCGCCGCCGCCGCCGCCACGCGCGTGCCGTGGCACGCGTCGCTTCAACAATAACAACCACAACGCGCACGCGCGCGCTTTGCTCGACACATGGCGGCGGCGCGCGACGCATCGCTCGTCCGCACAGACAGTCGCTCACGCGGCGCGCGGCAGCACGGCGCGCAGCGCGCTGCGAGCTGCAAGCAGCGCCAACCGCCGTCTCGCCGCCTCCGCGCCGCGCTGCAAGCCGCTTGTGGCGCACGCACCGCCTGCGCGGCCAGCCTCTCTTTTGCGGCATCTGTCTAACTTTGCGTTGTAGACTCTCGCTCGGCGTCCACGTACGTCGCCGACGCATGTCTGCCGCTTGCGCTCTTTTGGCGGCGCACCACTCCGTGCCTTGTATAAAAGTGTCACTTTTGGTAAGGGCTGCCTCTCTGCACCTGCCTTGCCCATGATCAGTGGTGATCACTCGCGCCAACACGCGCTTCATGCCTTTCTAACGCGTCTTCTTCGTGCGTGCATTCTGCACGCGTGCCACCAAACACAGCTTGGCGCGTCGCCAAGCCCCATCCGCTGCCTTTTGAGCCTGCTTTCGTCCATGCGCATTACGTCAAACGAACACAACGCCGCCATCATATCTCCAGCTACCTTGGCGCCGCCACTTTTTGCCCCCACTCTCACCGTCGTGCTGAACATGTCCTTTCTTCTGCGCTGCCCAACCGCCTGAGCACTCCTCTCCGCTGTTTACAGCACCGCCACAACCACTCCACGCTTTTTGGCTTCCACCCCTTTCCTTCTCAATCTTCCAAACATTCCTCTACAATTCTCCCGTCAAGCTTCGGAGGGGAGCCACTCCCACTATCTTCCGTGCAGTCGTTTGCAGACCAGCATTTTGCCGCTCCCACTCCTCCATTACATGGCCCACCGCCTCTCTAACCACCATTCCTCCAAACGCCCCCAGCTCCCTGTTCGTACCGCTCCGCTGCTCTCTCTCTTCCCATTTATCATCAAAACAGAGCAGCGTTCGTCTTCATCACACGTTACCGAGAACACCAGAGGAACGCTACCCAAAAAGTCCACCACATCTGCTGGAAAGCGCCTTTTTCCACAACGCTTTCCCATCCTATTTGTAGCTGCGTCCACCTTTGCACAACATCGCCAAAATGCGCCCCAATGTAACGCCCCCACACGCCGGCTGAGAATATCCGCTTGCTTGCGCTGCAATTCGCTGCACCATTGCTGCCGAAAGCTCTCGGCAACTACCAATACAGCCCCGTACCACAGCGCTTCTTCATACCTTGTCAACTCTTCATCAAAATGGCGCATATGCCCGCATCGCTGTAACTCCCTCTTCAACCCTGCCGTGTTGGCTTCATACTGCTTCAGAACCTGTTCCTTCAACAGCTTGTCAAACCCATTTGAGCACAAATGCGCAGCCACAATCGATTTTCGTTTCAGCGCTTAACGTCTCAGTTCACTTCAAGAATGCAGTTGGCGAGCAAAGGCTGAGACAGCGCGGAAGCACAAGCCGCGTGTTCCCCCGCAATGCCGCTTGCATCATATCCTCATTGAAACCCCAAACAAGCAACGCTGCACAAGCTTTCCAGCAACACATTCAATTGCTTCCCAACGCATAATTGCGCTTCAAGGCAGCAAACGTGACCCGAATAAACTGATCACATCTTGTGCCGTTTATCGATGCCACAGCTGCCCGAAACACGAGTATATTGCGAGCGTTTCTTCACACAAAGCAGTGCAAAAGGAGGCGGAATACGGTCTAATTGCATATCGTCGAGCTCGACAACTCGGTAGAGATAGCGTCGTCAAACTGCAATTTTCTTTCTACAGCTCTACGACGGATAGATACCACGTACTGTTGATTCGAATCCATCTCAAGCTCGTGCTATCCAAAAGATTACACGCCTTGTACTAATCAAACCACTTTTGAACCTTGATTAAATCAACAGCAATGTCACCATCGTATGCTCGTATTAGTTCTTTGGCTCATCTTTTTACAGGGAGATGCGGGAAAAAATGGCTTTTTGACATAAAATGGATACAATACTTAAAAGATATAGTGAACTAAAAAGCAGAGAATTTTTGCATAATACGCGTTACCGTGAACACAAAGAGGGTGCATTTGCTTGCTTCGAAGAGTAACTGTGGTTAATCTAAAAAATGTTCAATTGATGCTAATCTACATATATGATTTTATACGTTTTCATAGAGCTCAGAAGATCAATGTAGAAGAGCTTTCATTCGTTTTTGAAACAATCCTTTATTTATAGAAAACATTATATTCTCTGAAGTGCACTTTGTTCTTGCAAATAAACGTAGATAAATTCTGGAGAAAAATGTACACTAAGCTGTCAAAGTAAAACCAAGATGTTCTACAATTGCAGCAGAAAGTCTGAAAGATACCTTCCTGTTCTTGCCTTTCTAAACCCAAATAATTTCTTCCAAGGCTTCATATGTAAACTGGAACAGAAATCCAGTAACCATTCCTCACAAAAATATAGATTTCATGACAAACAATCAGTATCAAATAGGCTCTATCAAGTCAAATAACGCAGTAAAGAGGAAAGAATTATCTGAGCCACAACAAACAGTTCCATATTGTTAACCTTCGAATACTCGTCAAATAAAGCCTGTTCCATGTCCACATACACCATTTTCGAGTCATCACCGATCCATCCAAGATTAGTGGAGTGCAACACTTTTGACTGCACTGGAAACGGTAGTAAAATTCGAGCAGTTGAAAATATTTTATCTGTGCTTCTTTCACGAGAACATTTCAATGAGCTATTAAATCCACCAAATTCGGGATGGTCCGCTTTGAGGCGTCACGAGTCCAACCATGTTTTGTGGAGGAACCTTATATCCATTAGTGGTCGAGGCCAATACACTCTTAGCTCTAATACTTCTCCTCCTTCAACTACATGCACTGCAAAGTTACCTTGTCCAACTCCTGAAGGCAGAAATATGGCCCATGACAACATTTGACGTGTTGTAGATGGTTCCATCCATTCGGACAACAGGTACAATGGCTTGAATTCATTAGGTCGTAGAGTAATCTCTAGAGCTTCTCGTTGACCATGAATCTCTTCATCGTCATCGGCGGAATCAGCGTCGTCCACCATTTCAGACCGATCATTTTGGTTGTTAGAACATCTCCAGTTTATGTTTTCATGGGATTCCTCTATAAAAATGTCAGAAACAGTTTACGTTTGAATGTATAGTGCGCAGTAGACATACTTTCAAGGTTCTCATAATGCTTTCGAAGAATATAGTATTGCGCGCGAAATGAGTTGAGCTTGTATTGTTGAAAGAGGCGCTCTGACTGCCAAACCTGTTTCGCGGGCTCTTGTCCTGTTACTGCACCGCTTTCGAACTTCTGTTTTAAGAGCTTGATAGCATCTGAGTGCTAAGTGAGTCGAGGCATTGCGTTTGTAACTTGTCGGCTTGGAATGGGAAAGCTACAGACGACGTCTAACTTGTTTCCGAGTTGACTTTATACAGAACAAAGCCTTGACATTGTTCACATTTTTCCACTCCACTTGCGTGTATGTTTCTGTTCCTTAGTTCTCTCTCCTTTTTTTATAGGGTGTAATTTGTGCCCAGAACACCACACCCACGCAAGGTCATATACTGACAAGAGGATCCTTGGATATGTCCTTCATTTTGAAGCATACGGCGAACAAATCCTCTGTAAGCCTTCTCAAATTAAAACATACAACGAATACGGCCTATTCCAGTTCTTACAATTAGGTACATTGCATAGAAACATGTCATGAAATGAATAAAGATATACCATGACGATAGATTGCTGGAGACAAATCTTCTTCAAGCATAAAAACTTTCGTCCGACCATCTGATGCAGCAAAGTTAACGTTATGACGTTCCTTTTATAGTACGGAATGCGTACATAAACGTTCGTATAAAATCAGTCTTCGGCGAAAAAGTTTATGCCATAATACTGAAGCATAAAAACGTTGGATTCGCAGAAAAACTGCAAAAGTAACTGCCATAAACTTTTATATGGAGACTCGAGTTCATATATCTTAACCATACTTTCATTACGCGAGTCATACAGACTACAGTAATTAAAAGAAAACTTTGTTCTTATGCAGGACCACAAAGTTTATGGCATAATACATTGGCGATACAATGTGATATATCTAGACGGGTATAGACGAGTTGGTGATATGTAGTGTTTTAACTCCTAGTTAAAGGCTCGAGACGTGTGGAAAGTAGATTGAAACCCCAATGTCAGACGCACATGACTCTTGTTGGTTACTCTGGAAGCACCTATCACTACAGAGCTTACAAGAGCAAATTCGAAACGGGCCATGTACTGGACGTTTAGGGCTTGGACACAAAAAGATGTGAATCTGTGGTTGCCCGAACATGGGCGGAGACATCCTAAAGTGTATATAAGTAGTACGAAGACCTTGGTATTGTTACATGCAATTCACCTCTGTAGTGCAACGCCCTCTTATGAAGGTTTCTGACTACTTAGTCATATTCCGACCTGTCGCGCGGTTGCCCCAAGTGGGAGTATATGAATATTAACAACCACTGTAGTGGGAAGGACACGTGGGACACGGTTGAGCCAGGAGGTTGGCCACGTACACGTGGGACGGGCGCCACGGCGCGTGGGTAATTACCACTGGGCGTGGGCCTAATTTAGTTAGTTTATTTAATTAGTGTTGGTGCGAGCTCACTACTTAGCCCGGCGGCGACCTCGCCACCGTGCACGGTGAAGTTCCCCGAACCAGGGTTGGCTCTATACTTCTTCGCCTTCGGCGGTCATCGACTCTGTAGTATAGTGGGCCCGGGTTGGTACAGAGTGTGTCTGATCAGCCGTTCACGTACGAAGGGGTAGTGCACGATGGGCTGGTGCCGCGGCACCGCCACGTGTACGATTTGGTGATCAAGTGCCGGACGGGTTGGCACAGCGTACAAGATGGCCACGTGTACTGACTTGGTGGTGACAATGCAAATTAGACCGATCGTACAGTAGTTAGTAATGGGGCCCAGACCCGATATTTAGTTGTAGTTCGGATCTCCCGAGGCCCCCAATCGTAAACGACAAGCATCTTCTGCCGAACGTCTTCTTCGCTAGTTTGCACTAACGATAGACCGCACGGCTACTCCTTTACTGGGTTTCTCAGACCGTTCGTATCCTTCCGCACGTTCCTGTACGTGCCTGGTGATACCAATCGTCCACTCTCCCCTCGACCGCCCGGTGCTTCCGCCCCTTCTCTCCCCTCGGATTCATTACAGTCACAAGACTGTACGCTACCGCCGCTCCCGTCTCGTCTCAAGACCGCTTCGGACTCTCTCCCTTTTTGTGCATTATACCACATTGGTCTCCCGACCTAGAAGTGGAATTCGAGACCGTACGGAGCAGCAGAACCGATCGTTGAAACGATACGTACAGTATGAGTCATCGTCCGCACGGAGAAATGGGTGAGGGGTCTTTGGTCGAAAAAGACTCCGCAAAGTCCGTACCGGTCGCAATTCACGCCGCCTCGGATGCCGCTTCGGTTGGCCGCCGGAGCACCCGAAGTAACGCGACGGCATACGTCACGCCTTCAGAGAAGCCCGAACGGATTATCCGAGACGGTTCCGCACGTAATAGGTCTAAATCCGAACGGAACGAGGACGAGGCAATTGCGCTCGCCCCCTTTCCCGGAACGGAGAAGACGCTGGGGGGCGAAGCTGGCCCCGCACCGCCACTCCTTACCAAACGGACTACCGCACGGGAACTATGGGCAGGGATCGCTCCCTACGCCCTGCAGAGTCTCCGAACGGAAATTGAGGTCCACGTCTCCATGGCGGTGGAAACGTAGCTCAAGGACCGAATCCCGGCGCTTCTGCACGAGGATATTCCACCGATCGTACACGATATGGTCAGGAATATCCTGAAGACCGACCGTTCGGAACCTGCTGCGTCAGATCTGAACAGTACACTGGCCGCACTGATAGCTCAGCTACCGACCCACCCACCCAAATCTTTTATTGACCGTACGGACAATGCTCCCGCTAGCGGCGAGAGGAAACACCGACCGGAACTGAAGAAGGGCCCAACGAGGGGTCCGACCGGAGTGTACCTCCCGCCAGTCATCCCGCAGGATGATCCGAACGGAAGCTCAGGAGATTCCTCCGACGAGAGAAGGAATCGCCGCCGCAGAGGCGGTAGACCGAGCGGAAGTTCCGATTCGGATGACGCGCCCCGTAAACGGAAAGACCGTCGCCGCCAGAGAAGGCGACGATCAACCAGAACGAACTCGGACTCTTCGGAGTCATCGTCGGATGACGACCGCACGGATTCGGAAGTCGACCGACACTCCCGCAGCCCTCGACGGAGGGGGAAGTCCGATCGGTGTCGTTCCCGTTCGGACAGGTTGATGCTAAAACGCATCAGACCCTTGAACGAGAAGTTCGCCAAAGTGGTGGACTACCGTACGTACAGGTTGCTCAGGAGGAGCCAGACGTACAATTCGCGGGTGGCGCGCAAGATTGCGCGCTACCAAAAGAAATTGAATGTCCAGATGAAGGGCCATTCCTTTTCCGGGACGGATCCGATATCGGTGCTCAATTTCTTACAGCGGTTTAAAACCGCTTGCAACCATAACGGACTCACTGAGGGGGCAGCCCTCTGGTGTTTCCAGTTTTACCTGACCGAACCGGCGCACGCTCTGGTTCAGTCTCGGCTCGAAGGTGAGTCTGGCGCTGTCGACCGTACTCGAGATGAGTCTCTCCCCACGTACGAAGAGGTCGTCAACTTTCTGTTGACCACGCACGCAACGGATGAGATCATTGCCGACGCGACCGCAGAGGTCACCCTCTACCGCCAAGCGCCAGGCATGTCCGAAATGGAATTCGCCCAAAAACCTCTAGACGAAAGCCCTCCGTTGCGGAAATGTCGTTACCGATCGGAATTTGAAGGGGATCTTCGTCGAAGGTCTCCTTGCCGCCATACGGTCAAAGGTGAGGAATCACCTAACCTCGCATCCCAATATCGGATACGATGCACTTGCCCGTTACGCGGAATCGTACGGAGACATCCATCGTGCCTCACGTCGACAGTCCGTTCGGGTAGATACTCAAAAGCCAACCGCTCGGAAGGAGTCTTCTCATACCGCCTGGAATGTTAACAGTATCGATACCCCGTCGGAAGCGATCTATTCCTTATCGGATGAAGACGAGGAACATGTCCTCGCGGTATCCCGCGCGTCTTCCATGACATCGCCTCCCACTACGCCCTCGGCTTCAACGCCGGATCAGTCCGTTCGGTCTTATCCCAGTCCTGCCAGCTCCAAGGTACAGCAACCCCAGTGGCAGGCACCAGTTAGACCCTGTCGCATTTGCCTTTCGCGGGAGCCCAACTGCTGTCAGTTGCTCCCCCCGGACCTAAAGGAGAAGCTGCTGGCCATACGGGAGGCTACTTATCAGCAACGCCACGAGGAAGGCTATTACAGTGCCTACCAGACCGGACGGAAACCTGATACCCCGAAGGACAATGTAGGGTATCGCCAGGGCGGACAGCCTCGCCAGACGTACTCACCAAGACCGACACAGGCCGTCATGCTGGTCAAGGGGCCTGCTCCCCACCAGGAAAACGACCAGGAGGAAGCGTAGAGGCATCGCCTCCTCCACAGAGGCCTAGCCTCGCCCCGTCAGCGACAGACCGAACGGACTCCATCCGAGGGGAGCCCGCTGTTCTGACATGTGACCTGACCGATACGGACATTGAAACCGAAACGGTCCTCTTTTCAAGCGCGAACTACAAGGTGCACGTGTCGGTTGGCCTCAGCACGGCACTGATGTATCCGTTAACGGGAGTTCTTGATACCGGAGCCGGACCCTGTCTGGTTCACGAACGCCATCTCCCTCCGAATTGGCGCTCGAAACTTCGACCGGACGTAAGACCCCGAATTACGGACGCGTCGAAGAACCGAATGGACGTTGTGGGAGTTCTCCCCCTTATGGTCCTAATCGGTGACCTCAATGTACGAGTACAGTTCCTGGTGGTTTCTAACCTCTCCACCAGCGTACTTCTCGGTACTTCTTTTATTGACAAGTACGTCTTGGCAATACTACCACCGAAACGGACAATACTCCTACGACACTCCAAACCGGTGTCTATACAATATTCCGCTTACGGACCAAATGCACCTTCCGCGCGGGAACCAGAACCCGAACGGGAAACTCCATCTCATAAGATACACGTTGCCCGTCCGGTTGTTCTACCCCCAATGTCGGAAACGAACGTCATGGTAACCACCAAAACGTCCGGCTTGGTCTTTCTACAGTCTCATCACCGAACGGTATCAACGCTTGAACTCACACTCCTTGCGGGTGGATTTATGGAGCTCCGACCGGACGTACCCTTTCTCGTTCGCGTGGCGAACTTTTCAGACCGCTCGGTTCGACTACATAAGAAAACCATTATCGGACTTGCTCTTCCACCTCCTGTAGCGCTCATAACTCCACAGCCATCGTCGCGGAGCGACGAGTCGAAGGAGGGGGAACACATTCCAATTTCGGGTAATAACCACGAACGGGAATACAAGGATACCGAACAGGAGCAAGAAACCGTACGAAAAGATGAGAACGATTGGACCAGCAAGGTACAGATCAGTCCTGAGTATGTTACCGAACGGGACAAAGTCATTGAGCTACTTCGACCGTTTGCGGACATGTTGGACGGCCATCTCGGAACGATTGCGGCAGCGAAGCACCGCATCCATCTGGAACCGGGCTCGAAGCCCATATTCCAGATTCCGTACCGTGCCGGACCCGCTCGGAGAGAGCTCGAACGTAAGGAGGTGACAAAGCAGCTCGCTGCTGGTGTCATAGAACCGTCATCGGCAGAATGGGCCAGCCCGGTCGTATTCGCGCTCAAGAAAGACGGAAGCCTTCGCTTCTGCGTCGACTACCGCCGGTTGAACGCTACCACCTTACGGGACACATACCCACTATCCCGAATGAAAGAGTGCATCGACTCTCCTGGAGACGCACAAATCTTCTCCACTTTGGACGCCAACAGTGGTTATTGGCAGACCGAAATGGATGAATCCGACCGGGACAAAACGACGTTCACGTCGCATATGGGACTGTACCGTTATCGGAGAATGCCGTTCGGACTCAAGAACGCACCAGCTACCTTCCAGCGTGCTCTCGATATCATCCTATCACGGGTGAAGTGGCAGTACGCACTGGTGTATCTTGATGACGTAATCATCTATTCTCGGACGGTTGAAGAGCATTATGACCATGTGCGGACCATACTGCATATGCTCCGTTCGGCTGGTGTTACTTTCTGACTGGACAAGTGCTACTTTTTCAGTGGCACGGTGGACTATCTAGGCCACCTAATCCGACCGGGAAAGCTTCAAGTGTCTCTCAAGACACAGAATGCTATCAAGCAGGCTAAACCGCCTACGACCCAGACGGAGCTCCGATCGTTCTTGGCGCTCTGTAACGTTTTCCGTCGGTTTGTCGCAAACTTCGCCCGAATTGCGGCTCCATTGAACCGCAAGTTAGAAAAAGGGCAACCCACGAAGTTTGGGACATTGACCGATACGGAACACGAAGCCTTTGACGAATTACGTCAGAGACTGATACGCCCGCCTATTTTGGCCATCCACCGTCAAGGGTACCCGTACGTTCTGCATACAGACCCATGAGACCGACAGGTAGGATGCACCATGCTACAGAAGCAACCGGACGGAGGCTTGCTACCGATCGGTTACTGGAGCCGCTCTCCATCCAAGACCGAACGGCAATACTCGACTACCGAACGGGGAATGCCTTGCGGTCGTCTGGGCCATACTGCACCTCTGTCCGTACCTGGAAGGTCAGAGGTTCACTGTCCGGACGGACCACCACTCGTTGAGGTGGATACTGAACCTTGCGGACGCGTCAGGACGGTTGGCCAGGTGGCGGGTTGCGTCTAATGGAGTATGACTTCGATGTCGTCCACCGTCCCGGGTATCAAGCACCAAGCGGCTGATGCCCTTTCTTGGATCCGGACGGATGGCGAAGGACGATGCCCCATTGGACGAAGAGGGTCCCCTGCTTGCTAGTGAATGACCGTACGGACGATGGCTACTTTATCACCAACATTACCGTTAACGGTGATGAGTACAGCGACGGTCTGCGTCGACTGGCCAACGCCCGAACGGAAATCTGCTGGTATCCCCGAGGTGCTTGCTGCCACCTCGGAGGAAAACCAATATCGTTCCGGTCACGGTCGAAGAGCTGGTACGAGCTCAAGCAGATGACCCATTTCTGTGAGTCCGTACGGAAAGACATCGGCAACGGTGTTACTCTGTTCGACATTGACCGAAACGGACTTATCGTGCGCGAAGCCCCACTGGACGGCGCCATCCAGAAGGTTCGTACCTGCATCACTGCATGCACGGCGTCCTCTACTTGGCACACTACCCCCGTCTGGTTGGCCATCCGGGCTCCACTCGGATGTACGAAAGTCTCCGTCGGGACTTCTACTGGCCGCATATAGCCAACGATGTATTCCAGACCGTACGGGACTGTCGCACCTGCCCGGCGACGAAGGAAACACACTTCAAGTCGCAGAAGCTGCTGAAGCTGTTACCCGCCGCCGGTCCGCTGGAATTCGTCGCGATGGACATCGTCGGCCCATTAACGAACTCCGTAAACGGTTACCAGTACATACTGGTTATTACCGATTGGATTAGCAAGATAGTTCGCTCTATACCTCTGCGGTCAACCACAGCCCCTGTAGTGGCGAAGGCCTTCCTGGAGAACTGGGTTTATCCGTACGGAATACCAAACTACTTGCTAACCGATAACGGAACTCAATATGTCTCTAAGTTCTTTGAGACTGTATGTACCGCTTTGGGAACCAAACACGTACTAACGACCGCGTACCATCCGCAAACAAATGGTCAGGCCAAACGGTTTAACAAAACACTCGTGGAGAGGTTACGCCACTACGTAGGGACCATCAGAACACTTGGCACGCGTATGTGCAACCTCTTACGTACGGTTACAACCTACAGATCCATCGATCTCTCGGTACCGCACCGTTCGACGTTGCGCTAACGCGTAAACCCCCAAGCGTTCTGCTCGATGAGCCCAGTACGTCACTGGACCCAACGACGCCTACACAGCCCACTGCCGCTCGGTTAAAACGCTACACGCTCAAGCTCCTACAGGCCACGCTGCAGACCGCTCGGACAAAGTTGACCCGCGCCCAACAGCGCTATAAGGAAAACTTTGTACACGCCGAGCTTTACCCTGAGGAAGAGGTGTTCGTTGAC